>JZKD02S2061012.1:0-28445 GCA_000966675.3 Picea glauca | reverse complement strand
GGCGCATCCGAGTTTTCAGAACAGACAACGGCAAAGAATTTGACTCCCTCAAATATGATGAACTCTGTCGAGCTTCTGGAATTAAGAGGGAGTTGACCATGCCATACAACCCTCAACAAAATGGTGTAGCTGAATGAAAGAACAGAACCATCTGTGAAGCATCCAGGGCCATGATGCATGATCAGAATTTGCCTCTATCACTCTGGGCTGAGGCTGCCAATACAGCAGTATACATACAAAATAGATGTCCTCACAAAGTCCTTGAAGCAAAAACTCCTGAAGAAGTTTTCACCAGGTGTAAACCCTCAGTTGAGAATCTAAGAATCTTTGGCAGTCCAGCTTACATACACATTCCATTGGGCCAGATATATTCCATGTGATTCAGAGGAGCAGGAAGCTCCACCACTTGATTCTTCTTCTCCAGATAAACAAAGGGAGGAAACCTCTGAGATTGTAGTCGATCCGTCAGGAGACTCTATTGAATTTCCAATGGAGTTACCTCCTGTCAAAAGGAAACCATCTTAGTTCCGAGAGATATTGAAAGAAGCAAAAAAGCACTCAGCTCCAAAGGGCACCGTCAGAGAAAGCAAGAAACCAGATAAGTATTTCGGTCTAATAACTCAATTAAATACTGTAATTGATTCTGAACCTTCCACCTTTGTTGATGCTTTCAAACATAAAGTATGGAAGGATGCTATGAGCAAAGAATATGATTCTATTTTGAAGAATGATGTATGGACAGTAGTTCCTAGACCTCATGGTAAATCTGTAGTGACTTCAAAATGGCTTTATAAGATAAAGCATGCAACAGATGGCAGCGTTGAAAAATACAAGGCGAGATTTGTGGCTCGTGGTTTCTCTCAGAAATAAGGTATTGACTATGATGAAATCTTTGCTCCAGTTTCCAGGTATTCTTCTATCAGAATCATCATTTCACTTGCAGCAGTTTTTGGTTGGAAACTTCACCAGATGGACGTTAAGACTGCTTTCCTTAACGGTGAAGTTGAACAAGAGGTTTACATTGAGCAACCTAAAGGTTTCGTGATACACGATAAAATATATCATGGATGTAAACTCAAGAAAGCTCTGTACGGGTTGAAATAAGCTCCAAGAGCTTGGTATGGTAGAATTGACAGCTTTCTACAAAGTCTTGGATTCTCCAAGAGCATAACAGATCCAAATCTTTATATAAAGATCATTCAAAATCATCTAGTTATACTAGTCTTATATGTGGATGATCTATTCCTCACTGGAGAGGAAACCTTGATAGCTCAGACTAAGAGGGANGAACCTAAACATATATATATGGTTGCAGTAAAACATATCCTGAGATATGTTCGGGGGACTATAGCTTATGGTCTCAGCTACACATCCAGTGAAGGTGTGATGCTCCATGGCTTTATAGATTCAGATTGGATGGGCAGTGCAGTGGACCGGAAGAGTACTTCCAGATATTGCTTCAATTTAGGTTTAGCTATGATTTCCTGGTCCAGCAGGAAACAAGGCTACGTAGTCCAAAGCACTACAGAGGCAGAATACATTGCTTCTAGTGTTGTTGGCAGAGAAGCAGTGTGGCTCAAGAAGCTACTTTCAGACTTGTTCAGTTCAGAGCTTGAACCCAYAGTTATTCACTRTGACAATCAGAGYTGTATAAAGCTCACTGAGAACCCGGTGTTTCATGACAGATCGAAACACATTGAGATGAGATATCATTATATCTGGGACATGATTTAGAAGAAAGTTCTCAGCATTCAGTATGTTCCGACAACAGAACAGACAACAGACATTTTCACCAAGCCACTCTCCTTGACAAAGTTTGTATACTTTCGTGACAAGCTTGGTGTAGCTAAGAATGCCTCTCTTGCTGAGAGGGAGTGTTAAATTTATAAGCAGCGGCAAGAGCCATTCTCCTGGAGGATGGCTAAGACCCTATACGAGATCTAGGGCCCCCAGTGCACTCCTGGGGTACTTGGTCTGGGACCAAACAGTCAGTGCCATGGAAAAAGACCCTTGTGAGGGCCCCCAGTATACAACTGGGGTTCTTGGTGAAGAACCAAGCAGTAAAGACCCCTGAGAGGACCCCCAGTATACAATTGGGGTTCTTGGTCTAGGACCAAGCAGTTAAATCCCCTAGATAAGCCTAGGGCCCCTGGAAATGTCCAGGGTACCCATGCATACGACATGGGTTGATCTTTGGTCTTTGACCTTGGTGGATAAGACCCCAGAAAACGTTCTGGGGCTACTTGATCCCCTATCAAGTATTTTGATGGTACATGACCTTCCTTGAAGAAGGACATAACCACATGAGGGATATGTCCCATATGCAGTGATGATAAAGTAATAGGTTCACCATGTTAAATGAAGGAATGAGTATTGCCACCTAGCTAACCCTCTCTTACCCTTGGATGTGTTGGTTTGGGGTTTTGTTGCTTTTGCTTTAGTGTTAAAGTAAAGTTAAATTAAAATGTTAATTATAACATGTTTAAATTTAATTTAAATATGTTATTTTTAATTATATTCATTTTAATTTAATCTTTTATTTTATTTTCCTTGCCCTAACCCAAACTATAAATTAAACCCCCCCTTCTCATTTCACTCATATTATTATTCACTTTACCTCTAAGGTGAGCACTAATCTATCCTTCTTGTTGCGGTCTGCTGTTTTAGACTTGGTGCGGCCCTCCTCTACTGTTGAAGTCTTGTTGTCTTGATATGATGCGGCCCTCCTCTTGGCTGGTGAAGTCCCTCCTTGCATCGGCTCCTTCTATTGGTGATTTTGCTCTACTTGTTGTGGCCCCTCTTACTGTGTAGAACCTCCTTTGTTGTGGCCTGCTCTACCCTTTTCTATTGCAGGGGTTGTATTGTGACTGTGGCTTTTTGAGGGATGTTAGTGGTGCGACATCTCTCCTATTCTGTTGTGGGAGGGTTAACAGGGTTCAACCCCTTCTTCTCTTATGTTGTGTGGGGTTTTAATAAGGTGAAGCCCCCTTTCTGTGGTAGGCTTGTCTAAGGTTGTGGCCCCCCTTCTTGTTGTTGTGATAAAATTGTAGGGTGTGGCCTCTTCTCCACTGCTGTAGGGGAGCCACGACCTCCTTTAATGACTAAGGGTTTATCCACTGTTTTTCTTCCTGTGTGGGGTTTGGATGATTTGAACATTTTCTGTTTGAGGGTTTGACTGCTTGAAGTCCTTCTGGTTCTCTTTCCTTGGTGGCAAGGAAATTTCCTTCATCTAGTGGCAAAGAGATCCAACCTATAAGGTGGATCTATGAACTGAACCTTTGTCTGAGCATACACAAATGGTTCTACATCTCTTGTGGTTGTTGTGACTTCTTCAGAGGTAAGTTTTCAGCACTAGGTAAGTTGTCTACTCAGATCTGAATGTTGTTTTCATTTATGTACTGTATAATTCATCTAGATCTATGTATTAGTCTAGACAACTACTAGATTTGATCTATATATTGAGCTACATTTGTCTCTTAGTTTGACTTACTATTTATGATCAAATTGCTTTAGATCTACAGATCTATAAAGTGTTCTAGTTCAGCATTATAGACTTGTTTCGTTGTCTAGATCTGTAAACTGTTAGTAGAGTTCTAGTTTAACTATTGAACAACGGATCTGAGTTTTGTTTCTATTCTTCAGATCTAATCTTTACTGAGTTTATTGTTGTCTGTCTTTAGATCTAATAGATCTGAATACTAGTTAAAGTGACTTGAGTCTGTTGATCTATAGATCTACTTGTTTTATTCACTGAAAATAAAAAGACACTACTATTATGTTCTTTACCCTAATTCTAACATGAACAAATGTCTAAAAGGATATATTTGTTTCTTTGCATCTGATAAACAAACACAATGGGTCAAGTGGGTTCCCTTGGAGGAATGGTGGTACAACACATCATTCCATACTTCATCAAAAATTTCTCCATTTTTGGCTTTGTATGGATATCATCCTCCATCCATTACATGACCCTTGAAAGGGAATACAAAGGTTCAAGCACTAGAGGACTACATAGGGGACCTGTTATCATGCAATCTATACTTTCCCAAATCCTAGAGGCAAGTAGGCTTAGATTGACGTAACACGGAGGTAACCCTATCACTGTCACCCCAATAGGGTACCTCTTTCTCTTTAGGAGGAGGAAAACCTCACTCCAAGGGAGATGTCCCAAGACCTAGTTGGTTGAGAAAAGGGAAAAGGTAAGGATAACCACCCCCCTCTCTAGGTCACTCAAAATAGACTTAAGTCTTGTTGGATGAAGCAAAAAAGAATAAAGTGTACCTTCCCCTTACCAATACAACAACAAAAGTTATGGCAACAACAAATGATGATGAATCCAACAACAAGACTTCTAGTTTATAGAGATGACTGCTACCAATCAATGTATGAAGCAAGTGATAAATATATAGCAGCAGTATTTAATTAATGTCAGTTGTAATAACATCCAGAAAATGCACTTGAATAAACAATATAACAAGATATTGTAAAGTCCTTAAATGATAACACTTGTCTCATACAATTTCTAGATATATGTCAATCAGAAAATAAACTCTAACAGGATGCCAATGATAACTGTAGCAACAATAAAATAAAGTAATGACAACAGTAGTAAAATCTTCATAGAGGTATTTAGAAAGGCAATTTGGTGCACACTTTAGTCTTGGTTGATTGTACCTTGCCTTATACAATTTCTAGATTGATTTAAGTGGTCAAACAAGTTTGGATAGGCTGCAAAATGATGGTTGTAGAAGTGATTATAACAATACCAGCTTAGTGGTTAGTATTCCTAGACTAGTTTAGCAATTTTGTTTAGGTTAGTAGGGTATCAGTTAGAGAGATTGAGTTTGAAGTTTGATGATTCTTGTCGAGAAACAAGGGCCTCTTGGGGGTAAATGGAGTGAATGTGGATGACTCTTTCTAAGGCTGCAAATTAATGATGCTACACAAAAGTCTAAGAGGGAAAAAGTCTAGGAGGAGCAAGAACTTAAGTCCTATATTTTTACCTTAAGAGACAAAGTGCTAGGGTGTAGGCACTTCTAGGCCCTAGTGCCTTCCTCTCCTTAGCCTTTCTATGGAGTAGAACTTATGCAACAATAATCAAATGCAAACCTCTAGAGTGCTAGCAATTTAGGGCTCTAGGGTTTCACTAGTTAATAGATCAGTTTAGTGAAAGCTTGGTAAATAAAAAGTAAGAAAGTAGCAACTTAATTTTCTTACTTCAATCATTAAATACACCATGCAATTTCATAATCTTGTATGAGAAAATAAAACCATGCAATAAACCAATCAATAGATGACAAAATGCAGATTCTATTTACTTGCACCAAGAATAATCATGAATATACCATGCAAGATCACCACAAAACTCCAAAAATGGATCCAAGTTGCAAAGATAAGCCTTAAACAAGAGTGGCGCCTCACTATTTCATCCAATAACCCTAATAGGGCACAAATTTCGAACCTCTTGTCCCCCAATGACAAGTTGTGTTCAAAATGAATGTCACTTTCTGCTTATTTATACAAAATTTAACCTAAAATTAATTTCAGTTCATAATTATTGGGCCAACCTCACCAATTTTTTACAAAATTAAATATGGACAAAATAAAATTAATTTGCATCTAAGAATCACTCCAGGGGTGATGTCATGCCCTTCTAGGGTGACGTTGAGCCCCAAGTATTGAACACTGGGCAGGGAAGGTGAAACGTTGGGCCTCCAAAGGCCTAAAACCCTGCCCACATGTGCCAATGCCTCATAAATGTCATCCAATATGACAAGGCCAATTATGGATGACATCTAGGGTATCCATGATGACGTCCAGGGCCCTCAAAGGCTAACGTCCATGTGGGAGGAGCAAGATCCACTAGGTCTAGGTTTGCCAAGGTTCCTCCAAAGGCAACGTCCTTTCTCAAATTACATACACCACCGACACCTTGACCAACCGATCCAGTTACATTGGGAACGTAAAAATCCTCACAACAAACAGAGAAAACTATCAAAACATGTGTCACTTCTAAGAATATAAAACAAGAGTCCACCCATCATGTATCTCTGACACACAGACCTTCTCACAGGTTGCTCTTCACGCCTTGCAGTATTTTCATGTTCTCCTACTCCATGATCATCCGCGCTTCACGCAGCTGCACAATCGTATCTTGTGCCTCCCGAAGCTGCCTCTTGAGCCATTTTGTGCTTCCTTCATGAGCTTGCAGTGTTGATACTTCCTGGTTCTTCGCCGCCAGTTGTCTCCACAATTCTCTGTTTTCTTGATAGAGTTTGGCTATGGCAAGTTGTGCCTGCTCCAGTTTTTGATTGGAGTTTCCAATGTTAGAACCGAATGTCTTTGTCTTTCGCATTCGGCTCTCGCTTCCTCGACTGGTAGTCCCAACAGGCTCTAACCGGGTAGCACACATCATAAATTCCTCAATGGCCGAATATGCACTAAAGCTCAGTCGGTATATGTTCTCCTCCTCCTACCTTCGTATTTTTTCTGGGCCTTCCCCTCCTCCGCGATGTCTGCTTTTGAGAGGGCATGGCCTCCAACATGTGTTCTTCATGCGTAATTTTCTTCGCTTCTACCTCTGCTTGAGGTGTTAACATCGTTTTCGAGAAAAAGTAGGAACCTCCTTTTGAAGCCTCAGAGATGCTCGACGCCAGTAAGAAAGAGTCTTGGGCATGTTGGGGTTCAGACCTAGCGCTCTGGCTACCTCGCAAACCCTGTCTCGTGTTTTGAGAGGACCCCATGCTGCGACGACGTATTTACTTAAATGTTCGCAACTGAATAAAGGGCCACGACACAGAGTTTGATAGAATTGAACTTGCAAGACCAATTGTTGTTGGTATAGAAACTCGACTGATGCATAGAACCCACACAAAACATATGGAATTTATAGTAGAGAGGGGCAGCAAGATGGAACGTGCCAAGGAACACTCATGCATTTCAACGGGATGTTTTGAAGGATTAACTTGTCACATCCGCACGACAGATATAATCCTGGACGCATGAAACGCAGCCGATAGGAGTTGCAGGGAATATATGGTATGATCGTTCCAATCTTTTAAATCTTCCTTAGCCCCCATTATTAGCGAATGATGGTTGACACACTTGGCGTTACGACTTCTGGAAGAACAACTCACCTCGGCCAAAGGCATTTAATGACTTCTTTTATTACGATATCCGACCTTTCGAGAGTTGGCACACACTTTCGGCACACGTTTGACTCTGGCATCCTTTCCCGACCCTAAGAGGCAATCGGCCACTAGAATGGTTTCGATGCTCGTATCTGTCGTACCTGATCTACCACGCTAGTAGCGGCGTGGATTAACTCACCCAAACTAAAGAGGAGCGGCAGCGCGGACAGAGACATTACAAGTCATTCAAATTATTACTGGGATCACGTAAGTATTAAACAATCAGGATTAACGAGCTCTACAGGTACGTATCAGTGTATTTTTTTGCTTCCATCTTCCTATGCTTTGCCTGATAAGTAATTTTTAAACGATTTCAATCCCGATTGCAGAAAAAACCTTTCCTACTACCGAACAAAGTTTGCTTTGTAGCCTCGTTGAGGAACCCGAAAGAAGCATTGGGATAAAATCAACAAAGTAGTAAAAGGATATCAGACTCTCTAAGTTTGGCACCCCCGACAATTTCGTCGACTTATGCGACGTGGTCGAGTCGCATACCAAGCAAGATTCATTATAAGCCGAAGAACTCGCAAAGATGACCGACGTGGTGCCAGGGCAAGTGCAACGATTCATGGAGCATGCGATTAGAGCTCGAACTGTGCTACAGCAATTGAACACCAGTCTGGTGAAGTATCAGACGCATGTGATGGACATCAAAGGGATTCACGCGGCTCCGCTGGAACAACACAGATTTCCATGGGCCCAAACTTATGAAGAATTGTTTATCAGTTGGTCTGAATACGAGAGAAGTCACCTTTTTCAAGAGATATCTTGGGTTAACTATTAAAGAAACTCTTAGAAGATGACGCAACGTGGCGAATTTTGTTTTTCTTAAACTGCACTTAGTTATTATTTTCAGTTGAGTTTTACATTATAAATAAAGACATCGACCAATTAGTTAGGGGTCGATGGTTGTTGCAAGAACTCTTTCTTTTTGGTTGTTAAGAATTATTTTAAAGCTTCTATGAATTGAGAAGTCCTTCTAGACCAGAGACAAGTTATTTTCATCAAATGCATGTGATTGGACGTGGAGAAGAACTATTTCCTATCTCGTTTCATGAATGATGTTGTAATGAGTAAGAGCTATTTAATCTAATTGTCAAGTTATTTGGTGAAATATTTTTTCGTTCTTTACTTTAATGATGAAGATGAATCATTGTGTTATCATGTGATAAATGATTATGGTAGATGAAATATTTTGCTTGCCATTATCTTATTGCATATGTGTTTTCTTTCTGATTATTAGTTTCTCAGGCAGTAATTGGATGCTCACATGGTTAATGTATTAGTACTAGGCTTGTGGTATAGAATCATTGTCTACATGCTTAAGCAGCGGGTTATCCCAAGTTCAGCCTCTTCCCCAATAGTTAGAACTTAATTTTGTTTGTCACCAAGTTGGTTTATACCGGCTTACATCTCATATCGGTCCCACCCAAGAGAAAATACAAAAAAAGATAGTCTAAACTGAAGGAAGAACCTTCACAAGAAAACATAAAGCCCATCGATAAATTGGTCGGATCGCAAGATCTGGAGAACCATTCCACTATTAAACGTTGCAGAGTCTAATTGGGCCTCGATGGCGGGTTTGGTTCCTACTGTTGAACCAGAGATCTAAGACCCATCAACAGAATTGGCGCTAGAAGGAGGGTCTGAGAATGAATGGTTGAATATATATATATATATATATATATATATATATATATATATATATATATATATATATATATATATATATATATATATATATATATTATAGCATTTCAACAACCTACAGATTCGTAACAACCCACATGCATGGCTAGTCATTCACAAGACAGCCCACACACGTCGAGTACTCCTGAAAAGAGTAACTCACCCCAGCCTGAGGAAGAACAATTATACCCTGATATACCTTATGCTCTTCCTCACGAGGAATTAACTTAGTTTAGAAGGATCACAAGAGCGTACGCCCGACAAATCAGTGCATTACCCTTAGCTCCGATACTTCCTCGAAGAAAACAAATAAGCAGAACAATAGTCAATACTATGGACGAAGTGTTCGTGCACACGGTAGAAGACCTAATAGATTTCGCGATCACCGAAATCGAACACCCTCTTAATCTAATACCTGAAACACCAACCGGTGATGTCTCTGAGCCAAACGATTTTTCAAAAGAGGAGGAATTTAACTCAGAATCCGAAGATATGAAAGGTAATAACGACCATGAGGAAGAAAGGGAAAATCTACCTCATAACAACCAACCTTGGTTGGCCAGAGATGTCGTGGCCATTCCGGGATGAGTACACAATCTTCCTCGGCATCTAAAGAAGCTACTTCCTAAATACGACCCTGAAACTTCAGGTTTACCTGAAAATCATATCAAGAAGTTCATACTTGCGATCAGACTTATGAACATCCAGCATGAAGACGTAGTGTGTAGGCTTTTCCCCTATACGTTTGAAAATTTAGCTTCCACGTGGTACTTTAATCTGCCAGTAGCATCCATAACTAGCTGAACGAAGTTCCAAACGGATTTTCTGGACAAATTTGCAGAGGAAACTACTACGGGAGCTCTAATGGCTGAGTTGTTCGCTGCCACCATGAGTCTGAAAGAAAGGGTCAAAGATTTCAATCAAATATTCACGACCATCTTAAACAAATTCCAACCCGCAGCGAAACCAACTCAGGAATTGCAAATCAAGGTTTATGCTAACGCGTTCCCGGCTTCTATTTCTATGTTTGTAAAAAGGGTCGCAAAGCAAACCCTGACTGAAAATTTTGAAAAAGCCAAAATGATAGAATTCCAGATGAAAGGGTGTAAAAAAGGCCAGGCCTCTCTAGTAAAGAAAAAAGTTCAGCCTCCTCCCAAGAGAGGACTCCTTTTGACTAGACCGTCGGGGAAACAAACTGAACAGACTCCCGACAAGGGTAATGGAGACATAGAAGATCTACAACGCATGGTTAAGAAATTATCAAACGAGATCATAGACATGAAGAGAAATGCAGGGGAGGGAGACCAAGGCCAAAGGCCCTATAATCATTTCTTTAAAAGAAACCCATCATTCAAAGCAATTGAACCTCCCCCAACTAACTTAAATATTGATCTAGGGAATGTAGCATTTGATTCTTTATGTACTTACCACCAGGAAAACCACTCCAAAGAGACTCCCCTCAATGGGTGCACGCCATGAGCTTGATGGCCAATCGGTTTCTAGACGAAGTCTCCCTGACCGAACAACCAAGCAGTTCAATTATGAACATTGTTGACCAGGAAGAGATTGATCCACCACAAGATACAACCATGTTGATATGGGATACCAACCTGATCATGCCTTCCGACGACCTGTTTAAGTCTCAAGAGCAACCCGCGAAAGTCTCGGTGGTACAGACACGTAGTAAAGGTCCATCTGTCTCGAAAGATATCGCTGCCTCCCAGACCTCGAGGAGTAAGGAAACTCTCGATCACCCGATAACACCTTTCGCTCTCGGTAAAAACCCTATAAGCATCAATACCCGAGAGTCGCCCAAACTGGATTACAACGTAGTCAAAGATTTGAAGAAGTTAAAGGCTAATATATCAGTTATGGACATATGTAGGATTCCTCAGCAGAAGGACTTTCTATTACAAGATTTGAACTCAGTAGAAAACCCGACGACGGGCAATCAGGAAAGAAATCTATCTCTCACAGATCTGGTGAGCAAACCAACTATGAACAACTTCTCGGAAGATAGAAAGTAAAAACCTTTTGTCCTACCATTTCTCTTAACGTTTGAAGTCTTCAATATAAACCTTCACAATTGTTTGGTAGATTATGGAGCGTCTTCCAACATTATGCCCTCGTCTATTTGAAAAAAAATAAATGTCATCCCTCTCAAGAGTGATAAACATGTCATACAACTAGATAGAACCCAAGTCAAAGTCATACGAGAACTCAAAGATGTAATGATCAGAATAGCAACACATCCCAAGTTTGTGCAAGTGATTGACATCATTGTAATAGATATTCCAGAGGCCTATGGGTTATTACTAAGTCGAGATTGGTCTGAAAGCTAAACAGATACTTCAGTACAGATTGGGCACACCTTTGGCTACCACTGAAGGGATACAAGAACATGATCAGAATCGATAGGGAGAGATACATGAAACATATGGTCACTGATCTAGAAACCCTGAACGAACCCTCATCCACAGATCTCCCCGTGTTGGGCAATTATTCCTGTGATTCCCACTTCGGAAGATTTTCTCCTCTCTTATCCGATGTCCTTCTCACCCAAAACTCTGAAATGGTTTTTCAAGAGAAGTCGCCAATACCGACAGAAGACACCCTCTTCTGTCAAGACCTTGCGCTAGAGATTACAGAACAAAAGATAGGAGAGCAGGGAAGTAGCAAGGAAGAGGAAAAGGGCGATTGTCGTTCACAAATTTGGACCATATATTTGGATGGATCTAAATCGCAAGAAGGGTCAGGGGCAGGATGCATCATCATTGATCCCAACGGAAAACGACATTTCTTATCTTATAGGCTAGAATTTGAATGTACGAACAACACTGTCGAATATGAATCTCTAGTACAAGGATTAAAGAGAGCCATCGATTTAAACGTCAAAGGATTGAAGGTTTTCAGAGACTCTGAAATTATCGTTAGACAGGTAAGGAATAATATACATTGCAATTCGCCTCACCTAAAGAATTATCAACAGGAGGTGCATAGGTTAATAGATCATTTTGAAGCCTTCAATATTATAGTGATCCCGAGAGCAAAGAATATTCTTACTGACTCCTTGGCCATAGTGGCTTCCAGGCTGTCGCTTCTAGAGGATTATGAAGCCTCCAAATTCACTATGGAGCTGCTCTATAAAAATAATTATCAACAGGAGGAGCATAGGTTAATAGAGCATTTTGAAGCCTTCAATATTACAGCGATCCCCAGAGCAAAGAATATTCTTACTGACTCCTTGGCCACAACGGCTTCCAGGCTGTTGCCTCTAGAGGATTATGAAGCCTCCCAATTCACTGTGGAGCTGCTCTATAAACTGTCAATGCCTAATAACATTTCTAAGTGGAAAGTCTTTGATGGAGATGAACAGATCATAAACTTTTTGACTAACCAAGACAATTTCAAAGATTTGGCTATTGACGATGAAGTATTCCAAGAGCAATCAACAAAGACCGATCCTCGGACAGGACAACCTATTGATAAATCAAAGTCTCACACAATCCCGAAAGGGATAGCTAATCTAGAAAATTTGTTTGATCTAAAAGAGCGATTTAAGGGGCCTAAAAATGCAAAGACTGGTAGCTCTTGTCCCCTGCATGAAACTATAAATCTTGGGACCCCGAAAAACCCAAAGAGTGTGAATCTCAACAAGACTATATCTAAGGAGGAAAGGAAAGCTTATCTCAAATTGTTCAGACAATACCAAAATGTCTTTGCATGGTCCTATCAAGATCTGAAAACGTATGATACCCGCATCATTCCACACACTATCTCGTTAAAACCCGAAGTGAAACCTTTCCAACAAAAGCTTCAAAAGTATCACCCATCCATGGAACCTCTCATGTATCAGGAATTAAAGAAGCTTTTAGATGCCAAGATCAATTTTCAGGTTAGACATTCTCCATGGGTAGCAAATCTGGTTCCTGTAAGGAAAAACTCTGGAGATATTCGTTTATGCATAGATTTTAGAAACCTCAACAGAGCTTCAGAAAAGGACAATTACCCAGTCCCACAGGTGGAACAACTCCTGCAGACCGTGTCTGGCTCGGAGATTTTCTCTCTACTAGATGATTTCTCAGGTTACAACCAAGTCTTGGTGTCGAAGGAAGATCGTTTAAAAAACACCTTCCGAACCAAGTGGGGAACCTTCGCTTATAAACGCATGCCTTTTGGGTTAATTAACGCAGGAGCAACCTTCAAAAGGGCCATGGACATAGCTTTCCAGGGACTAATCAACAAGTGTGTGGTAGTGTATCTAGACGACGTAACTGTGTATTCAAAGAATAGAGAAGAGCACATCCAATACTTAATTCAGATTTTCGAAAGGTGTAGGAAATATGGTATATCCTTAAACCCTAAGAAAAATATCTTTGGTGTCGAGGAAGGTAGGTTGTTAGGTCACATTATATCTCAAGAAGGCATTCGCATAGACTCAAAAAGGATTAAAGCCATAGCTCAACTCTCGTTGCCTCGCAACAAGAAAGCCATGCAGTGTTTTTTCGGGCATATCAATTTTGTGAGGAAATTCACTCCCAATTTCATGGAAACTATCAAACCCCTACAAAAGATGATTCACAAAGATGTTGAATTTAAATGGGATGATGAACATAAATATTCCTTCAACAACATCAAAACTGATATATCTCGAACCCCGGTATTACGAAGTCCCGATTTCAACAAAAATTTCTTCCTCTATACTTTCACCTCTGACCAATCGCTCGTTGTAGTATTGACTTAGAAAGATGATGGCAACAACGAGGCCCCAGTGTCATTCATGAGCACTAATCTCCAAGGAGTTGAGCTCAATTATTCTGCTATAGATAAACAGGCCTATGTCGTATATAAGGCAGTAAAACACTTTAGGTCTTACATTCTCAAGAACCACACAAAGGTAATTGTGTCACATCCAGCGATATGATCCTTGTTCACCCAATAGGAGATGGGGTAAAGAAGAGGGAACTGGATGGTCGTGGTCGAAGAATTTGATCTAGATATAAAACCTGCCAAACTAGTAAAAGGGCAAGGATTATGCAAACTTGCAGTCGAAGCTCAGGACCAAGTTAATGAAGATTTTGGATGGGAGAATGAAATTGCGCTATGGTGTGGCGAAGTGTCATATATCTCCCTAGTACAAGAATCTTGGTATAAGAATTTAGCTTATCTCCTACACCACGGGACTTGTCCAGAAAATCTCAACCGTATGGAAAGGAGAGCTCTCAGGTTAAAATCTGCACAATATCACCTTGTAAGTTCAGTACTCTTCTGAATTAATTATGATGGGGTACTGCTAAGATGTCTCGAACATGAAGATGCAGAAAAGGTTCTGAAAGAGCTCCATGATGGACCTGCAAGTGGGCATTTCACAGGAAACACCACCGCTCATAAGATATTGAGAGTTGGCTATTATTGGCCCACCTTGTTCAAAGACGCTCACTCCTATGCTAGAAACTGTAAAATTTGTCAAGTGAGCGTCGAAAAGGAGAAGAGGGCAGCAGTTCCACTCCAACCAGTAACTATCTCTAGGCCTTTTGAGCAATGGGGGTTCGATATCATAGGATAAATTACACCCAGCTCCTCAAGATAGCACAAGTACATTCTTACTGCCACAAAGTATTTCACTAAATGGGCAGAGGCCATCCCTCTGACTCATGTAAACAAGAAGGTGGTAATCCAATTCATAGAACAACAGCTAATCACGAGGTTTGGTGTCCCTTCTGTCCTAGTGTTTGATAATGCAGCTTATTTTTCTTCCACCCTATTGACGGAGTTTGCTCTGGACAAAGGAATCATAATCAGATACTCAACAAATTATTATCCACAAGGAAACGGTGTGGCAGAATCAACTAACAAGAACCTGGTGAGGATATTAAAGAAGACGGTTGCAGATGACCAAAGGAATTGGCATAATCTACTCCATAACGCTCTGTGGGCCAATAGAGTCACACCCAAGGAAGCTATAGGGAATTCCTCGTACTTTCTAGTTTACGGACAAGAAGCCATCCTCCCAAATGGACTCTATCTCCCATCCCTTCAACTAGCCCAAGATACAAGCGAAGAACCTTCATCAACCATACAACAAAGAATCAACACTCTGCTCATGCTGGAAGAAGAGAGAGAAAAGGCTAAGTCAAAGTTCCTAGCTCACCAACAGATAGTGAAAAGATGGCTCGATAAGCATAAGGCTAAAAAGAAGAAATTCGAAGTAGGAGACTTAGTCCTAAAGTGAGACAGGGCAAATGGACCAAAAGGTAAGCATTCTAAGTTTCAGAATTTGTGGCTTGGACCCTTCCAGGTGGCTAAGAAGATTGGGGCAGACACTTACCAGTTGCAGAATCTTAGGGAGGAACCTGATGCCCTCCCAGAGAATGGCCAAGCCCTAAAACAAAATTTCCAATAAAAAATTATATATATTAAAATATTTAAAAATAAAAATAAAAAAATTGAGTGTTTTATGTTTTGTTTGAGTGTTTTCACGATTACCAAATTGATGTTTTCTTTTGCTACCTAGATTTTTGTGCTTTTGAAAGTTGTGTTTAGCAGGACAATGGTTGATCTCAAAACATGTGATATAGCGAACTCTGTTCCTAACCCATCGCTCACTTACAAACACAAGAAGCATAGGAGAACCTTCGGTTGCTCTGAGGAGTCCTCTATCTAAACCTCGCCAAATGAAGAACTCCGAAGAAATGTCAAAAGTGTCTGCTTGGTGGTTCAGTAAGACCTTAAGGGAAAGAAGGAAAGATAGAAAGGACTACATGAACACAGAAGACAAATCTAGCAAAGGATCCACCTTAATCATCTCACCTTGCAAAATAAACAGACATCATCCGCTCCCGCTCGCTCGGGGCATCATGCTAAAATAAAATTGATATTATCAAAAGAGTGAAAAGTAGGTGAGGGTATGCAGATATCTTTGTCGGGGCTATGGACCCTCGCTGGCAGCGGAGCAAGGTCTGTGATGTCGAGGTGACTCCGTCGAGGCTATGGACACTCGCTGGCAACGAAGCGACACCGAAGCAAGTGAGTAGAGGTAACTAAAGGCTTCATGCCAGTGAATGCTTTGCTAAAATTTCATAAAAAGGGGGCATGAGTCAGGATTAAAGGAAACGAAGGAGGAAAAAAGGGTTAAAACCCCACGGGCAGACCCAGAAGCATAAACCGGAGAATTCCAAATGCAAAGGTAAACAGGTTCTGATTTAAAACTAGTCAAGGTTCTCCATCAGTTTCTGTATCAGCGGAACCTTGGGGGAGGAACATATATTCTGCTTTCGCCCAGTGAATCGCCATTTGTTAAGCACTCAACACACCCTAAAAAGTCTATGTCAAATTTTTGAGGTACCACTTGATCTTTCGCACTGTCTAATTTTGCTTCAGTATGTACTGCTGCCTGTGCTTATCATTTTTTGTATTTTCATGTTGAGTCTTTTAAAGTTTGCTTGAGCCTGCTAGAATCATCATAACTTTCAAAAAATAATAACATATATTTAAAGAATCGTCAGTGGAAACTTTTCCCCGACGCGCTTAAGAAATTCGACATTGGGAAGGATTAGAAGTGACGAAAATCGCTTGAGAAAACCAAAACAGTGGAGCGTCGATCTTCACCGGCGTCGGCAGAAGAAAGTCTCTCATCTCTAAGAATAAGCTTCACTAAGGATATCGCTGAAGACCGATCTGTTCGGCATCGGCAAAAGGTTAGAAGAATAAGCGTTGAACGAAAAATGAAATAATAATCGCGGACCATCGATTTCCGAAAAGTTTGCGGGGTCGAGAGTCTCGAAGGACGGTAACCCACGAAGAAAACTACGCGTTAATTTTACTTTTGAACGTCGATACCTGATGCTATCTCGACATCGACAGTCACAATATCTAGCTCATTTTAGCATGTTCGACGTAAACGAAGTCCCGAGTGCAACCCTTACCCACAAGCCAAGTTCTAGATTTTATTTTTAATGAGCCTTTAGTTAGTGATTCCACGTCAACATCAATCAGCATCGGAAGTTTCTAAAAGAAAATATCAACGAACTTACAAAACAAATCAGAATAATGATAATTATAAAATCACATAATTTACGAGAAGCTTAGATAAGAACACAGTAAATTTACACACAAAGAGGAAACACGATACAATCAACTGTTGTGACCAGAATCCCTTCAGGCAAAACATTTCCCAAATTTCATGTATTAAGGTTCCCGCCAAGCTCAGATTACATACACCACCGACACCTTGACCAACCGACCCGGTTACAGTGAGAACGTGAAAATCCTCACAACAAACAGAGAAAACTATCAAAACATGTGTCACTTCTGAGAATAAAAAACAAGAGTCTGCCCATCATGTATCTCCTACACACGAACCTTCTCACGGGCTGCTCTTCACGCCTTGCAGTGTTTTCATGTTCTCCTACTCCACGATCCTCCGCACTTCACACAACTGCACAATCATATCTTGTGCTTCCTGAAGCTGCCTCTTGAGCCATTTTGTGCTTCCTTCGTGACTTTGTAGTATTGATACCTCCTGGTTCTTCACCGTCAGTTGTCTCCGCAATTCTCTGTTTTCTTGATAGAGTTTGGCTATGGCAAGTTGTGCTTGCTCCAACTGTTGGTTGGAGTTTCCAATGTTAGAACCAAATGTATTTATCTTTCACATTCGGCTCCCTCTTCCTCGACTGGTAGTCCCCACAGGCTCTGATCGGGTAGCATGCATCATGAATTCCTCAGCGGTCGGATGTGCACTAAGCTCAGTCGAGATATGTTCTCCTCCTCCTACCCTCGTATTTTTTCTGGGCCTTCCCCTCCTCCGCGGTGTCTTCTTTTTAGAGGGCATGGCCTCCAACATGTGTGCTTCAGGTGTAATTTGCTCTGCTTCTACCTCCGCTTGAGGCGCTAACATCGTTTCTGAGCAAAGGTAGGAACCTCCTTTTGAAGCCTCAGAGACACTCGACGCCAATAAGAAAGAGTCTCGGGCATGTTGGGGTTCAGATCTAGCGCTCTGATTGCCTCGCAAACTCCATCTCATGTTTTGAGAGGACCCCATGGTACAACGACGTATTTACTTAAATGTTCGCAACTGAATAAAGGGACACGACACAAAGTTTGATAGAATTGAACTCGCAAGACCAGTTGTTGTTGGTATACAAACTCGGCTGATGCATAGAACCCACACAGAACATCTAGAATTTATAGCAGAGCGAGGCAGCGAGATGGAACATGCCAAGGAACACTCATGCATTTCGACGGGATGTCTTGAAGGATTAACGTGTCACATCTGCACGACAAATATAATCCAGGACGCATGAAACGCAGCCGATAGGAGTTGCAGGGAATATATGGTATGATCATTCCAATCTTTTAAATCTTCCTTAGCCCCCATTATTAGCGAATGATGGTTGACACACTTGGCGATACAGCTTCTAGAAGAACAACTCACCTCGGCCTAAGGCCTTTAATAACTTCCTTTATTACAATATCCGACCTTTCAGGAATTGGCACACGTTCGGCTCTAGCATCCTTTCCCGACCCCAAGAGGCAATCGATCACTGTTATGGTTTCGATGTTTGTATCTGTCATACCTGATCTACCACTCTAGCGGCGGTGTGGATGTAACTCACCTAAACTGAAGAGGAGCGGCAGCGCGGACAGATACATTACAAGTCATTCAAATGATTACTGGGATCGCGTAAGTATTAAACAATCAGGATTAACGAGCTCTACAGGTATGCATCAGTCTATTTTTTCGCTTCCATCTTCCTATGCTTTGCCTGATAAGTAATTTCTAAACGATTTCAATCCCGATTGCATAAAAAACCTTTCCGGCTACTGAACAAAGTTTGCTCCGTAACCTCGCCGAGGAACCCGAAAGAAGCATTGGGATAAAATCAACAAAGCAGTAAAGGATATCAGACTCTCCGAGTTCGACACCCCCAACAACTTCGTCGACTTATGTGACGTGGTCGAGTCGCATACCAAGCAAGATTCACTATGGGATGAAGAGCTCGCAAAGATGACTGACGCGGTGCCAGGGCAAGTGCAATGATTCATGGAGCATCCGATTAGAGCTCGAACTGTGCTACAGTAGTTGAACACCAGTCTGGTGACGTACCAGACGCATGCGATGGACATCAGAGGGATTCACGTGTCTCCGATGGAACAACACAAATTTCCATGGGCCCAAAATTGTGAAGAACTGTTTATCAGTTGGTATGAATACGAGAGAAGTCACCCTTTTCAAGAGATATCTTGGGTTAACTGTTAAGAGATATATCGGCCATACAACAAAGAATCAACACTCTGCTCATGCTGAAAGAAGAGAGAGAAAATGCTAAGTTAAAATTCCTAGCTCACCCACAGATAGTGAAAAGATGGTTTGATAAGCATAAGGCTAAAGAGAAGAACTTCAAAGTAGGAGACTTAGTCCTAAAGTGGGATAGGGAAAATGAACCGAAAGGGAAGCATTCTAAGTTTCAGAATCTGTGGCTTGGACCTTTCCAAGTGGCTGAGAAGATTGGGGCAGGAACTTGTCGGTTGCAGAATTTGAGGGGGGAACCTGATGCCCTCCTAGTGAATGGCCAAGCCCTAAAACAATATTTCCAATAAATAAATATATATATATATATATATATATATAATAAAAATAAAAATAAAAGTTTGAGTGTTTTATGTTTTGTTTGAGTGTTTCCACGATTGCCAAATTGTTATTTTCTTTTGCTACCTGGATTTATGTGCTTTTGAAAGTTGTGTTTAGCAGGACAATGGTTGATCTCAAAACATGCGACATAGCGAACTATGTTCCTAGCCCATCGCTCACTTACAAACATAAGAAGCATAGGAGAACCTGCAGTTGCTCTGAGGAATCCTCTATCTAAACCTCACCAAATGAAGAACTCCGGAGAAATGTCGGAAGTGTCTGCTTGGTGGTTTGGTAAGACCTTAAGGGAAAGAAGGAAAGATGGAAAGGACTACATGAACCCAGAATACAAATCTAACAAAGGATCCACATTAATCATCTCACCTTGCAAAATAAATAGACATCATCCTCTCCCGCTCGCTCAGGGCATTATGTTGAAATAAAATTGATATTACCAAAGAGTGAAGAGTAGGAGAGGGTATGCAGATATCTCCGTCGGGGCTATGGACGCTCGCTGACAGCGGAGCGACACCGAAGCAAGTGAGTAGAGGTAACTAAAGGCTTCATGTCGGTGAATGCTTTGCTAAAATTTCGTAAAAAGGGGGCATGAGTCAGGGTCAAAGGAAACGAAGGAGGAAAAGGGTTAAGACCCCACGGGCAAGCCCGGAAGCATCAACCGGAGAATTTCAAATGCAAAGGTAAAGAGGTTTTGATTTAAAACCAGTGAAGGTTCTCCATCAGCTTCTGTATCAATCGAACCTTGGAGGAGGAACAGAGATTCTGCTTTCTCCCAGTGAATCGCCATTTGTTGAGCACTCAACACACCTTAAAAAGTCTATGTCAAATTTTTTGGGTACCACTTGATCTTTCGCACCGTCTGATTTCACTTCAGTATGTACTGTTGTCTGTGTGTATCATTTTTTGTATTTTCATGTTGAATCTTTTAAAGTTTGCTCGAGCCTGCTAGAATCATCGTAACTTTCAAAAAAGACTAACATCTATTTAAAGAATCGACAGTCAAAACTTTTCCCGGATGCGCTTAAGAAATTCGACATCGGGACGAAATAGAAGTAACGAAAAATCGCTCGGGAAAACCAAAGTAGTCGAGCCCCGATATTCATCGGCATCGACAGGGGGTAGTTTTTATTACACATCAAACATCACTCAAGAACATCGTCGATGATCGATCCCCGTCGGTGTCAGTAGCAAACGAAGAGATTGAGCGTCGCGTGAATAAAGGAATGGTATCGTCGATCGTCGATCGCCGACTTCCGAAATGTTTTCAACATCAGGGATCTATGAAGATGACAACCCGCAACAAAGCTACGTACTTGAACTATCCCCGATCATTGATCGCCTATCGTCGATAACCTTTTGCATCGGAAATCCCAAGCTTACCTTAATATGCAAGTGTTCTGTTTAAGAAACCCGACCCCGGCTGAAGATGCACGGTCAAGCTACCTATCCTCCATTGTCACGTGTCGTTGCCCGAGTGACTAGACTTGCAATAGAGTTTCCCTAAGTCGTTACTATCTCCCGGGGATCCATGTCGCACCTCGAACCAATTTCGCCACATCAGCATCGTGCGTCGAAAGATATCGATGTCGGAAGCTTTCTCAGGAGGATACCAATGGAAATATGCACAAGGATATCGTCGATTCCCGACCTGCCCACTGAGAAATGCAACGTGATTTTATGTTTTAGCATTAAGATACGTTAAATACGACACATTTAAAGGTTAATTAATTCCAAGATCGCGCATTAGTTGTTAATTCGTGCGCAAGTCAAAAGGATTGTTTAAGCGTGTCGATACAATGCATCTCCCTTCGCGCCTTTGCGGTCAACCAACGTAGAATTTAATTGCAGAAATTCGGCGATAGATTGTTTTGAATTGCATCCATTACTCATATTAACTGGTGGATGCAACTGGTAGGATCTCTCCCGTTATATTCTTGTGAGTCATTGTGTATGAGCTCATTCTACGCGCAAAGAAGTTTGGAGCACCCAGAGGAGCAAGACGAGCGATCCAAAGAAAGTTTCCAAGGTCCAATGAGTATTCAACAACGATTTTAGCAAGCATTACATGTATGTACCGGATTATGGGTATTTTACGCTTCAGTTCATATGTTTTCGTCCAACGTTACTATGTACACATGTCTGAAGGATCGTTTTCAAATGCAAGAACAATGCCTCTGAAGTAACCCACCACCAGGAAATCCCCAAGAGCACCAAATCTACAAGAACCAGAGGCGGGAGAAGGCTCCTCCCCAGCAGTTGCAAGGCAGTTGGAATTTGCTCCAAAGCTGGTGCACGTCATCAAGACAGACACCAAGAAAGCTTTCGTCCAACCCCCAGCCTTTGGAGACACAGAGGCGAACATCGGGACCAAGACATTATTCCCGCCCTGGGAAGAACTTTTCAAGAAAATCAATCAGGAGGAACCCCCCGAATATACCCCACATAGTGATCCTGATACGAGAAGACTCGACGATGAAGTTCTCCCTAATGTCCGCAAGGCTTACCTGCACATGGTGGCGAGAAGGACTCTAGTTTTCCCCTGCATCAAACTCTTTAAATGGCTTATTGATCATACTGGTGTACAAAGGTGTTTGATTAACGATAAATGCGTCGGTGTTTTCCTCCCAGTTGAAGTTCAGAATTACTACAAGCTCAGGGAGCCAGAGGAACGGTTGAACACCGATTCTGTTTTGAGTTTCTATCAGAAGCACGACACCAACAAGATTATGGCGTCGTGGTGGAGAGAGGATAAAAATTTCACCAATCGAACATTTGGTTGGTACCCGACGACCAACCTAAGAGAACCTTACATCTATCTAATGACCCTCCTCTGCCGATTGCATGAAGAGAAAGATTGCGCCAGGGTTTCAGAGGCATGGATGCCTTTGGCCTATACCGTAGCCATTTCTGGAACAGGTTTTAACTGGGGTGAAATCATCTCCAAACAGCTGAGCACTTGCATACGACAAGCTCAGACACTGAAAGAGGGAAAAACCCCTTCCTTCTACATGGCTTCATATCTGTTGGACGTCGTCTGCGCCAAGAACGTCTTTACTGGAATGAACTTAAGTTGGCACTCCTTAGAGCTCCCGGTCCATGTATATTTCAACATCTTATGGGAAAACAGGTACAAGAAATATTATTCTCTTATCTGTGACCAGTTTATTGCACGCATTTATAATTTGTTGTTCAAGAAAGAGTGCCCAAGGTTAATGGATGCAACCAAAAGGGTTGTATCGAAGGTAGGTCACTGGTATCTAGATAAGCGAGAGACCTACATCAAGGTTTTCGACGCCACAGGGGCACCCCATCTGTTACCTATATATGTCCCCGATCGAATACTGTTAGGGGAAATTTGTTATCAGACCATTCTGCAAGGCTATAACGCCACTTTAGTAAAGGACAAGAAGCGGGCCTTGATACCTTATGGGTTTCATATTGGCTTCTACATGGTCAAGGACACCACGCAGGCTAAGCAAGAAGGGTTAATCCAATTGGAATTCTAATTCCAGTCTGGTCGTTTTCGCAAGCACGATCCCGAGGGTCTGGTCTTAAAACATGCATCGCAGGTATCATCATCTTGGCCTTATGCCCATGACCGATTTGAAGATGAAATTTTCACCGAAAACGCTCAAGACTGGAATGAGGTGGTGGAAAGGATGGTTGATCCTAAAACAACCAGGTTCAAGGCCATGAGTTGGGAGGAGCAAACAACGGCCTTGGAGAAAACGGCTCAAGAAATTCTCAAGGCCCGAGAGGGAAGGGTAGCATCTTAACCGAGCGAAGCAGTGGACGCTCCTCAAGAAGCCATTGAAGCGGCAGAAGTTTCTTAGGTATTCCCGATACAAGTCAGGAATTTCCCTGAGGTTCAAGATGTTTAGGGGATGGGGGGAGTCATGTATCAACAAGCCCAGTTGTTAATGAAGCAGATGCAGGATAACCCGAACCTAATCAGATTGCTTAGGCTTCCTATCGATAGCCTAGGAGAAACCCCGGCGGAGCCAAGCGGCCCCAATTTCATAAACCTTGGTAACACCAACGGGTCAGACGACCCTGAATCCACAACACCGCTGGCCAATTCACTGGCAGGCGCGAGGACTCAACCAGAGACAGGTCGGGTATCAGTAGAAACAAGTGTGCCTAACCCTCTAACCGAGTTCATAAATGTATATAGTGACGATGAGAGCCTGGAGGCATCTCAAAGGACCCTTGTGCGTGTCCTAGAAGAAAAGAGACCTGAGAAGACCTCTTCCCCTGAGCCAGAGGTATAAACCCAAGAGGTCTCACAAAAGGAAAAGGAAGTCAAAAGTGTCCTCAAAACGAAGGGACCCGATGCATCAGAAACCGGAGCAAACAATCCAAAGGACAAGCCTGAACCGAATGAGTCAAAGGAAGGATCCCCACGAAAGGAAATCAGTGATCCAACAACCAATAAGCAAGTAACAAGTCTGTACCTAACGTCTCTATTCTGCTCAATACTCAGATCCCCGACAAGCGATAGGCAGAGGCCGGGTCTTCGGAGCACAACGAAGAAGTTCAAGAACCTGACCTTGAACAAGTATACACCACCGGTAACCTGGGAAATACACTTGCATGGGGTGATCAATAGATACCTGAGCCGATAGATGAGGTAGTAGATATATATGTTATCTCCTTCAATCGAAAGAGAAAGGTCATCGTCCAAAGAACCACAAATAAGAGAAGGATCA
Organism: Picea glauca; assembly: GCA_000966675.3. NCBI lineage: Eukaryota > Viridiplantae > Streptophyta > Pinopsida > Pinales > Pinaceae > Picea > Picea glauca. Next base: position 4,209 of record JZKD02S2061012.1, on the reverse strand, counting down.
CGTTGGATCGCTCCATCCTCATCACTGTAGAGGAAAATTTGATACACACAACAGATGATCGAACTTCAGAGCTCCTTGGTGTGGGGATGGCACTCTCGAATGCCACCCTGGACAAAGTCAAAATGGACGAAAAGGAGTTGGACGTCTCCCTAAAATAATTATAACATTTATGCCACTTGGTCGAGTACTATCAGGGAGCCACCCGAACCACAGTATATCTGAAAAGCGAGTTCGAAGAAGCTTACAACTAGTTCACAAAAGAACGACGTCTTTTTACAGAAAAAATAGTTGAACTCCAGGAGGACACTCTCATGGCACTCGCAACATGCAAGGACATGGAGCAATGGTATGAAAGGGTGCAACAAGCAGTAGAAAGAATCGAATACATTGATGCAGTCCAGCAAGGCCGAGGCAAAGAAGAACATAGCATTCAGATGTTGGGAAAAAATAGTCTTAATCGCATGAAGCAATCAGCCGAGTACTGGGCTAAGATGTCTCGGGACCCACATCGAGAAATTCAAAAGCAGTGGATCAGATGCAAGAAGCATTGGGATAAAATCAATAAAATAATGAAGGATATCGGACTCCCCGAGTTCGGCACCCCAGACAACTTCGTCGACTTATGTGACATGGTCGAGTCGCATACCAAGAAAGATTCACTATGGGCCGAAGAGCTCGCAAAGATGACCGACGCGGTGCCAGGGCGAGTGCAACGATTCATGGAGCATCCAATTAGAGCTCGAACTGTGCTACAACAGTTGAACACCAGTCTGGTGAAGTACTGGACACATGCGATGGACCTCAGAGGGATTCACACTGCTCCGATGGAACAACACAGATTTCCATGGGCCCAAACTTGTGAAGGATTGTTTATCAGTTGGTCTGAATACGAGAAAAGTCACCCTTTTCAAGAGATATCTCGGGTTAACTATTAAAGAAACTGTTAGAAGATGACGCTACGTGGAGAATTTTGTTTTGTTTAAATTGCACTTAGTCGTTATTTCAGTTGAATTTTACATTATAAATAAAGACATCGACCAATTAGTTAGAGGTCGATGGTTGTTGCAAGAACTCTTTCTTTTTGGTTGTTAAGAATTATTTTGAAGCTGCTATGAATTGAGAAGTCCTTCTAGACCTGAGACAAGTTATTTTCATCAAATGCATGTGATTGGACGTGGAGAAGAACTATTACCTATCTCGTTTCATGAATGATGTTGTAATGAGTAAGAGCTATTTAATCTATTGTCAAGTTATCTGGTGCAATATTTTGTTGCTCTTTACTTTAAATGATGGAGATGAATCGTTGTGTTAACATGTGATGAATGATTATGGTAGATAAATTATTTTGCTTGCCATTATCTTATTGCATATGTATTTTCTTTCTGATTATTAGTTTCTCAGGCAGTAATTGGATGCTCACATGGTTAATATATTAGTACTAGGCCTATGGTATAGAATCATTGTCTGCATGCTTAAGCAGCGGGTTATCCCAAGTTCAGCCTCTTCCCCAGTAGTTAGAACTTAATTATGTTTGTCACCAAGTTGGTTTATGCCGGCTTACATCTCATATCAGTCCCACCCAAGAGAAAATACAAAAAGAGATATTCTAAACTAAAGGAAGATCCTTCACAAGAAAACATAAAGCCCATCGATAAATCGCTCGGATCGCAAGATCTGGAGAACCATTCCACCATTAAACGCTGCAGAGTCTAATTGGGCCTCGGTGGCGGGTTTGGTTCCTACTATTGAATCAGGGATTTAGGACCCATCAACACGTTCCTACATCCACGGTGGAAGTGCATCCACCGTCCAATCCAAAGGCAAGTCTTGATCCTCGTTTAAGACATAAGCTAAAGGGGAATTTAGTGTTCAACACTTCGGCGTTGAACGCCCCTTTTCCTTTTTACACGCAAATCTTCGGAGTCCTGAAATCCCGAAGGAGCCCAAAATCTCGCCACATGGCGTCGGCCTTCGATCCTTTCGGCTTATCTACGACACTACACCCCAAACCTCCAGAGTTTCGAAGTCCCGGACTCCCGAAGGGTCCACCTTTGCACGTGTTGGTGTTTTAAACGCAGAGGCAAGGAAAGGTGGTTCCCGAGTACTCCACCCACCAATAGGCCAAGCGAATATGTTCCAAGGGGGGTTCACATTCTAATGGGCTCATAGGGTCTGTGAAAAGTACGAATCAAGGTGACACGTGGCACATCAAATGTCGATCCATGTCACTCTGGGTTACGTCAGCGCTCCACGTCACTCCGAACTAATAGCCTTCCAACTCCCTTAGATCTCACGGTCGAGATGCGTCCATGTAGACCCATTGATCTACGGCTTCCATTACTTCGTAACTTCGACGTTCGAGGGATCCACTGTGTAACTTCCTCTTAGCTCCCAAAGTGGTCAACGTCGAGTTGACCATGGTCTAGATCCGATGGTCACGGGAGATCCCGAAACATCCTCATATCTACGGCTCTTATCACTTCGCAAATTCAGCGTTCTGTGGTTCCGCTCGTTTACCACCCCCTTTCTCCCAGAGTGGTCAACGTCGGACTGACCTTGGCATAGATCCAACGTCTAAGGAATATCCCAAAGTGTCACTAGATCTACGGTTCTCGTTAATTCGCGGCTCTAACATCTGGGGGTTTTGGCATTACGACAACTCCACTCTCCCGAAGTAGGACTTCGTCCAAGTGTTGTACATGAATCACTCCATTGGTTGATCGAACGGTTAAGAGGGGTTATCAATGGGCTCCCTAGATCCACGACTCACATTAATTCACAACTTCAGCATTCAGGGGATTTGGTGTCATGACATTGTTGTTCTCCTGAAGTGGTCAACGTTGGACTGACCACAACGTAGATCCAACGATCAGGGAAGATCCTGAGAATCCTCGGATCTACGGCTCGCATGAATTTTCGGTCGATAAGTGGGTCAGGCTTTAACGGTGGGGCAGGTCCATCTGTCACAGTTAGGGAAACCGCCAGATGTCGGTCAACCTCGTGGGTAACCGTAACAAATTTCCTTCGGTCGGTTTGAAAGTGGTAAGGCCATATCACCCAGAACTCTGAAATCTTGGAGTTCCGAAGCCAGAAAATCTTAGCTCCTTTCGGGCCTAGCACAAGGTTCCCAGACCTTGGTCATATAAGATCTTGGACAAGCCTCGAGGCTACACGCTCAACACTTAGCCGCGATTTTGTTAGAACCGTGGACATGAGCCCTCGGTCACACAAGTGAAGGGCTTGAAAGAGGCGCCCTCCTTCCACAGAGTTCGAACTTAGTGACCTACGAAGGGTGAATTAAGAGGTCGATATGACCGAGATGTTCCAGCGAAGTCTTCCCAAATTCCTATATTATGAAATCATTCCTTGGGAAGATTTCCCTAAGGGTTTCTCAACAAATACAGAAATCGCAAATTGTTCTTAAATTATTTTAAAGATCCATCTCTAATAGTTCTCCTGCTACTAAGCAGAGATAAATAGGTACCACGTAAATACATAAGTTTACAGAAAAACAGTAAGCACTTCTAATGATTTATCAAACATTGTAAAATTTGACCATAAACATAGGCATTCAACCATCACTTCCATTCCAGTACAAAGTATGAAAATACTTATCAGAAACCAGAATCGTGCAGTGACTGCTAAAAGGGGTGCATGTTTCCACCCAACCGTGGGCACAAGCACTCCTAAACGGATTTACCACTAGCCACCCCCTAGCTAGACCATGATGCTCTGAGAGAAACTCTTTCTTCTTACTCAACGACAGTCATGGATGAAGGTTACTCTGTTCCTCCCACAAGAACTTAGCAAACGATTTTCTCTATACCAAGCAAGGGGGGCCGCAACAAGTACTTCCACAGTGACTCGTCTTCTCTGCAACCATGTTTATCAGCTTGGACTGAAAACGCTGCCAACAGCTTCTTGCACCCAGAACGAATTTGTTTCTCAGTTCTCCTTCGAACCAGAGAGATGCAAGCGCTCCTCTATCTTTTGGGAGATTGGTATCTCGACTCTTATCTCTCATAGATCTACCCTTGCCCATGAAAATCACTTCCTTTCTTGCCTTCCTCAACAATCCCCAGCTCGTGTTCAGGTCTAGAAGCTTTGTTGATGGGTACTTTTCCCATCTCCCCATTAACTCTTGAGGATGGCTTCCCAACTACCAGCCTGACTGGTAATTCATTTATGGGTCAAAGGATTGTTTTGGTT
>JZKD02S2061001.1:19870-52508 GCA_000966675.3 Picea glauca | reverse complement strand
AAAATTGGATTGAAAAACACATTTTATTGCCCCTGAGAGGAGGTAAAAGTATGGAACATTGAGATATCTCTTTCCTAGGGCATCCATAATTCACATCACAAATTGCAAGATCAATTTGCCAATGTGCATCTAATCTGGTCAATACTGAGGTATATTTGCAGCTAGCTCTACAATTGGTCTTTTGAGCTTTAATAATCTCTTAGTTTTTTTTTTTTAAATTGTTTCCACATTTTTTTCCCATATATATATATATATATATATATATATATAAACAAAAAGATACCAAATTTTATAAATTATAGATATGATATTTACATACAAATCTTATTACCCTTTTTCATATATGGAAAGATTCAATGCAATTAAGAGAATTCAAACTCATTCTATGATTTTTTTTTTTTCATTGGAAAAATAAATCATCATTAAAAAAAATGTTCCTATTAATTATTTTATTTTATTTTATTTTAATTGAAATTATGAAAATATTTATAAGTTAATAAATAATAAGTTTTTATGAAACATTTTAAGTTCAACATTATAATGTTTTTTTTTTTAAATAATAGTGAATTGGAAAAAAATTCCTATAAATTAAATTTCTTATATATATTTTTTAAATAACTATCATTTAAAAAACATTCCTATAAATTAAATTCCTTGATTTTATTTTAATTAAAATTGTAAAAATATTCAAAATTTAACAAATAACCAATTTTTATTTTTATAAAATCACAAACGTTTTTTTAAATAATCATTCATTAAAAATCATGACTCAAAAAAGCCTATTCATCCAAAAACACAAAGTCAAGGAAAAGACACCATGAAAACAACAACAACAAAAACCAAAAAAATATAAGTTAACCATATAAAAGTGAATTACCCTTATCCATAATGGTCATGAGACTATGTGTAGATTTTTCACCACAATAACTAAAACTCTAGCTTTCTTTCCATATGAAGATAGAGTCTACTTTTTATAACATTGAACTCCAAGGCTCTTGATTACATGGATTATGCAAATTTACTATAAAACATTCTTTGTCATATGAAACATTATTTTTGTTATAAAAACTCAATGAAATTGTAGCAATTGGGATGTACATATAAGATTGGCAAACACATATATTGGTGTTAATAAGGTGATGGATTTTTTTTTTGTTTGTTAATTTGTGCAGGACCTATTGGCTACGTGATTAACCCGTGGCTTGAGAAACCGCAACTCAGGGGTATCTAAGCTGTCAAAATCACCCGGGGATTGTACCCGGCCTGAGCCACACCAACCCTTAACATGGTTGGATTTTTTGTCCCCGCAGGTTTCGAACCGGTAACTTTAACTACACGGAGTGGCTTAACAACACACTCTGTCACCGACTGTCCTAAACCTCGGGAACAATAAGATGATGAAAATTAATAAACCATTTGTAATTAAAAAAAATAATTCTAATAATTTTTTTATTAAATTATGAGTGAAAAGTTATATTTTGATAAAAAAAAATTGTTCACTTTTCACTATTTTGAAAAACAAAATACTTTTTTCATTTTTTATATTTGAATAATTTTTTTTATTAAAACTAGTGAAATTTGGGAAATAGCTCTTATTTATTTTTATTTTTTTGCATTTCAGTTTCTAAAGAATTATCGTACATTTTTACTTGATATTTTTTTATTAAAATGAGTGAACATTGGGAAGTGACTCTTAATGATTTTGGTAGTTTTGATGATTACATTTTTCACTTTTCACTTATTATAATTATGTTCAGTTTTATGTTGGTCAGAATTGGTCTTGTAGTGACTATTTTTTTCATTAGCAAATAAGTTTAATTATTTATCATAGTAAGAAGAAATTATACATAACCCATTGTACTGTTGGTCTGCTAGTGGGAAACTAAGCTATTAGTAGTGGAATAAGTTATCTGTCCATAGAATCTGAGATAAATTCCGAATCAAAGATAAACTTGCAAAGTAGTAAGATCAATCTAGGTACCTAATTACCTTTATAATATCATCCAAAAATCTCCTGTAAAATCTATTTAAAATAGTCAAAATTCTAAACATACTAGAAATTAGTTTGAAGAGATACCACCTACCCTTGCATAATGCTCATGATGTTGAGGCTTGGAGTTGCCATAAGTCGGAGCATCGTTCTGTTGGGAGTCTAGCTATGATTTCCTTGAGTTGTTGCCTCACCTCGACCAGTTAAAGGAGGATCTCCTCACAATCCTCATCTCTTTCTTGCAAAATATTTCCCACAAATGTCTTTATGTGCCAATACAGGTCCACCGTTTTCCAATATTTTGTGTCTTGTGCCTTGGAGCTTCCAACGTCATGTACCTATTTGCCTATTTTAGTATCAATTTCCTAATCATGGATGGTGCCCCGCTCAAGGCGGACAATGTCCTCAACATTCTATATATTCTCCTGGATGTGACATGGGGTTTTCTCCCTGAATTCACTTGTAGAGGCCTGAGTGTCTTGTTGCACTCACGTGAGTTCGAGACTAGATTTTTTGGAGGTGGAAGGGCCAGGGTGAGTTCTTCGGCCCCTTCAATAGCCCTGACAATAACCACAACTAGGCAACATTGCAGAGAACAAGATAACGATTTGAACTGAAAAACATGTAGAGCTCAGAACAAGTAGGAGGTCACGCAAAGATTCATAGAAGAGATTATGTGTTGGGGAAACTTGGCCTCGTCCTTTATCATGCTAAGAACTGTTGAATTCGAAGAGATCCCACGAAAAAAAACTATGTCGATGAGAAGAGATGTTCGCTCAGAGCCATGGTGCTGCGAAATGGCTTGGACAACCTTCTCATTGGAATGATGAAGCCTGAAGTCGGTCAAGGTCATGATAGAGTAGAGGAATTGGTCAATGAATTAAAGTTAAGGTTCTTGGGAAGAGAAAATATTTTTGTAATAGACTCGACATTGATATAGAATATAATGAACCTATTTTCATATACCACAACACTTTTGTTAGAAAGTTAGTTCTTTGCACACCAGAAGACAAACTAGGGAAAACGATAGGTTTGGGTAATTATGAATTTACCCAAGTTCGAATCCCACATATGTAAATAATCATGCAAATATCTAAATCTATCACATGCTAACTTTCTTAACTCATAAGGATCAAACTATGACATAACAATTTCAAAAATTTCACAATCACGTTTATTAAGACTTTCTCATTAGAGGTTGATCGCTGACTAGATTGACTACCTTTCTCTGTCTATTCTTAATTTAAACAATAAGAATAGATTTGAAATAAGGAAATGAGAACACTACCCAAAATTGTTTGTCGAAGGAGAATTTGATTGCTTTTATTGGAGTCTATTGTACTCATAACAATGCTTACCATGTGGATTTACTTTTGGGGTTTATTGTTTTATTTTTTAAAAATCCTTTGAATTATATCGACACAACATATTTTTGATTTGGATTACATTACCATGCCACTTGTCATCCATTCGTGCATTTCGGGGGCGAGCTAAAGTATTTTGATTGATCTAAAATCCACTGACTTGATTTGCATTCAATTTAAAAGTAAATGGACTTAGTTTAATTTATAAATCTTAATGAACAACGAAAAATGTTGAATTGAAGAAACTGAACAACAAAATCAAAGATAGAAGAAATAAGCAAGTCGATAACAAAGTTCATCCATCCTAGGCTACATCTTAGGGCACACTTTAACTGTGCAACCGCTCCATTAATGATGTCAAATACATAATTACATCAAACAGATCTTGAACCTGCAACAAAATGTCTTCGACTTCTCTAGGAAGGATGCAACATGATTGGGAACAACTTTCCCTCCTCTTCCTATAGTAAAAAAAGTTTAAAAATGCCCGGTCCTTCAATTATACAGGAAACACATCTGTATAATAATAAATTCCCAGCAAATACCTTTCAATGACAAGCCACTGATCTGTTGCAAATGGCTTTGGCACTTTGGCAAAACACCTCCCACACTTGCGCTGCCAAAAACTGTTCCTAAAACCCACTTCTCCAAAGTATTCTATGCAGGAAATACCTCTACATATACAAAAATACTTTAGCAATTCTTTACAAAAATGCACTTGTAGTGCAATGGTAAAATGTCATTGGTTATATACCAAATGTTCGATGGTTCAATTCCATATTCAATCCAATTTTTATGATTACAGAATATATGGTATAACCAAAATAAAGTATTATAACAACCATATAATAAATGGTTGGCCAACACATGTATCAATTCCATGCCATAAATATATCATATGGATTGGTTTAGGACTTACCATTGTAACCATATTATAATAATAACCATATTCGTTCGCTTGTTGGCATATGTGACGGTGTTTTGTTATGTGGACACCTATACGGGCATACAATTGGGCTATTGTTACAACCATTGCAATTCAAATATCATATTCACCCGATCTGTGTCAAGTCCTATCCAACGGTAAACCATTGTCCTACCACCGATGAAGTCAAAGGTTCGATTCTCACCGACCATCAAACTCGGAGTTTCTAGACCCTTTTAGCCCAATTAGAGGGTGCGACATGGCACACTCTGATTGAACCACATATCCTCTTATGATTTGGCCACCTGAATGTAGTCAACATACAGTCATCTGCCCAATCATTGAACACGTCAACACACAGTCCCTTGCCACGTCAGTGCATAGTCAGCGCCACGTCAATGCCACATCAACATGCGTACACCCAACCAACATGCCACGTCATCATCTGTACAATGCCACATCATCATTTGTACAATCCAATTCAGGTCCGTACTGCCATGTCATAGCCATGCTACCTCAATGAAGCCTCCGGTGATGCCATGTGTCGGCCTATGATGATGCCACGTGTTAGTCCTATCGATGTTTTTCCCTATTTGGCTGAAACTTCAGAATGCGATAAATTTCTCATACGACGTCCGTTTGACCTCGTTCAAGAATCGTTGGAAATCTCTTGTCGAGCTCTTCGACATGAGTACATTTTCATCATAATTTGAGAGCTTCAAGTTTTCTCGGTCAAAGATCCACCAAGATCATTGATAATACCACCCCTACATACTGAAATGAATAAGGTTATGCCACATTATCAACCATTAATACAATGGTTTATAATTTAGAAATCCAACCCCTTTTTATACAACATGCACTTTCACTGGCTGAAATAAATTGAGATCGTCGATCTTGAATCTATATTTTTGGTTCGATCGTGTTTGTTGAATTTTCATTTCAAACCATGTTTGTTCTCTATTACGTGTACAAAAATATGGCAAAAATACGTAGTATATAGGGTATCGAACCTATAGTACAGAATGAATGATAGGGAAAAATTGAAGTGAATGGAACTCAAACAAAGCCATTGTGAACCATTCCATATTGAACAAACAACTACAAGATCTACATTCTCTATCTACATAAGCAACAAGGATAAACACTAAATACATTGTGGGGTTTCTCCCTCATTGGACGCATAGGTGGGGTCGGTCTCTCCTTGTACAGGTCTACTCCTTTGCACACTCTCCTTATTGGTAGGTGGGATCTATCCAATGCAAATGTCAGCGTGTTTCACTTTTCGTACTAGCAGGGGGGTCGATCCAATGCAAATATCAATGGGTTGATCCTCCGTGCAATCTCCTTATTGGAAGGTGGGGTAGATCAATGTAGTGGTTAGTGGGTTTTGAGTGGGTTTTTTTGGTTGGGGGTTTGGCGCCATAGTGAGTTTTTAATGTTTGATTTTAATTTTTTTTTTTTTGTTTATTTTATTTGTGTTTTTTTTTTTGTTTATTTTTCATTTGTTTGTAATATAATTTATATTTAAATTCACAAATAATATGTGTTATATAGTTATATATAACTCCCTTAACCCCTAAACCCCACTAACCCCCTAGCCATTAAAGCCCCTAACCCCTAAAGCCCCTAACCTCTCAATCCCTAACTTCTAACCCTTGAACCTAAACCATGTCCAGTAAAAAATATTTTCTATGTTAAACCTTGTAATGGTTGCCATACGACACTTGCATCTCAAAGATTCCATTTAGGTCTTGGGTATTTGTTTTGGAGCATGCACATGGTTCCTATGGTGGATGAGGGTGGAGGGTTAGAAAGTTACCAAGGTTGTTGGGTGGAGGGTTAAAAAGTTGTGGTAGATTATCAATATTTGTTGATAGTTAAAATCAATTAGCACTTGCTCAAAATGGGTTAGGAGGTTATAGGTTGGTGGGTTATGAGATAAATCAAGGTTAATGACTACTAATCAACCTATGATGCGTATAAGAATATGACATAAAACGTAGCAACACATAATTAACCCATATAAGAAAATACTTTAAAGAGAATAAATCATAAAAAATATATAATCACATACTCTGACCTACATTTCAACAATTCAATATCATTGATCTTCTTCTTCTTCGAACTCCAAATCTATATCATCTGGTTCATAATCCGGTTTGAAATCGACGTTGAAAGGATTGAGCATAGCAACATCATCATCAATGTCATTTTTGATAATTTCATCGTCGATATGATCATCAAGAACATTTCCATGTACATCTAGCTCAATTTCTTTGTCTTCGTCGTCTAACACAACTACTTGATCCTCTGCATCATCTTCTCTTTCAATATCATCTTCTTCCGCTACATTATACTTTACATGCCTTCCTCTTGGATCGTATCTAACAACCTATGACCATCCCTCTTTACCTGGAACATCCGAGTAAAATACCTGCTCACATTGGCTTGGAAAAACATAAAGCTTAGTGTCCGTCTCAATTGTCCATGTATTAGCCATGGTAAATACATTAGCATGATCAATAACAATTCTTTCAAGATCACGTTCATTCATTCATAACTTGTACCATTTTACCTCAAACATGACTAATTTAAAGGATTTCAAGTCACATTCAAGTATATCATTTAAATACCCACAATATTTATTTTCAAATACCTTTGGATGCTTGCCACTTCTAGAGGAAACATTAGTGATGTGAAATACTGCAGTTATGCCACAATCAAAGGTTTTTTCCTTGTTATCCAAATTTTTGATGTGAAATTTATGGCCATTGCACCACATAGTCTTGTGGTGTTTCAACTGCATTATGCCCAACACGTAAAAAATGCATTGTCAATTAATTAACATATTTAGAATTAGTAAATATTTTAAGAAAATAACAGATCACATACATTAATATAATGGAAAATAAGTAAAAAATGTGGTTGAATAGGCTTGCATGTTTATCATTTAAACCATATGCTAAATCAATTTCCTTCTATGTAAGATTGGTATCTTGATAATAATGAGTCTCTTTAACTAATGTAGCCACCCCTTCCCATGATAACCTACCATAACATTGTATACATCGTTCTATCCATACCTTCATCCAATCAATATTATTTGCGATGTATAAATGTAGTGCATCTCACTCTCGACCAACTGTATGAAAAAATAACAATTCATCAATAGTTAGATACCACGACAAAGCTTGATAATTGATGGAAGGATACAAATTAAATAGGTACGATATAGATAAAAAATGAATGAACAAAAGTATTGTAGATCTTTACAATCTAATTACCTTTCACTTTCCTCATTCTACCTTTCCCTAACATGACCTCCCCTTCAAATTTGTTGATGGAGTTGACATCCCAAATGAGAGACACATTCATATCTATTGCTAATTTAGGAAGATACTGACTAATACACAGGACGGATTGATATACCATATATCCCTCCACCATATAACCCTCAGGACGTTCTCTTTGTCTAACAAATACCTTCAATGATTTCAAATGCCTCTCCACCATTCACTTTAACTTTATGTGTACATGTCCATACATTTCAATCTCCTCAGCTTGGTGTATGAGATAGTGTTATTGTGCATTGAAAAATGGCAAAGGTGGGTACTTTTGCATTCCACACATTAGGGGAGGAAGTTCTCTCCCCAAATACTTTATATCTTCTTTATGGAATTCTTTAGATGACAACCACCTACACATGATGCAAACAAATCACAAGTTTAAGTATATACATTTCAAGTAAAACACACGTGAACAAGTTCTGCAATGAATATTTTGCATAGAAATCATTAATTATCTCATGTATTTTCCAAGATTGTATATGACTTGTTTTATGTTGTTGTGAAAGTTTTTTGGAAGAGATAGAGGTAGAACATACTGTAACAAAAAATGAATCATTATAAACATTAGAGGTAGAGAACACTGTAACAAAAAAATACCAAAAATATGCATACCAAAACATAAATACAACAAAATAATTACCTTAATGAAGGTATGCCAATCATGAGTTTTTACCCCACCAAATTCACCTTTCTTCGTTAAAATATTATTTATGTTTGAAGCAAATCCCATGGGAAATTTGATTTTCCTAATGAGTTATTTTACAACATTTCTTTGTTGCTCTGTAGTAACCATGGAAGACTATATCGATGTCCATTGTTATTTGAATTAATCACATTTTTTATTGCATGATTGGATTCCTAAATATAACTACAAATTTTGACAACTTTTTCTTTGTCACTCCTTGCATCTAAGATTATTTTTATGTTACATTCTTCCCAATATGCATTGTATCAAAAAAATTAGCTTTTTGTAGATGCTCATAATAGGGAAACCCACTGAATTTTATAAGGTAGCTTTTCATTCCTTGTGGAATCCCATTAATGCCTTGACGACATTTATGAAAAACAAATGAGATTACAACAATAAATGTTATATACAATAAACATAATTCAATACAAATTAAAATTGTAAAACATTAATATATATTATACATAGATTGATTGCTTATTTTGACGATTTCTATTATATCCCAACTTCCATAGGTGAGCTGTCATTCTTCATGGTTTTGTTCCAATCTTTTCTTTCAAATTGAAAAGATGTTTTTTTATAGTTCGATATCTATGGTTCTTAGGGAGGAAGTATCTATACTCATCAAACACCTCCTTTCCTAAACTTCTTGAATGATGAGATTTCATCCTAGGACCACATACTAGACATGCAAATTTACCCTTTGTTTGAAGGCCTACAACATATGGATTAATGCCAGTATCAATTATATATCAAGGAATTATTTTAAAAACATGTGTGATATTTTTCAAAAAATTATATACTGTTAAAGTGAAATAGTACACTACATACCACAAAAATGTTTTAGCCCTGGTGCATCATGATTTGTCCATGTAAGTATTCCATGGAATTGATTTTTTTTTTCCTATTGGTCTAGAGATGTCGTACATAGTGATGCTATCCCATAACTTTAGTAGCTTGTTGATAAGAGGCTCAATATATACATTCATATATTAAACTTGGTACTTAACTAATTGATTGAAAATACACATCATTACTACTTTGTACATATGTATATATAATAAATTATGCAACGAACAAGACAAATGAAATGTTAGGTTCAAAAAATTATTGCAAACAAATACCTAGAACAATCATTGCCAACATTGTGTGCTCCCTCTTTACTGACATCCAAGGAGGAAGGTTATTGTTTATAACAAAAATAGACTGCCACAATGAGTAAATAGACTTGACCTCTCCAAATGGATTGATACCATCAACTACCAATTAAATCCTAATATTATGAGGTTCTTCTTTAAAAATTGGCCATGTTTCTTCGATGTTCCTAAATGCAGAACAATTTGCAAGCATTCAGAGAACAACATCTTCACTTATATTCAGTGCATGGTAATCCATAAACTATGCTATGCTTTGGCACATGAATAGTCGTTGCAAACATGGAATAATGGGAATATGACGAAGAACCTTGTGAGACACGTGTTGTGTTATTTGATCGGTTTGATATCTACTAATTTGACATTGCGGTCAATTCGTTTCCGATGCATATTGTCCAAAATATATAATATGATCATTAGGACATGTATCGATAGCTTGATACTCCATTCCAATATCTTTCATAATGGAAGATAATTCTTGGTATGTGTGAGGTAAAGTATTTGATGATGGTAGGAGAAATTTACCTAAAAATCTACAACACAAAATAAAACTAGTTAATGTAAAGAATATTAATATTATATATTGCATCCTTAATTTGCACATTAATTAATAGCACTAATAATAGAGAAACAAAACTAGACATTTTATGTATATGTGATGAATTGTATTACATACTTTAGGATCTGGATGAGACAAGTGTTTGAAAAACCATTCAATGCCTTCAAGTTCACCAACAACAATATAACAGAGAGACGATTTGTTCTCAAGCCTTCATAAGGGATTGTTGCGACTTCTCAATCAGAGGCACATCATGAATACCATCAAAATTGTCATCTATAGAAGCAAACGTGTCTTGGATCAATCTATTTATACCATCATTCTCAATTGCACTATTATTAGTGTCATCTTCTTCCATAGTAGTAACTTGATCTCCAATATTCGCTCCATTTTCCTCAATGTGTACAATAATATTTCTACTACTACTTGGCACATTCCCAAGATCACACTTAGGATGCCATTTATTTATAATTACAAACAATCAAACAATATTAGTGTATGTAACAAATATTAGAGCAAAAATTTTTACGAATACAATCAATACAAAAAAATATGATGAGTACTAACTTACCAAGGGACGATATTCATACCCCCCTTCAACATGTCCAAACTGTCTACAATGCCTTTCGGCTATTGTTATTAAAAATATTCTTCTAATGAATCCTCTGCATTGATTGCAAGGAAAATAACATTTCCTATCACCCTTTGCTTCCAATGCTGCAAATAACCTTTGAAGCATCCTATCATTTTCCTTTGGAGTAATGTTATATGGAATTGTAATTAACTGTTACANTAGAATATAATGAACCTATTTTCATATACCACAACACTTTTGTTAGAAAGTTAGTTCTTTGCACACCAGAAGACAAACTAGGGAAAACAATAGGTTTGGGTAATTATGAATTTACCCAAGTTCGAATCCCACATATGTAAACAATCATGAAAGGATCAAACTATGACATAACAATTTAAAAAATTTCACAATCACGTTTATTAAGACTTTCTCATTAGAGGTTGATCGCTGACCAGATTGACTACCTTTCTCTGTCTATTCTTAATTTAAACAATAAGAATAGATTTGAAATAAGGAAATGAGAACACTACCCAAAATTATTTGTCGAAGGAGAATTTGATTGTTTTTATTAGAGTCTATTGTACTCATAACAATGCTTACCATGTGAATTTACTTTTGGGGTTTATTGTTTTATTTTTTAA
This sequence comes from Picea glauca, assembly GCA_000966675.3. Lineage (NCBI taxonomy): Eukaryota > Viridiplantae > Streptophyta > Pinopsida > Pinales > Pinaceae > Picea > Picea glauca. The sequence goes on along the minus strand of JZKD02S2061001.1, from coordinate 41,263 downwards.
AAATCCTTTGAATTACATCGACACAACATATTTTTGATTTGGATTACATTACCATGCCACTTGTCATCCATTCGTGCATTTCGGGGGCGAGCTAAATTATTTTGATTGATCTAAAATACACTGAATTGATTTGCATTCAATTTAAAAGTAAATGGACTTAGTTTAATTTATAAATCTTAATGAACAACGAAAAATGTTGAATTGAAGAAAATGAACAACAAAATCAAAGATAGAAGACATAAGCAAGTCGATAACGGAGTTCATCCATCCTAGGCTATATCTTAGGGCACACTTTAACCGTGCAACCGCTCCATTAATGATGTCAAATACATAATTACATCAAACAGATCTTGAACCTGCAACAAAATGTCTTCGACTTCTCTAGGAAGGATGCAACATGATTGGGAACAACTTTCCCTCCTCTTCCTATAGTAAAAAAAGTTTAAAAATGCCCGGTCCTTCAATTATACAGGAAACACATCTGTATAATAATAAATTCCCAGCAAATACCTTTCAATGACAAGCCACTGATCTGTTGCAAATGGCTTTGGCACTTTGGCAAAACACCTCCCACACTTGCGCTGCCAAAAACTGTTCCTAAAACCCACTTCTCCAAAGTATTCTATGCAGGAAATACCTCTACATATACAAAAATACTTTAGCAATTCTTTACAAAAATGCACTTGTAGTGCAATGGTAAAATGTCATTGGTTATATACCAAATGTTCGATGGTTCAATTCCATATTCAATCCAATTTTTATGATTACAGAATATATGGTATAACCAAAATAAAGTATTATAACAACCATATAATAAATGGTTGGCCAACACATGTATCAATTCCATGCCATAAATATATCATATGGATTGGTTTAGGACTTACCATTGTAACCATATTATAATAATAACCATATTCGTTCGCTTGTTGGCATATGTGACGGTGTTTTGTTATGTGGACACCTATACGGGCATACAATTGGGCTATTGTTACAACCATTGCAATTCAAATATCATATTCACCCGATCTGTGTCAAGTCCTATCCAACGGTAAACCATTGTCCTACCACCGATGAAGTCAAAGGTTCGATTCTCACCGACCATCAAACTCGGAGTTTCTAGACCCTTTTAGCCCAATTAGAGGGTGCGACATGGCACACTCTGATTGAACCACATATCCTCTTATGATTTGGCCACCTGAATGTAGTCAACATACAGTCATCTGCCCAATCATTGAACACGTCAACACACAGTCCCTTGCCACGTCAGTGCATAGTCAGCGCCACGTCAATGCCACATCAACATGCGTACACCCAACCAACATGCCACGTCATCATCTGTACAATGCCACATCATCATTTGTACAATCCAATTCAGGTCCGTACTGCCATGTCATAGCCATGCTACCTCAATGAAGCCTCCGGTGATGCCATGTGTCGGCCTATGATGATGCCACGTGTTAGTCCTATCGATGTTTTTCCCTATTTGGCTGAAACTTCAGAATGCGATAAATTTCTCATACGACGTCCGTTTGACCTCGTTCAAGAATCGTTGGAAATCTCTTGTCGAGCTCTTCGACATGAGTACATTTTCATCATAATTTGAGAGCTTCAAGTTTTCTCGGTCAAAGATCCACCAAGATCATTGATAATACCACCCCTACATACTGAAATGAATAAGGTTATGCCACATTATCAACCATTAATACAATGGTTTATAATTTAGAAATCCAACCCCTTTTTATACAACATGCACTTTCACTGGCTGAAATAAATTGAGATCGTCGATCTTGAATCTATATTTTTGGTTCGATCGTGTTTGTTGAATTTTCATTTCAAACCATGTTTGTTCTCTATTACGTGTACAAAAATATGGCAAAAATACGTAGTATATAGGGTATCGAACCTATAGTACAGAATGAATGATAGGGAAAAATTGAAGTGAATGGAACTCAAACAAAGCCATTGTGAACCATTCCATATTGAACAAACAACTACAAGATCTACATTCTCTATCTACATAAGCAACAAGGATAAACACTAAATACATTGTGGGGTTTCTCCCTCATTGGACGCATAGGTGGGGTCGGTCTCTCCTTGTACAGGTCTACTCCTTTGCACACTCTCCTTATTGGTAGGTGGGATCTATCCAATGCAAATGTCAGCGTGTTTCACTTTTCGTACTAGCAGGGGGGTCGATCCAATGCAAATATCAATGGGTTGATCCTCCGTGCAATCTCCTTATTGGAAGGTGGGGTAGATCAATGTAGTGGTTAGTGGGTTTTGAGTGGGTTTTTTTGGTTGGGGGTTTGGCGCCATAGTGAGTTTTTAATGTTTGATTTTAATTTTTTTTTTTTTGTTTATTTTATTTGTGTTTTTTTTTTTGTTTATTTTTCATTTGTTTGTAATATAATTTATATTTAAATTCACAAATAATATGTGTTATATAGTTATATATAACTCCCTTAACCCCTAAACCCCACTAACCCCCTAGCCATTAAAGCCCCTAACCCCTAAAGCCCCTAACCTCTCAATCCCTAACTTCTAACCCTTGAACCTAAACCATGTCCAGTAAAAAATATTTTCTATGTTAAACCTTGTAATGGTTGCCATACGACACTTGCATCTCAAAGATTCCATTTAGGTCTTGGGTATTTGTTTTGGAGCATGCACATGGTTCCTATGGTGGATGAGGGTGGAGGGTTAGAAAGTTACCAAGGTTGTTGGGTGGAGGGTTAAAAAGTTGTGGTAGATTATCAATATTTGTTGATAGTTAAAATCAATTAGCACTTGCTCAAAATGGGTTAGGAGGTTATAGGTTGGTGGGTTATGAGATAAATCAAGGTTAATGACTACTAATCAACCTATGATGCGTATAAGAATATGACATAAAACGTAGCAACACATAATTAACCCATATAAGAAAATACTTTAAAGAGAATAAATCATAAAAAATATATAATCACATACTCTGACCTACATTTCAACAATTCAATATCATTGATCTTCTTCTTCTTCGAACTCCAAATCTATATCATCTGGTTCATAATCCGGTTTGAAATCGACGTTGAAAGGATTGAGCATAGCAACATCATCATCAATGTCATTTTTGATAATTTCATCGTCGATATGATCATCAAGAACATTTCCATGTACATCTAGCTCAATTTCTTTGTCTTCGTCGTCTAACACAACTACTTGATCCTCTGCATCATCTTCTCTTTCAATATCATCTTCTTCCGCTACATTATACTTTACATGCCTTCCTCTTGGATCGTATCTAACAACCTATGACCATCCCTCTTTACCTGGAACATCCGAGTAAAATACCTGCTCACATTGGCTTGGAAAAACATAAAGCTTAGTGTCCGTCTCAATTGTCCATGTATTAGCCATGGTAAATACATTAGCATGATCAATAACAATTCTTTCAAGATCACGTTCATTCATTCATAACTTGTACCATTTTACCTCAAACATGACTAATTTAAAGGATTTCAAGTCACATTCAAGTATATCATTTAAATACCCACAATATTTATTTTCAAATACCTTTGGATGCTTGCCACTTCTAGAGGAAACATTAGTGATGTGAAATACTGCAGTTATGCCACAATCAAAGGTTTTTTCCTTGTTATCCAAATTTTTGATGTGAAATTTATGGCCATTGCACCACATAGTCTTGTGGTGTTTCAACTGCATTATGCCCAACACGTAAAAAATGCATTGTCAATTAATTAACATATTTAGAATTAGTAAATATTTTAAGAAAATAACAGATCACATACATTAATATAATGGAAAATAAGTAAAAAATGTGGTTGAATAGGCTTGCATGTTTATCATTTAAACCATATGCTAAATCAATTTCCTTCTATGTAAGATTGGTATCTTGATAATAATGAGTCTCTTTAACTAATGTAGCCACCCCTTCCCATGATAACCTACCATAACATTGTATACATCGTTCTATCCATACCTTCATCCAATCAATATTATTTGCGATGTATAAATGTAGTGCATCTCACTCTCGACCAACTGTATGAAAAAATAACAATTCATCAATAGTTAGATACCACGACAAAGCTTGATAATTGATGGAAGGATACAAATTAAATAGGTACGATATAGATAAAAAATGAATGAACAAAAGTATTGTAGATCTTTACAATCTAATTACCTTTCACTTTCCTCATTCTACCTTTCCCTAACATGACCTCCCCTTCAAATTTGTTGATGGAGTTGACATCCCAAATGAGAGACACATTCATATCTATTGCTAATTTAGGAAGATACTGACTAATACACAGGACGGATTGATATACCATATATCCCTCCACCATATAACCCTCAGGACGTTCTCTTTGTCTAACAAATACCTTCAATGATTTCAAATGCCTCTCCACCATTCACTTTAACTTTATGTGTACATGTCCATACATTTCAATCTCCTCAGCTTGGTGTATGAGATAGTGTTATTGTGCATTGAAAAATGGCAAAGGTGGGTACTTTTGCATTCCACACATTAGGGGAGGAAGTTCTCTCCCCAAATACTTTATATCTTCTTTATGGAATTCTTTAGATGACAACCACCTACACATGATGCAAACAAATCACAAGTTTAAGTATATACATTTCAAGTAAAACACACGTGAACAAGTTCTGCAATGAATATTTTGCATAGAAATCATTAATTATCTCATGTATTTTCCAAGATTGTATATGACTTGTTTTATGTTGTTGTGAAAGTTTTTTGGAAGAGATAGAGGTAGAACATACTGTAACAAAAAATGAATCATTATAAACATTAGAGGTAGAGAACACTGTAACAAAAAAATACCAAAAATATGCATACCAAAACATAAATACAACAAAATAATTACCTTAATGAAGGTATGCCAATCATGAGTTTTTACCCCACCAAATTCACCTTTCTTCGTTAAAATATTATTTATGTTTGAAGCAAATCCCATGGGAAATTTGATTTTCCTAATGAGTTATTTTACAACATTTCTTTGTTGCTCTGTAGTAACCATGGAAGACTATATCGATGTCCATTGTTATTTGAATTAATCACATTTTTTATTGCATGATTGGATTCCTAAATATAACTACAAATTTTGACAACTTTTTCTTTGTCACTCCTTGCATCTAAGATTATTTTTATGTTACATTCTTCCCAATATGCATTGTATCAAAAAAATTAGCTTTTTGTAGATGCTCATAATAGGGAAACCCACTGAATTTTATAAGGTAGCTTTTCATTCCTTGTGGAATCCCATTAATGCCTTGACGACATTTATGAAAAACAAATGAGATTACAACAATAAATGTTATATACAATAAACATAATTCAATACAAATTAAAATTGTAAAACATTAATATATATTATACATAGATTGATTGCTTATTTTGACGATTTCTATTATATCCCAACTTCCATAGGTGAGCTGTCATTCTTCATGGTTTTGTTCCAATCTTTTCTTTCAAATTGAAAAGATGTTTTTTTATAGTTCGATATCTATGGTTCTTAGGGAGGAAGTATCTATACTCATCAAACACCTCCTTTCCTAAACTTCTTGAATGATGAGATTTCATCCTAGGACCACATACTAGACATGCAAATTTACCCTTTGTTTGAAGGCCTACAACATATGGATTAATGCCAGTATCAATTATATATCAAGGAATTATTTTAAAAACATGTGTGATATTTTTCAAAAAATTATATACTGTTAAAGTGAAATAGTACACTACATACCACAAAAATGTTTTAGCCCTGGTGCATCATGATTTGTCCATGTAAGTATTCCATGGAATTGATTTTTTTTTTCCTATTGGTCTAGAGATGTCGTACATAGTGATGCTATCCCATAACTTTAGTAGCTTGTTGATAAGAGGCTCAATATATACATTCATATATTAAACTTGGTACTTAACTAATTGATTGAAAATACACATCATTACTACTTTGTACATATGTATATATAATAAATTATGCAACGAACAAGACAAATGAAATGTTAGGTTCAAAAAATTATTGCAAACAAATACCTAGAACAATCATTGCCAACATTGTGTGCTCCCTCTTTACTGACATCCAAGGAGGAAGGTTATTGTTTATAACAAAAATAGACTGCCACAATGAGTAAATAGACTTGACCTCTCCAAATGGATTGATACCATCAACTACCAATTAAATCCTAATATTATGAGGTTCTTCTTTAAAAATTGGCCATGTTTCTTCGATGTTCCTAAATGCAGAACAATTTGCAAGCATTCAGAGAACAACATCTTCACTTATATTCAGTGCATGGTAATCCATAAACTATGCTATGCTTTGGCACATGAATAGTCGTTGCAAACATGGAATAATGGGAATATGACGAAGAACCTTGTGAGACACGTGTTGTGTTATTTGATCGGTTTGATATCTACTAATTTGACATTGCGGTCAATTCGTTTCCGATGCATATTGTCCAAAATATATAATATGATCATTAGGACATGTATCGATAGCTTGATACTCCATTCCAATATCTTTCATAATGGAAGATAATTCTTGGTATGTGTGAGGTAAAGTATTTGATGATGGTAGGAGAAATTTACCTAAAAATCTACAACACAAAATAAAACTAGTTAATGTAAAGAATATTAATATTATATATTGCATCCTTAATTTGCACATTAATTAATAGCACTAATAATAGAGAAACAAAACTAGACATTTTATGTATATGTGATGAATTGTATTACATACTTTAGGATCTGGATGAGACAAGTGTTTGAAAAACCATTCAATGCCTTCAAGTTCACCAACAACAATATAACAGAGAGACGATTTGTTCTCAAGCCTTCATAAGGGATTGTTGCGACTTCTCAATCAGAGGCACATCATGAATACCATCAAAATTGTCATCTATAGAAGCAAACGTGTCTTGGATCAATCTATTTATACCATCATTCTCAATTGCACTATTATTAGTGTCATCTTCTTCCATAGTAGTAACTTGATCTCCAATATTCGCTCCATTTTCCTCAATGTGTACAATAATATTTCTACTACTACTTGGCACATTCCCAAGATCACACTTAGGATGCCATTTATTTATAATTACAAACAATCAAACAATATTAGTGTATGTAACAAATATTAGAGCAAAAATTTTTACGAATACAATCAATACAAAAAAATATGATGAGTACTAACTTACCAAGGGACGATATTCATACCCCCCTTCAACATGTCCAAACTGTCTACAATGCCTTTCGGCTATTGTTATTAAAAATATTCTTCTAATGAATCCTCTGCATTGATTGCAAGGAAAATAACATTTCCTATCACCCTTTGCTTCCAATGCTGCAAATAACCTTTGAAGCATCCTATCATTTTCCTTTGGAGTAATGTTATATGGAATTGTAATTAACTGTTACAAAAAAATCCAATGAAGCAATATAAGTACAATATATGAATATATTAAACCAATTTCACACATGTAAATGCATTTCTATAGGCAAAAAAACATAATACACATAATAGAGAGGAATAAGAGCTATGACCCCATGTGAGAGGAATTAGAGGAAAGGGAAACAATCTTATGGTTTCCATTTCGTCAAACAGTTGAGGAACATCCTTAGGAACTCATTACACAAGCTATAGATATCAGAAGTATGAGTCAATTGTCTTCGGAAGCAACCCCAACTATGTGAAACAATTGTAACTACTTGCAAGAATTTAAATTACACACTTGCAGAAATTTAAATGACACACTTGCAGGAAACAAATTTCACATGTGATGAAAGGAAACAAACAAGATGGAAAGTAAAACACACAAGCTGCAGGTATTAGAAGTATGACTCGACTATCTTCCAAAGAAACACCAACGATCGTAAATTACATAATCCACATATATTAGGAATGTGACTCAACTGTTTCCCGAAGTAACCCTAGTTATGTAACCCACACAAGNGTGCAACCGCTCCATTAATGATGTCAAATACATAATTACATCAAACAGATCTTGAACCTGCAACAAAATGTCTTCGACTTCTCTAGGAAGGATGCAACATGATTGGGAACAACTTTCCCTCCTCTTCCTATAGTAAAAAAAGTTTAAAAATGCCCGGTCCTTCAATTATACAGGAAACACATCTGTATAATAATAAATTCCCAGCAAATACCTTTCAATGACAAGCCACTGATCTGTTGCAAATGGCTTTGGCACTTTGGCAAAACACCTCCCACACTTGCGCTGCCAAAAACTGTTCCTAAAACCCACTTCTCCAAAGTATTCTATGCAGGAAATACCTCTACATATACAAAAATACTTTAGCAATTCTTTACAAAAATGCACTTGTAGTGCAATGGTAAAATGTCATTGGTTATATACCAAATGTTCGATGGTTCAATTCCATATTCAATCCAATTTTTATGATTACAGAATATATGGTATAACCAAAATAAAGTATTATAACAACCATATAATAAATGGTTGGCCAACACATGTATCAATTCCATGCCATAAATATATCATATGGATTGGTTTAGGACTTACCATTGTAACCATATTATAATAATAACCATATTCGTTCGCTTGTTGGCATATGTGACGGTGTTTTGTTATGTGGACACCTATACGGGCATACAATTGGGCTATTGTTACAACCATTGCAATTCAAATATCATATTCACCCGATCTGTGTCAAGTCCTATCCAACGGTAAACCATTGTCCTACCACCGATGAAGTCAAAGGTTCGATTCTCACCGACCATCAAACTCGGAGTTTCTAGACCCTTTTAGCCCAATTAGAGGGTGCGACATGGCACACTCTGATTGAACCACATATCCTCTTATGATTTGGCCACCTGAATGTAGTCAACATACAGTCATCTGCCCAATCATTGAACACGTCAACACACAGTCCCTTGCCACGTCAGTGCATAGTCAGCGCCACGTCAATGCCACATCAACATGCGTACACCCAACCAACATGCCACGTCATCATCTGTACAATGCCACATCATCATTTGTACAATCCAATTCAGGTCCGTACTGCCATGTCATAGCCATGCTACCTCAATGAAGCCTCCGGTGATGCCATGTGTCGGCCTATGATGATGCCACGTGTTAGTCCTATCGATGTTTTTCCCTATTTGGCTGAAACTTCAGAATGCGATAAATTTCTCATACGACGTCCGTTTGACCTCGTTCAAGAATCGTTGGAAATCTCTTGTCGAGCTCTTCGACATGAGTACATTTTCATCATAATTTGAGAGCTTCAAGTTTTCTCGGTCAAAGATCCACCAAGATCATTGATAATACCACCCCTACATACTGAAATGAATAAGGTTATGCCACATTATCAACCATTAATACAATGGTTTATAATTTAGAAATCCAACCCCTTTTTATACAACATGCACTTTCACTGGCTGAAATAAATTGAGATCGTCGATCTTGAATCTATATTTTTGGTTCGATCGTGTTTGTTGAATTTTCATTTCAAACCATGTTTGTTCTCTATTACGTGTACAAAAATATGGCAAAAATACGTAGTATATAGGGTATCGAACCTATAGTACAGAATGAATGATAGGGAAAAATTGAAGTGAATGGAACTCAAACAAAGCCATTGTGAACCATTCCATATTGAACAAACAACTACAAGATCTACATTCTCTATCTACATAAGCAACAAGGATAAACACTAAATACATTGTGGGGTTTCTCCCTCATTGGACGCATAGGTGGGGTCGGTCTCTCCTTGTACAGGTCTACTCCTTTGCACACTCTCCTTATTGGTAGGTGGGATCTATCCAATGCAAATGTCAGCGTGTTTCACTTTTCGTACTAGCAGGGGGGTCGATCCAATGCAAATATCAATGGGTTGATCCTCCGTGCAATCTCCTTATTGGAAGGTGGGGTAGATCAATGTAGTGGTTAGTGGGTTTTGAGTGGGTTTTTTTGGTTGGGGGTTTGGCGCCATAGTGAGTTTTTAATGTTTGATTTTAATTTTTTTTTTTTTGTTTATTTTATTTGTGTTTTTTTTTTTGTTTATTTTTCATTTGTTTGTAATATAATTTATATTTAAATTCACAAATAATATGTGTTATATAGTTATATATAACTCCCTTAACCCCTAAACCCCACTAACCCCCTAGCCATTAAAGCCCCTAACCCCTAAAGCCCCTAACCTCTCAATCCCTAACTTCTAACCCTTGAACCTAAACCATGTCCAGTAAAAAATATTTTCTATGTTAAACCTTGTAATGGTTGCCATACGACACTTGCATCTCAAAGATTCCATTTAGGTCTTGGGTATTTGTTTTGGAGCATGCACATGGTTCCTATGGTGGATGAGGGTGGAGGGTTAGAAAGTTACCAAGGTTGTTGGGTGGAGGGTTAAAAAGTTGTGGTAGATTATCAATATTTGTTGATAGTTAAAATCAATTAGCACTTGCTCAAAATGGGTTAGGAGGTTATAGGTTGGTGGGTTATGAGATAAATCAAGGTTAATGACTACTAATCAACCTATGATGCGTATAAGAATATGACATAAAACGTAGCAACACATAATTAACCCATATAAGAAAATACTTTAAAGAGAATAAATCATAAAAAATATATAATCACATACTCTGACCTACATTTCAACAATTCAATATCATTGATCTTCTTCTTCTTCGAACTCCAAATCTATATCATCTGGTTCATAATCCGGTTTGAAATCGACGTTGAAAGGATTGAGCATAGCAACATCATCATCAATGTCATTTTTGATAATTTCATCGTCGATATGATCATCAAGAACATTTCCATGTACATCTAGCTCAATTTCTTTGTCTTCGTCGTCTAACACAACTACTTGATCCTCTGCATCATCTTCTCTTTCAATATCATCTTCTTCCGCTACATTATACTTTACATGCCTTCCTCTTGGATCGTATCTAACAACCTATGACCATCCCTCTTTACCTGGAACATCCGAGTAAAATACCTGCTCACATTGGCTTGGAAAAACATAAAGCTTAGTGTCCGTCTCAATTGTCCATGTATTAGCCATGGTAAATACATTAGCATGATCAATAACAATTCTTTCAAGATCACGTTCATTCATTCATAACTTGTACCATTTTACCTCAAACATGACTAATTTAAAGGATTTCAAGTCACATTCAAGTATATCATTTAAATACCCACAATATTTATTTTCAAATACCTTTGGATGCTTGCCACTTCTAGAGGAAACATTAGTGATGTGAAATACTGCAGTTATGCCACAATCAAAGGTTTTTTCCTTGTTATCCAAATTTTTGATGTGAAATTTATGGCCATTGCACCACATAGTCTTGTGGTGTTTCAACTGCATTATGCCCAACACGTAAAAAATGCATTGTCAATTAATTAACATATTTAGAATTAGTAAATATTTTAAGAAAATAACAGATCACATACATTAATATAATGGAAAATAAGTAAAAAATGTGGTTGAATAGGCTTGCATGTTTATCATTTAAACCATATGCTAAATCAATTTCCTTCTATGTAAGATTGGTATCTTGATAATAATGAGTCTCTTTAACTAATGTAGCCACCCCTTCCCATGATAACCTACCATAACATTGTATACATCGTTCTATCCATACCTTCATCCAATCAATATTATTTGCGATGTATAAATGTAGTGCATCTCACTCTCGACCAACTGTATGAAAAAATAACAATTCATCAATAGTTAGATACCACGACAAAGCTTGATAATTGATGGAAGGATACAAATTAAATAGGTACGATATAGATAAAAAATGAATGAACAAAAGTATTGTAGATCTTTACAATCTAATTACCTTTCACTTTCCTCATTCTACCTTTCCCTAACATGACCTCCCCTTCAAATTTGTTGATGGAGTTGACATCCCAAATGAGAGACACATTCATATCTATTGCTAATTTAGGAAGATACTGACTAATACACAGGACGGATTGATATACCATATATCCCTCCACCATATAACCCTCAGGACGTTCTCTTTGTCTAACAAATACCTTCAATGATTTCAAATGCCTCTCCACCATTCACTTTAACTTTATGTGTACATGTCCATACATTTCAATCTCCTCAGCTTGGTGTATGAGATAGTGTTATTGTGCATTGAAAAATGGCAAAGGTGGGTACTTTTGCATTCCACACATTAGGGGAGGAAGTTCTCTCCCCAAATACTTTATATCTTCTTTATGGAATTCTTTAGATGACAACCACCTACACATGATGCAAACAAATCACAAGTTTAAGTATATACATTTCAAGTAAAACACACGTGAACAAGTTCTGCAATGAATATTTTGCATAGAAATCATTAATTATCTCATGTATTTTCCAAGATTGTATATGACTTGTTTTATGTTGTTGTGAAAGTTTTTTGGAAGAGATAGAGGTAGAACATACTGTAACAAAAAATGAATCATTATAAACATTAGAGGTAGAGAACACTGTAACAAAAAAATACCAAAAATATGCATACCAAAACATAAATACAACAAAATAATTACCTTAATGAAGGTATGCCAATCATGAGTTTTTACCCCACCAAATTCACCTTTCTTCGTTAAAATATTATTTATGTTTGAAGCAAATCCCATGGGAAATTTGATTTTCCTAATGAGTTATTTTACAACATTTCTTTGTTGCTCTGTAGTAACCATGGAAGACTATATCGATGTCCATTGTTATTTGAATTAATCACATTTTTTATTGCATGATTGGATTCCTAAATATAACTACAAATTTTGACAACTTTTTCTTTGTCACTCCTTGCATCTAAGATTATTTTTATGTTACATTCTTCCCAATATGCATTGTATCAAAAAAATTAGCTTTTTGTAGATGCTCATAATAGGGAAACCCACTGAATTTTATAAGGTAGCTTTTCATTCCTTGTGGAATCCCATTAATGCCTTGACGACATTTATGAAAAACAAATGAGATTACAACAATAAATGTTATATACAATAAACATAATTCAATACAAATTAAAATTGTAAAACATTAATATATATTATACATAGATTGATTGCTTATTTTGACGATTTCTATTATATCCCAACTTCCATAGGTGAGCTGTCATTCTTCATGGTTTTGTTCCAATCTTTTCTTTCAAATTGAAAAGATGTTTTTTTATAGTTCGATATCTATGGTTCTTAGGGAGGAAGTATCTATACTCATCAAACACCTCCTTTCCTAAACTTCTTGAATGATGAGATTTCATCCTAGGACCACATACTAGACATGCAAATTTACCCTTTGTTTGAAGGCCTACAACATATGGATTAATGCCAGTATCAATTATATATCAAGGAATTATTTTAAAAACATGTGTGATATTTTTCAAAAAATTATATACTGTTAAAGTGAAATAGTACACTACATACCACAAAAATGTTTTAGCCCTGGTGCATCATGATTTGTCCATGTAAGTATTCCATGGAATTGATTTTTTTTTTCCTATTGGTCTAGAGATGTCGTACATAGTGATGCTATCCCATAACTTTAGTAGCTTGTTGATAAGAGGCTCAATATATACATTCATATATTAAACTTGGTACTTAACTAATTGATTGAAAATACACATCATTACTACTTTGTACATATGTATATATAATAAATTATGCAACGAACAAGACAAATGAAATGTTAGGTTCAAAAAATTATTGCAAACAAATACCTAGAACAATCATTGCCAACATTGTGTGCTCCCTCTTTACTGACATCCAAGGAGGAAGGTTATTGTTTATAACAAAAATAGACTGCCACAATGAGTAAATAGACTTGACCTCTCCAAATGGATTGATACCATCAACTACCAATTAAATCCTAATATTATGAGGTTCTTCTTTAAAAATTGGCCATGTTTCTTCGATGTTCCTAAATGCAGAACAATTTGCAAGCATTCAGAGAACAACATCTTCACTTATATTCAGTGCATGGTAATCCATAAACTATGCTATGCTTTGGCACATGAATAGTCGTTGCAAACATGGAATAATGGGAATATGACGAAGAACCTTGTGAGACACGTGTTGTGTTATTTGATCGGTTTGATATCTACTAATTTGACATTGCGGTCAATTCGTTTCCGATGCATATTGTCCAAAATATATAATATGATCATTAGGACATGTATCGATAGCTTGATACTCCATTCCAATATCTTTCATAATGGAAGATAATTCTTGGTATGTGTGAGGTAAAGTATTTGATGATGGTAGGAGAAATTTACCTAAAAATCTACAACACAAAATAAAACTAGTTAATGTAAAGAATATTAATATTATATATTGCATCCTTAATTTGCACATTAATTAATAGCACTAATAATAGAGAAACAAAACTAGACATTTTATGTATATGTGATGAATTGTATTACATACTTTAGGATCTGGATGAGACAAGTGTTTGAAAAACCATTCAATGCCTTCAAGTTCACCAACAACAATATAACAGAGAGACGATTTGTTCTCAAGCCTTCATAAGGGATTGTTGCGACTTCTCAATCAGAGGCACATCATGAATACCATCAAAATTGTCATCTATAGAAGCAAACGTGTCTTGGATCAATCTATTTATACCATCATTCTCAATTGCACTATTATTAGTGTCATCTTCTTCCATAGTAGTAACTTGATCTCCAATATTCGCTCCATTTTCCTCAATGTGTACAATAATATTTCTACTACTACTTGGCACATTCCCAAGATCACACTTAGGATGCCATTTATTTATAATTACAAACAATCAAACAATATTAGTGTATGTAACAAATATTAGAGCAAAAATTTTTACGAATACAATCAATACAAAAAAATATGATGAGTACTAACTTACCAAGGGACGATATTCATACCCCCCTTCAACATGTCCAAACTGTCTACAATGCCTTTCGGCTATTGTTATTAAAAATATTCTTCTAATGAATCCTCTGCATTGATTGCAAGGAAAATAACATTTCCTATCACCCTTTGCTTCCAATGCTGCAAATAACCTTTGAAGCATCCTATCATTTTCCTTTGGAGTAATGTTATATGGAATTGTAATTAACTGTTACACAAAAATCCAATGAAGCAATATAAGTATAATATATGAATATATTAAACCAATTTCACACATGTAAATGCATTTCTACAGGCCAAAAAACATAATA
This sequence comes from Picea glauca, assembly GCA_000966675.3. Taxonomy (NCBI): domain Eukaryota; kingdom Viridiplantae; phylum Streptophyta; class Pinopsida; order Pinales; family Pinaceae; genus Picea; species Picea glauca. The sequence goes on along the minus strand of JZKD02S2061001.1, from coordinate 26,066 downwards.
CACATAATAGAGAGGAATAAGAGCTATGACCCCATGTGAGAGGAATTAGAGGAAAGGGAAACAATCTTATGGTTTCCATTTGTCAAATAGTTGAGGAACATCCTTAGGAACTCATTACACAAGCTATAGATATCAGAAGTATGAGTCAATTGTCTCCGGAAGCAACCCCAACTATGTGAAACAATTGTAACTACTTGCAAGAATTTAAATTACACACTTGCAAAAATTTAAATGACATACTTGCAGGAAACAAATTTCACATGTGATGAAAGGAAACAAACAAGATGGAAAGTAAAACACACAAGATGCATGTATTAGAAGTATGACTCGACTATCTTCCAAAGAAACACCAACGATCGTAAATTACATAATCCACATATATTAGGAATGTGACTCAATTGTTTCCCGAAGAAACCCTAGTTATGTAACCCACACAAGCTACATGTATTATGAATATGATTCAACTATTTTTTGAAGAAACCCAAGCTATGTGCAGTAAGACTAATTGCATAATTGAAATCCTAAATTACTTTTGCAGGACCAGAAAGGAAATAACACACTTGCGAGAATTGAAAATCACTTTGACAAGAAAGGGGATAAGATTGTTCATTTTACGCAGTGGATAGTTCTAATATTTATGGGGAGGTTGTGTTCTTTGTCAGTAAGAATACTTGACGTTTCAATCTTGGAGTAGGGATCGCCATCAAGATTTTATATGCTCGATAAATGGTTTGATTTTGTAATAAATTAATATTAATAACCCTCATGTGAAGATGTAAGCCAACTATATAATGAATAGGGTTATTATTATTTATTTTATACTTTGAAGGACAYGTTTCCATGTTTTTCTTAGCTTTAGACCATCATCCCTGTTCAAATTGTTCTCATTTAATTCGATTTCCATGGCCTCCCGTATCTTTGTTTTTGCATAGTGATCAATTCTGGCGATGATCTTTGTGTCTTCCACACATATATGGTGACCAGTCTTATGAAAAAACTAATTGCAGGAAAAAAATCTATTCTAATTTAATCCTTTCCAAAATGATCCTCATAATTACTCTGAACAACAATTATAATCATTGCGTTAAGCACATAACTAAATACAATCAATTACATGAATGCATAAATAAATATAATCCCTCCTAAATAATTAACAAAATAAATGAATTGAATCACACGACAAATAATTGACAAGTTGCAGAGTCAAATCACACAAGAGAAAATTAATGAAAATTGTCTAAGCTACGCAACATTATGTTCTATTGGAGTGGGCCCTGCCTCCATAGAACATAGTGTTGATATTAATCTATATCAACACTCACGACATTACAATTAATTGAACAAGTCAACACTCAAAGAATTACAATTAATTAAATGAATTAATCGGCAACATAATAAATTAAACACATGAATTAATCACAAATTAGAAATGAGAAATTGGAAAAATTATTCCATTACAAATTGAACCTATGCTCTAAGAGTCCTCTCCCCTTTTGTAGAGGTGCATGACTCTTTTTATACATGAAATTCATACAAACGAATTGTTACAACAATGAAATCCTTGAATGGGAAAATTACCCAACCAATTCTTGTTTAAGACACAATTGGTTTTGTTCTTCTAGCTTGCCGACAAAGGAGGAATGTGGATATGTGGCCAAATCTCTATTGTTGAAGTGGAGGCTCCATTTGGAAAGTTTAGAAGGTGGTCGCAATAGTAAATCTTGACAAAAAATTTCAAAGAAACACTTGTACCTTCCACCTCATGCATTTTCTGGGGAAACTGCTAATGGGTCACTTGATTTGGAATGTTATGCACAAAACCCATGTTATGGAATTTTCTAATTCATCCCCATTGCTCCAGAATCGCCATATGAAAATCACTGCCTCATTTGGACGCCTTTAATTTTTGGTGTATCGTTAATCATGAGTTGTAGTTTCCCAAATGTATTTGGAACAATATATTTCATTATTTATTAGATGATATTGCGAAAATAGACATTAAATGATGGAGTTATGCTGGAGGTGTTGCAACAGTGTGAAGGTGTTGCAGTTACTGAAGCATGGTGTTGTAGTTGTTGTGGCGACACTTGTAGCTTACATTACACCAAGTCTCATATGCCTCTTCTTTAAAAATCTCAAGTAGCCACTTCATAAATTTTCGTTTATAGGAGTAACAATAGTGAAAAATGGTGGAGGGCGTGGCTAGGGTTTACCCTGGCTGCTACCTACGACTATTAGGGCTCACTCGACTCACCTGCTTCAACTCGAGCCCGCTTTGGGTCGCCCCCATTGTTTCCTTTGCAGTCATCGTCACGATATTTGTCTCTCTTGCAGATTGTTGTCTAGGTGCTCATTTGGCCCGTGTGGATTGGATCTCTGGATGTCTTGGTTCAACTCAGATATTTGTGGTGTGGGTGTTTCTTCCCTCTAGCATTTTATTTCCTTTATGGCTTCCTCTGCGGTCTGATATCTTTGTCGGATTTTTTTGGCGAGTTCCATCTTGGTTTGGAGTGACACTCACGTTCTTTCAATGACCGACGATGTGGTTGTTGGTGTTCTTTTTGAGGAACACATTGTCTCGATCAAGTTTTTTTTTTCTTTATTTCGACTAGGTTTTCAATTGATCCTGGTCGACTGATCTCTCGGTTTCATTATGGTTGGTGGCCTTTTGATCGAACATCGTCTTGGTTTGGTGAGCCACCAGGGTTGTCTTTTGGTCAGGGATTGGTTTTTTGAGTTTTCTGTGATGGTCCTCTTGGTCTTGTTTGTTCTCTTGGAAGCTCCTCATGGGACTGTGGATTTCTCGATTTCGATAGGGTTTCTTTCAGTTCTACATACTTTGGAAAACCCTTTGGGTTGTTACAACATTTTTTGTATTTTTTTCTAGTGATGTATACATGATAACAGTCTGTCATCGGGCAAAGCAAGGTCCACTTCAACAGTTTAAATCCTTGCGAGGATGGTCTTTCTCAGTATTTTATTCATGGGATGATTATGTTCAACATATTTTTCCTATGGGCTTGGTTTTACTTCTAGATTTATTGTTGGTTCGATGAATTCATGCAAAATAATGGTCTATGTCCTCCATGTATATTTATTTTTTATCGAAACCTTCATGGTTGAGAGTTTCCGTTGATCAAATGCATGTTTCTACAAGCATTATACATAATGCAAATTTTCTTTCTACTTGAAATAAAATTTACTCTTTGTCGTGTGGAAAAAAAGAATAGTGGCAATTGGTTCTGCAATATTCAACAAACCAACCCATTTTTCAAGGATAAATGAAAAATACACTATTTCTCTAATATTTAACCATAATTCACATGAAATACAAAGGAGATGTAATGACTACACATTAAGTCTAAATCCCACACAATATTGGATTGATATAAGGTCTAGGTAAGCGGAAAGGGGTTAAGAGTAGGGAAAATATGGTATAAAAGGATTCCATTTCTGGAGCCCATCAAAATGTTGCATGTCCTCATGCAACAAAGTACTTATGTATCAACCAAATTGTAGGGACACATCTCTTTCTCCACTGCATACCTTTATCTATTGTTAACATTTCTCCATTTTTATTTACACGATTCACTTTCTATAAGTTGTCATGATCCTCAAGCAATTTTGGTGAATCTACAACAAACTCGATGGAGTTGTAGCAAACTTGCACAGGGAGTTGCAACATGTCTCAATATATATGAATAACTAAGCTACTACATGTGTTGCAACAATGACATGGGTGTTGCAACATGTCTCAATATATATGAACAACTAAGCTACTACGCGTGTTGCAACAACGACTTGGGTGTTGCAACAACTGTGTTGAAACAACACCTTCTTCGATTTGGATTTTTATGAATTTTTGTAGGAATCCATGTACTCATTTATTGCTTATACTCACCAAAAATAATGACTATTTGATGCATGGAAAATAAATCTTTTTCTACACATAATATAAAAATTGGATTAGTAGCAGCTAAAGTGGCAACAATATGACAATTTTAGAACTCATGACATGGTAATATTTTTTTTCATGCTACTGGTTCTTGTGTAAAAACAACAGGTCTTCCTATTACTAGCTCTTGTGTAACAACGATAGGGATTCCTTATGTCATTAATGCTTGAAAAATTATGTTACTAAACTTCCTTGCTACTGAAAAATGAAAAATGTTTTTGTACACACCCAAACTCAAGAATATATATGTGTAGGAATGGCTTCTATAACAACTTCTTCTGCTGTAGGTCTTGTGGAGAAACCTATTCCTCTCTAGGTGACAATATGATATTGAGATTAAATGCACCTTGAAGGAAATCCTACAAATGAGTTATGATCTACTGGAAGATATGTTGCTCAAAACCATATTTAATGCAGTATGACTTTTGGTTCAATTACATGGACCTGAAGAATGTGTTCCTTTTCTCTTATTGTTGGTTCTTGTGGAGAAAAAACAATACCTTCTTTTCTCTTACGGATGGTTCATGTATGACAACATCAATGCATTCTATTGTTGGTTCTTGTGGAGCAATAAGTATGTTTTATTTTATCTTATCTTACTGTCGGTTCTTGTGTGAAAACAACAAGGCCTTCTATTGTTGGTTCTTGTGGACCAACAATAGGGCAGATTGTAATCCTTCTCATGCATGGATATTGGAGTGGATTTGAACAAGAGTAGTGAGAGAATGTTATGGGATGTAAAGGTGATTATGTCCCCCCCCCAAATTGAAGATATTGTCCACCCCCAAGAAATGGAAAAAGATGAGGAAGTAGGACAAAGACCTAAGTGATTTTCCAAATACAAATCCATAGCATCTAATGAATTTAGATTAAATAAAACAAAAAAAAACATACTAGCACTTACCTAAGAATTCCATGATCTTTGCAACAAATATATGATAGCCTGAGATGGTTCATAGTGATGTAAAATTCTGCTAGAAAAAACAATTTGGAGCTTGGAACCTCGAAGCACAGTGTGAGTTGTAAAGTGATATTTGGAACAACCTTCTGATGGAGCAATGAAACTTGAAAATCTTTATTCAAAGAGTAAAGGAAATTGAAAAATAACTTTTTATTTGAAAACCTTGTCTGCCAACAAGCTGGTTTTCAAACAAGGTTTATCTAACTATGCCTAGAAGGTTTTCATAGCCATAAATTTTTGCATCATTATTATTATTACCAAGGAATTCCTACCAACAAGCTGGTTTTCAAACATTCCAGGGTCTGATGGTGCTCGAGACAAGTTTTTTCACCATCAAATTTATTAAGGAAATGGATAATATAACAAGGTAACTCAACATTGTAAGTGAGCCGAGTCACTTTATTGCATGGGTTAGGGATGGTCGAAGCAGAAACTAGGAAGTGATGAGGCTAAAGTTGTGGTTTAAAAGTAGTGGTTGAATAAAAGGGTATATTGAGGGGAATATTAAACTTTAATGGAAACCATACAAACAAAGATACTTCATGAAATTCAACATGCAATTATTTTGAACCAAGAAGAAATAAGTGCATGGGCATACCATGGTATCAATGAATGAGCATGATGAATAATAGGTGTTATACAAGGCTTAATTTGTAGCAAGGGTATTGGAAATGTGACAGTGGAACATGATTTTTTGGAACACTGGTATTCTCTTCTTCTTCAAATCAATCCTTCATTTATCTTGTTCTTGATCCATCGATAAGATAGGAGTAGCAACACATGATCTACAACAACGATGTTGTGAGAAATATTGTGTAACGGTGTTGCAACTTATTTTGTTGCAGTGACTATGTTGCAACTTCTAGTGTTGCAGCACTGACACCATATCTTCTATTATTGCAGCGACAATGTTGCAGCAATCGTGTCGCAACAACGATGTTGCAACAACTGGAAATTTGGGTGTTTTGGCACATAGACAAGCTAGGTGTTGCAATCCATCAACACATGGAGTAGCATATTTGTAACAAGCTCCTTTACCTTAAAATCATGACACATACAAGGAATCATCATGACCCTATGAAATTATGTCTTCAAGAATCACTTGTGCATGAATTGACCTTCTTGATCCTCTTGGGACCTATAAAAAAACTAGCACTTTCCTGCAATAAAATGTGAGATCGTGGAAGAAGAGAGGTGTTATTTTTGTCTTCATCCAAGATATATACAAAAAATTTACAAGTAGTTCATATACATTAGATCCAAAGAGTGATAAAAAAAAA
>JZKD02S2060990.1:0-15065 GCA_000966675.3 Picea glauca | reverse complement strand
CATAAACCATCTTAGTGCATTCCCTTTTAGTGTTGCTGGAAATAACTTTAGTTTCTGAGCATTAGAGATGTAATCATAGCTTCTACATAATATATCAAACTCAAACATAAATTCATCAGGATCCTCTGAACATAACCCATGAAAATTAGGCAATGCTAAGAGTGGAATATTTTTCATGGGGGCAGCTCCTCTAGGGAGATCGCCAATAGGAAATCCTAATGTAGAAAAAGAATTTTCATCTTTTACCTCTCCTTCAAGATCTACCTGCTCTTCATGATGCAATTGTTCATTATACTCATCCATGTTTTCTTCTGCCTGCTCCCCTGCTGCACTTGCTTTGTCCTCAATGTCTCCTACTGGCTTTTGGACTGTCTTCGGACTCCAAACTTCTTTCCCTATTCCAAAAGCTGCTTGGAATGAAGGCTGGGATTTTTGTCTTCAAAAGTTTGGTCGTTGAGCAGCAGATTCAGACTTTGATAGGATCTCGTCGATGTAAGTCTTTCTTCCTCCTTTTCCTTTTCCCTTGCCACCTGTAGGGTTAGTATCTTTGGGGGTTTTCATGCAATCTTTTTATCTAAAGAAAAAAATCATAAGTGCTTTTGAAATCTATAGCTATCTTCCCCGGCAATGGCGCCAAAATGTTGGTCACTATAATTGCTTAATTGAATTCAAGCAACCAAGTGAAACATAAATTATCAACCCAGGGAAGTCTTTTTTGTTTCAAAGATAACCACGCACTATATATGCTCAATTCCAAAAGCAACTTACAGTTGTAGTAAAAGAAGCTATACTAATCATACTTGTTGAAGTTCTGAATTAAATCATAGGAAAGCAACTTCCCTATTGCAGAATTTAAAGATTAATTTAAGAATCCTGGATTACATTAAAACAAGACTTGCAATAGGCAAGAACACTACTCTGTAATCAGAGGACAGGACCCTTGCTCTCAAACAGAGACTTCAGTGCTGACACTCCTTCATGAAAATAGTAATGCAGAAAAAGATAACTCTATCTAGCAGAGAACAAGACCAATTAGTCCCTTCCTTTCTAAGCAGGAACCTTAAGCCCTATTTCTGTTTAGCACACTTGTGAAAGAGAGATTACAGAGAACAGGATGATCTAATCCCTTCCTGTCTGAGCAGGGACCCTTAACCCAGTCTCTGGCTAACAACTTGCAGCAGTAAATAAAATCTACAGAGGAAAGGATGTTTTGATTCCTTCCTGTCTGAGCAGGAACCCTTAACCCAATCTCTGGCTAGCACGCTTGCAGCAATAAAGGGAATCTACAGAGGAAAGGATGTTTTGATTCCTTCCTGTCTGAGCAGGAACCCTTAACCCAATCTCTGGCTAGCACACTTGCAGCAATAAAAGGGAATCTACAGAGGAAAGGATGTTTTGATTCCTTCCTGTCTGAGCAGGAACCCTTAACCCAATCTCTGGCTAGCACACTTGCAGCAATAAAGGAAATCTACAGAGGAAAGGATGTTTTGATTCCTTCCCGTCTGAGAAGGAACCCTTAATCCAATCTCTGGCTAGCACACTTGCAGCAGTAAAGGAAATATACAGAGGAAAGGATGTTTTGATTCCTTCCTATCTGAGCAGGAACCCTTAACCCAATCTCTGGCTAACCTCACAAAATCATCACACAAGATTGCTGGTAAACAGAATTACGAAATTCATTCAATAAATTAAGACAGAGTCAGTAGTGTTTCAGCAAAGCGGAATTCATTAAAAACAGTGTTTCAGCATATGAAAATTAAACATACATAAACAGAGAACACACTCTACAACTAATGGGTGAATCTTGTGAAGAAGGTGGGCCCTCCCTTCTCACAAGATTCCCCTGGAACGGGAAAGCTAAAAGAAGATAATCAAAGCAGTCTTGTATTCATCTATCAAAATATGTTGTTACAGTCTGAAAAATGAAGTACACGTCCCTCCCTCTCTGAAGCTTTTCAATACATAAAAACTTGGATGCTCGACTGAAGAATTCCCCTTATTTAAAGAGGGAACCTCCTCGATGCAATGTATCTAAAAATTACAGTGTATATTTTAGTCGTATCTTCTTTCTAAACCAGAGCAGGATGTCCTGGTCTCACGCAATAGAAATGCTATTACAGGAGCTGGATGAGGTATTGCTGTTACAACTGGAGTAACAACTTCTTCTCGTAGTTGCCGATGTTGTTTCAGCATCGCAATTCACAGGCTATTTCAGCCACGTGAATTGCGCTCTTGACTGTGTCAGCCTTGACCGCTAACTGTAACGGCTTCCTTGTGTTTCAACATCGTTGGTTCTGGCGATCTCCTCTGTGTTTCAACATTTGCATCTCTAAACTTTGTAGCATCTTTGTGTCTCAGCCTCTGTGACTCCGGACTATATGACAGTTCTGTGTTGCAGCATCAGGGGCCTTGGACTGTGTTTCAGCAACAGGGACCTCGGACTGTGTTTCAGCAACAGGGACCTCGGTCTGTGTAATCAGCTCCGTGTTTCAGCATCTGCGACCTGGCCTGTGTTTCAACAACAGGCTTTGAATGCTAGTCTACAGTCTAATCAATGGTTAAGTACAAAAGTGATGTAAAATATTATGCAAAACAGATTAAGCATATAGTAATGAGAAAGGACGTTGTATACCTTGGAATGATCAGGTGAAGTGATAGTATGAGTCTAAATACAGGTGATCAAGGGTATAATAATGGCAAAAAGTATAGGCAAAAAGGTACATTGTGTGGTACTAACAAATATTTGAGCCACTTTGGTCGTTGTGAATGGCTATTGAAGAGAAAAAAAAATGAGCATATTTGTAGAGACAATCTATGACCACCATGATGACTGACTTATTTCTCGATTTAGGTAAGCCCATAATGAAATCCATAGAAATATCTTGCCAAATAGTAGGGGGAATCATAAGAGGTTGGAGTATGCCTGGAAATTTGATAGTTTTTCCCCTGTTGCATTGACAGACCTCACATTCAGCTACAAAGGTGCAGACATCATGTTTCATACCATCTCATAAAAAAGAACGTTTGACCCGTTCATAGATTTTGGTAAACCCTGAATGCCCAGTTGTGGGTGATGCATGAAGTTCATAAAGCACTGTGGATTTAAGTTGTGATTATTTGCATAAATACAAACGGACTTTGTAGTGAATCTCTTCATTGTGCCAAGATTACCCTGGAGAAACTGAAGAATTGTGCTGCAATTGGTGGTCCGCATGCTAGAAATTTTGGGGTCTTGCAGCCATTCCTGACGAACAGATTGGACCCAATCTGGTACAATGAAGGAGAGGGAGAAAAGGGACCCGTCTTCTTCATATTTCTGGAAAAGAGCATCGACCATGACATTTTCCTTGTGCTTCTTGCAAATAATCTCATAATCATAGCCAAATAGCTTGGTCACCCATTTTTGTTGCGTCGGGGATGAAATTCATTGTTCCAGAAAATACTTGAGACTCTAATGATTAGTTTTGATTTGGAATCGTTGACCCATTAAATAAGGACGCTAGAGAGCCACAACATGTATAATGAGTATGACACCAAAATCCAAAGGCCTGCCATCTTGTATGAGTACGACACCAATTCCTTTCCCAGAAGCATCACATTCCAATACAAAGGTCTTTGTGAAGTCTAGAAGTGCTAGGACAAGGTTCATGCACATATCATCTTTCAAGGCTTGGAAGGCATGATCCGCAGCTGAATTCCAAGTGAAATCATTCCTTTTAAGGAGAGAAGTGAGAGGATCTTCAATTTTTCCATAATTCCGAACACAATTCTTATAATAGCTCGTTAAACCCATAAGCCCATGGAAGTTCTTAAGAGTTTTAGGGAAAGGCCAATCCTGCATAGATTCAATTTTTTTAGGATCCACTCGGACACCATCCTTGCCGACAATATGACCTAGGTATTCCACTTCTGAGGCACCAAAGGAACATTTAAATGTTTGAGGAAAAGTTGGTGCTTAGAGAGTAGATGGAGAACTTGATTCACATGGGAGAGATGGGATGACCAATTTTTATTATAGATGAGAATATCATCAAAGAAAACTAATACAAAATGATGGAGAAAATGATGGAAGGCATGATTCATAAGACTTTGTAAAGTGGAAGGAGCATACACAATCCAAAGGGCATTACCAAGAATTCATAATGACCCTCATGAGTGCAAAATGTAGTCTTGGGATTGTCTTCTTCTTTCATATAGATATGGTGGTAGCCAAAACGTAGATCGAGTTTGGTGAAGTATTGAGCACCACTCAATTCATCCAAGAGGTTGGTCATAAATGATAGGAATGGGGAATTTGTCTTTGATGGTGAGTTTTTTGAGGGAATGAAAATTAGGACACATGTTCCAAGTACCTTCTTTCTTGAGTACCATGACCACATGGGAATAATAGGGGCTAGTATTGGGATGGATAACACCTCCTTCGAGCAATTCATGAACTGTTTTCTCAATTTCATTATTCTGGGCAAATGGATGACGATAAGGCCGAACATTGGGAGTAAGACTTCCTGGGATGAGATGGATGGAATGATCATGGACTCCACGGGAAGGGGGAAGTTCTTTGGGAGTGGCAAAAACAACTTGGTGGTGGGAGAGGATAGATTGGAGTTCGGGATGCACAAAAGGTGTCTCAACAACATGAATGGAGTGGAGTTGGGCTATAATTCCCGAATGACCTTTTATGAGGAGCTTTTCCATGCAATGGGAAATGATGATCTCACGAGTACCTGTTTTGATGCCTTGGAACTTATACTGGTGTCCCTCCTGTTGGAATTGCATGGTTAAGTCCTTAAAATCCATGAGAATGGGGCCTAGAGTGTGTAACCATTCGACACCAAGAACAATGTCACAACCACCCATGTCTATAGAAAAAATATGTTATTTCAAGTGATACTGACCAATTTGAAGTCGCACATTTTCACATCGTCCCCCACATTTCATGGAATTTCCATTGGCAATCATGATTTGAAAATTATTTATGACACAGATGTAACAATTGAATTCTTGGGAAATGCAATGATGAATAAAATTATGGGTGCTACCACTGTCCAAAAGGATGATGAATTTCCTATTTTTGATGTAACCAATTAATTTGAGAATCTGGGGAGCAGAGAAGTAGGTGAGGGCATTGAGTGAAATCATCGGGTCAACGTCTGGTGGATCAAAGGGTGGGGTCATATCAGATGGTGGTGGTAGTTCCTCCATAGGTGGAACAAAAACATCTTCTTTAGAAATATCCTCAGTCACAACCATAAAAAGCTTCTATTCCTTACACTTGTGCCCGAGAAAATATTTGTCATCATAATTATAACAAAGACCCTTGAGTTGACGTTCATCCATTTCATCCTTGCTTAATTTCTGGATCTTGAGGGGAGTTACAAGAGGGGCATAATTGGTGGGTTTAGGGAGAGGAGGAAAGGAGGTGCAGGCCTGGGAGGATACAATCTGTTGTGCTTCCTTGGCTCGTTGAGTAGCTTCCAACCAAGTCTAGCGCCATGCCATGAGAACATGGGCACAAAGTTCATCTTTGAAGCCACTCATAAAGCATTCCCTAAAGAAAGAATTTCACATGCCCTTGTTATGAAAGCCAAGTGCTCAAATGCGGAAATAAAGTCTTCCACTGTCCCAGATTGCTTTAACTTGGTCAAATGGCATAAATGGTGGGTGTTAGAGTCAAAGCGGTCATCAAGTTCGACCACAAAATGTATCCAAGTAACATACTGTTGGTGTGCCTTTTTTCTCCATTGCCACCATTGCCATCGTTCCAGATCCATATATAGGACACCATAATGAATCTTGGCTAAATCATCAATAATGCCATGCAAAGAGAAATAATGTTCCATTTGGGTGGCCCAGCCTGTGGGATCTGATCCATCAAATTTGTTCACCTCAATTCAAGGAGGGTGGAAGTCTCAAGAAAATTGGGTAGTATGAGGACCTTGGTAATGGGAAGAGTCATGGTCATCTTGATAAGATGGTTGTTCAGAAGAGGAAGGGTTATGGGAACAACCCATGAAGTGTTCAAAGGTGGATTTGAGTTCTCTGAGGTCTTCTATGTGGGAAAATTGTTCCTTTAGTATATCAATAGCCGAATTGATTGAGCTAAGGTTGGAACTGATGGTCTTGATGTCTTCCTTGCTCTGGTGGGTGTCAACAATCAAGGTATTGAGTTCTTGGGCTCTTGTGGTAGCCATTTGGAAAAATGGGCAGGCAAATGGTATAGGGGAAACAAAAGGGGTTTGGAGGGATGGGTGGGACCACTGAGAAGAAGGGTGTCAAATGATAGGTACCACTATGATCAAGGCAAAAAGTGGGATCCAATGGGATAGAGGCCAAATAAGGGTGTCGGATAAGGGTAGGGTCCACAAACAAAATGTGTTAAAAGTGATAGGTATCACTGGAAACAGGGCAAAGAGAGGAACCCAGTGGGATAGGTCCCAAATAAGTGTGTCGACGAGACCACTGTACTTTTTTTTAACTCCTTCAGAGCTATACTCCGGCCTATATAATAATACAGTGATGAAATGCCCAAATTCTTAATGGGAAGAAATGCGTAGTAATTTCGCAACTCGAATGCAAAAGACATAGTTACGTGGAAATAGATCTTGTCTGTTCTGTGTTTATTTCCATACCCAGGGGTAGTATATTTGGGGTTTCTATAGACAAGGGTTTGCCCTGTTCTATATCTCTTTGATATATGTGAGGGGTCCAATAGTAGTACTCAACCCAATATCTCAGGGCACCAACTAAGGAGGCTAGACCGTGCCCTTATCTGTACTACCCGACTACCCAGGTACTAGAGAGTATTTTCCCGAGTGTTGTTCTCAGTGGCACTATAGAAGTCAAGCGGCCAATCAATTTATCTATGGGGGGCTTCAGGAGATCTAGGTCGATCCGTATATAGGTGATGTTTGTTGTGCTACCACTCAAAGGGGTACCAACATGGGTTACAATGGTGGCCAACAAATGTGCACTTAATTACCACTTGTATTTCCTACGTGTATGACTCCCCAACCGCGGGTTTATGCGCGTAACAACATATCTTTGTAGCTTTAAGATGTTGGAATATGTCTCTACCCTGGAAAAAAAATTAACCCGCAAATTTCTGTCGAGAAAGGTGCTTTGATACCACTTGTAGTATTCCAAATATAAAATAGTATGCAGAATAGAAATGGCAGAGAAACAATGATATAACCAGAACAATACTAGAATAACACTAGAAAGAGTACCTTGATTAATGATAACAATGTTCACTTGCTTCTTTGAGGGGGAAACCTCCAGCAGAGTAGAGCTCTATTGCAATAATCTCCAAGACAAGATTTATCATACCCTGTACTCCTATTTGTATTAAATATATCTATCCAAAAGAACCATCTAGAGGAATATCCTTCTAGAAGCAAAAGATTCTATTAGGTCTTCTTACATTTGACTTATTCTTCCTTATTGCTAGGACTTATTAATATTGGCCTTTATTACATGGAATTATATTATTCTACCTATATGAGGTTTTAGGGAGGTGAGGTCCCTAACAAATTTTCAAATGACATAATATTAATTGTTTTATCAGAGTTTGAATTAGCAATGCAGTACTTGACAATGTTACCTGCAACGGATGACCAAACTTGAATATTTACTTCAAATATGATTGATACCCAGTGAAAACAAAATGGCCCACTCCCTATATTTCCCTTTTCATATGGAAATGACATGTCTATCAAATACATTTTCCAACTCCCATCTATTCGCACACTTTGCATAACATCAGGTGTCAAATCTTGATTCAAACAACGGAAGGCGTTATGATTTCCACCTATAAGTGAATTTTGAAAGGAATGTACAACGTACATTCTTAGAGACTTCACATCAAAACTTTTCATGACCAAGTAGCAAAGTGCAGTGAACAGACTCTCGCCACAACTAGTTGTACTAGCTACTGTTATGTCCAATCCACAACTATGCATGTCATGCATACAATGTTTCCAATGGAATTCAAGCTATTTTCACATGAGGGACAAGTAGGTATTAGATATTCCAATATTGCATACGGAATATCTTTTTGATGCAGGAGCATCGTGCAAAGCCCAAAGCACATGACTAAGCCAAAGAAATAGCTGGACGCACGAAGAAAGAAAAAGAACACGTTTTCATAAGAACCGTTTTGAATTTTGAACTTAAAAGGCATTAATGTAATAGTTAGGAAGATGGTGTACTTTGCATTTATATCTTGGAGGTTGTAAACAGATTTTGAGCGATTGCTCTCATCTGTAGAACATTAAGGCATTTAAGTTTGTTAAATGTAAGAGTAGGTAGATATGAATGTTAGATTAGACAGTTATAGAACATAGGAGGGAAAATGGATATAGACACCCTCACTCTTGTATTATTGTAACATTATCATAGCACAAAAGAGGAGAGTTGTAGTAGAGAGTTGAAAAGAAGAACCCATGTACAGAAGCTTTGAATTAATAAATAAAGCTTTGAGTAAGATTTCATGGTGTTATGATGTTTTTTGTTTATACCAGGTGAATGGTATGCTTACAGTTGTTTTATTCTCTCTATTATGCATTTGCTTTAAATATTGTGTTGAATGTATGATTTCATGCTGAATGTCTGAAGTCTGAGAGAGAGAGAGAGAATGAGTTTCAATTGTTTCTCTTCCTGAGTAAGAGAAGTTCCTGCAAGGTGTACGTTGACCAGGGTTCTGAGTTTTATCTCAGAAAGCTCAGGAGGGATATCGTTGTTCTCATTCCAGCAGAAGTGCAGGCGGAGCATAGAAGTCATGCAAGGTGTACGCAAGCTAGTTGAGACCTTAACCTTATCAACTAAGGTTGAAAGGTGAGGGATTGTTGTTGCAGAGGGTGCACAGAGTCGAAGAGTCAAATACTTAGAAGTATTTGAAATATTTTTGCAAGGAGTGCGCGCAGGAGTCCTTTCAAGACTTGAGTTGCAAGCAAAATCTCAGGAGGGTCAGCACCTTTGAAAGTACTCAAAGGGAGACGAAGATTGAAAATATCTCGCAGAAGTTAAGTCCCAGTGGGGGAACACTGGTTCATTTCGCAGAAGCTGTCAAGGAGGGAACGAGCGGTTGAAATTCTCCGAGGAGAGCTCGCGAAGTCGCGAGGACCGTAGGATACAGAAAAGATGCAAGGTGTATAGGGATGGATGAACCCATCACTTTGGTATCAAGAATCAATGTGGACCGTTGATCGTGATCTGTTGTGAGCCGTCAAATCATTTTGGGGATTCAGAGTTTGTAAGTCTGGAGTGTAAGCCAAAATCCGTGGTCATTCTAACTCCCGAATCGCGAAAAGAATTGTTAAGTGAAGGATTTCAGAATTCGAGATTTCAAAGTGTAAGGGGGATGGTAGTTGAAGGCTTGTTCAAGTCTTGAAAGCTGGGAAGAAGGACAGGTGGCGAGAGTCCACGTCAGAGATAGAAAGCATTTGAGTGGACAGGTGGTGTGTCTTCGTCAAATAGGCAGAGTCAAACCTTGTTGACCATTTTGGAGTTTTGGAGGTCGAAGGGATGGGAGCCTTGCACCCGGATTCACGAAGTCACGAAGTATGAAACCCCGATGAAGTGAAAATCCCATTGAGAAGCCATCCTTTGCTGAATGCATCAAAATTCGGCATTTCGGGTTTCGGAGGTTGTAGAGATAGGAACTCTCGACAACAGGGATTGTGGAATCGCGAAACTCGAAGTCCCGATTCGGTGAAGGGCGCGATCTTACTGAGATCAGGAGACTTGAGTGGTGCTTTATGGTTGATCACATGGGACATACTCATAAGGACCCGTGGATACACCACCGAGTGTGTGAGGGATTCCCTGTGGGGAAAACCAAAGAGTCAATTAGACTCAGGAAGGAAGATTTAGAATGATCATGAGCGGATCTCGGCTTGAGGGCTGGAGGTCTGCACCACTTTTATATAGCAATGGTTCATAATGACCACTAGGAGGATTACTGTCATGGAACAAGATGAAATACGTATCTCTACTTGCATTTTTGTTGAATAGAAAGTACCTTCTCTTCCTTTTTACTGACCAAACTGCGATCGATATATTTAGCTAGTTGGCTAGCCAACGTATGAAAAACATATCACCCCATATCCCTCTTTTGTTTTCATGTTGGTTCAGAGATGTATATAACTGCACTTTTAAAAGATATGCACCAACATCATGAATGTCATGCAACCGATACAAAAATTCAGACCCCAATTCATACTGAAATGATTCTAATGCATCAACATTGCCATTGTGTAAGAACAAGAGGAAGTGAGCCACCATGCCATGGTGTAGCTTAACTAAAGAATAATGGAAATGCAGTAGATCTTGAAATGCATCAAATAGATAGTCCCCTACAATGTATGAAAATGAAACTAATGTGAAAAGAATTTTGTTACTTAGAACTTTGTTGATGTTGGTATCTACACTCGATCCTCTATTCATTTGATAGTTCTCAACATCTACTATTTCTGTCATCTTCTCATTTGTGTGGAACAAGTTATTTCCAAGCAATGTCTAGCAAATTATGCAAACATGAAGAAAAAGAGAACAATGCAGATACCACAATGCACACCTGATTTCTTTTCCTTTCTTGATTGCTCTAGCTTTGGCGTTCTCAACTTTAACATTTCGTATTCAAAGTAACCTATCCCTAGACACAAAAGCAATAATGGGTATGTAAGTACATCAGAAAAAAAACATAAAATAAAAAACATTACAGTCAGACTCCTTCTCACATGGAAAGATTGAATGTTGAAGATAAAAAAATATATGAACATGTTTCCAATACACAAGGAAAAGGTGATGCTAGCAAGCCTGATGGTTGTTATCCTAGCACCCTTGTGACATAGGGTTCCAACTCTTGGTTCCCTTCCTTCATCGTATATAAGAGGGATGAGGAACACAATGACATGGACATGATGTGTCACAGGACCATGGCCCCCACAAACAAACATCTCATCATAACATACGGTTTGGTGACGACATAAAGGATTAGCCACTAAAGTTAAAGGACAATTGGATCGACAGTTCTATAAGAAGCAGCCTGACAATACCATAGCAGTGGTTGTTGGAACAAGGCTGTAACACCTGGTTGTCTGAACCACCACCAATGGAAACCCGAAAAAATTAACACGCAACAACATTTGAACCAGAGGCTAGTTATAAGCATCATGGCAATCATATGAAAGGTGCTCACGAGCACAAGACGATGAAACTCAAGGTTCCCATTTTTAATTGGGACCTGTGGTGTTGAAAGTAAAGAAACAAATGTCCCAAATAATGTATCAGGGAATATTTTTTGACTCTATGCCATCCACCAAGACCGCTACTAAAAAAACTGTAAAAGCCCAATATTGTAGTCGACTTCCTTCTCATATTAACACCTAGTCTGGTGATGACATAGAAGACTATCTGCTAAAGTTAAAGGGAAAATGGATTGACACTTCCATAAGAATGATCCTGACGACACCTTAGTAGCTTATGTTGGAATAAGGTTATAACACCTGGTCGTTTGGCACCATAAGGAAGCATTTTGAAAGAAGGATAGGCTATGATACAAACGGGTAAGCCTTTGACTTAGATAAAGGGACAACTCCAATGGAAACCTGAAAACTTTAACATGCAATAAATTTTAAACCAGAGGTCGGTTATAAGCATCTGGTTAGTCGTATGAAAAGTGATGACGAGCACAAGACACCATTTTTCTCTCTGACACCATTATGAAAAGTGGGAAAGCCCTTTTTTTGGTCTCTGACACCATTTTGCTTCGGACTGCCCCATAACTTCTAAACATGCAAAACTTGCTAACTATGAATATAATTTTAGCCAACAATATTACGAAAAGGAATGTAAAGTTGCATATAACCTCTCCCTCAATTCTTCACAGCTTCTTTCTTTTTCATCGACTGTAATTGTCCTTTTCAAATGCAATTATCTGATCACAACAACTCTGGTATCAAAATTCTGGAATTGAATTAAAAAAAATCTAGTTTAATTGTAAGAATAATGGAATAGGGATGTTAATGATACCAAGTCTACAGTTTTCAACATAAATGTAAACACACATGAGCATTCCTTTCCAAATAAATTAGCAAGATGAATTTTGAATCACAGACTGAACCAATACCTGTTACTGTTCGCGCCATCCACAAGTCTTGCACTGCGCATGATAGAAATAAAATCTTCCTTATTACACTACCTTAACTTTGCAAAGATCCAACATTGCATAGATCTAGAAAATTTGTGTAGAAGCAATTTGAAGGACAAATTCATAATTCATAGTCTTAATTATCCTTTATATGTACATTTTAAT
Organism: Picea glauca; assembly: GCA_000966675.3. Taxonomy (NCBI): domain Eukaryota; kingdom Viridiplantae; phylum Streptophyta; class Pinopsida; order Pinales; family Pinaceae; genus Picea; species Picea glauca. The sequence continues at coordinate 2,752 of JZKD02S2060990.1, read as the reverse complement.
TGCTATTTTTAATTATGGTTTATATGTAAATTTTATTGTTTATGAAATCTGTGTTTAAACATGCTCATATTTACAATTAACTATGTATTTAAATCTAGTGCTGCAAATCATCCATCCTTCGACATTTCACCAAGCGCTACTCGGTACTGCAATAAATATCGCATTATTCAATTGGAGTAACAATAAATACATTTCTAAAAAAGTAATTAATATCCATTTCTACTAAGTAAGAAATATTAAATGCTATAAAGCCTCCAAGTTGAAGCCCAATAAACAATCCAATAGACAATGGTATCGACGCCCCGCCACATTGTTTATGTATTTGCAACCTAATGTTCACCCGACATACAGACAACCCAATACATGCACCTAATGTTTTAACTCACCAAATTGTAAGAGTATCACCTAATGTTCTCCGACACCAAACTTTACTAACCATACAACAACATCTATTCCGCAATAAATATTAAGCAGTGATGTTAATGCACTCAACCATCATTTATGAAATAAGAAGTGAAAGCTGAAAGCCAATAATATGATATACAAACGAGTTTTTTATTTATTTATATTAAAAAAAAATATTATTAACAGTTTACCATGTTAAACATTTAAATATTGAAAAAAAAAAAATTAATTCAACACAAAATCTAATAGTCATTCAACGTTATTGAATGCTATAGTCCCTCACGGACTAATAACTTTACAATTCGTCATTCCTATTGCTTTCTTTAATAACTTTAAAATTTGTAATTTCGAAAGAAAAATATTTTTATTTTTTGAATAACATTACTATTTGTCCTTCCGAAAATTAAGAAGGCAAATTTTCGAAGAATAACCCTCTCTCTTTCCACTATGTGAAATGTATTTTTTTCAACACTTATTATTTTTATTCTCAAAATAATTAAATTTTAATCTCAAATTTATCATCCCTGGTAACTTATATAAATGACGGTTCCACGTAACTTTGAGCAATTTAATCGCCTCGAATCTCGCGAAGAAATAATGAACGGCAAAACTTTCGAGAATTAATCGGCGACAAATAATTTTAAAGTTCGGTGCAAATAAGTTCCGTGAGACAGCGCGGTTGGTAATGACAAGTACCTTTCTCCAAGTGTTGTGAGGAGGTCTTGAGGTCAAATTCGGCTGGGTCTCCGGGACAAATTGTAATAGCTGCTTGTGATGTAAATAATTTATATCTGTAATATAAATTGAATTAATTTCTCGTTGGAAAAAAAAATTCGATGCAAATAACGGGATCATTACGATAATAACTTTACAGTTTGCAAATAATGAAACACGGTGGCGGCGGGTTTCTACGAATTTTTCGAATACTAACCCCTCTCCCTTTCTATAGTGCGAAATTTTCGAATATGGAATTCGAAGCGAAATTTTGGAATATTAAATTCCAAAGTTTCCTATGAAATTATCGAATATTAAATTCAAAAGTTTCTTTTTAACACTTTCCGTACGAATTTTTCGAATATTTATGTACAATTATTTTATTAACTAAAATATTATTTCATTTAATAATTGCTCTACATTTTCATTTCATTTGTACTATATTTTCGAAACTATCTCCAATAAAGTTCTTATTTATTTTATTCCTATAATGATCACCTGTCACTATTTTTCCGAAATTCTCTCCAACAAAGTTATTATTTTATTTTATTGTTATTTGTACTGTTTTTCTGAAACTGTTTCCAATAAAATTGTTATTTTATTTCATTTAATGATCACCCTACATTTTCATTTGTAACATTTTTCGGAAATTATTTCTAACAAAATTGTTATTTTATTGTATTTAAAATTATTTTATTAAATAAAATATTATTTCATTTACCCTTCACCTGTATTGGTTATTATTCTTCCACAATAAAATAATATGTTATTATTTTAATTTATTAAATAAAATATTATTTCACTTTATAATTATCTTAAGTTTAAAAAACATACTTATTACTTTTATTTTTGTTTATCATTATTTTTCAAAAACTGTATTTAATCAAATTGGTTCTTTTAAAAATTATATCAAAATTTTGCAAACTTTCATCAATTAAACATTGTTTTTATTCACATCATTTCTTTATCCAAATCAATATCAAATACTACTATCTATTAGTATAGTAGGATATAAAATTTTATTAGTATAGTAGGATATAAAATTTTGAATGGATAGTAGTATATAAAATTTTGAATGGATTTATGTTATTTAGCATCTAAGTATGGTTTATATACAATTTAAAAATTCTTATCAATTATTAATTTGGTGATTTGGATCTAAAGGTTATTCAAGGAATCTCATACATTAATTTGGTGTCTGGCTTGGTAGTGACCTTAGAAATAGATTATTATTATTATTATAATATAGTTATTTTTATTATATTATTTTTATATTATAATATTTGATTTTAAAAAATAATAATTTTGTGAAAAACTATGTTTTAGGCTTGTATATTTTTTATTTATTTATTTTAATCACTATTAAGATCATTGCTAATTAACTCACACTAATTTTAATTGATTCCTTATATTTTCATATTAAGCTTTTGATTACCTATTAATAACATCTCTTAAAGTCTTAAGGATATGTCATTTGTTCAATTTAGAAATATGGTGATCATAACAACTTTCTAGCCATATATGAGACCTAGTGAAATCTTTATGGATATCTTTGTTGATAATTAAAGTTTAGGTTGAAGACAAAGTGATTAAATATATTGCAAGGTATATTGACCTTCCAAACACCTATTTC
>JZKD02S2060979.1:37088-52510 GCA_000966675.3 Picea glauca | reverse complement strand
GTTTGGCTTGTTCCATTTCCATCCTGGAAATTTTGTTCGATAAATATTTAATAATTTTAGCCATCTCATCCATTTTTTCTTCTGCAGATTTTCCAGATTCAAAGGGCCCTGCATGTTCTTTAAAAATCATGGGTTCTCTTGTTCCCATCTCAAATTTAGTTTTCAACTTCCCAGATGCCATCATATTTGATTATATCTCTATAGAATCATCTTGCATGCCTACTAAAGTGGTGGATTTTATTTCTCTCAAAAGGAGAGTGAAATCATAATCAAATGCTCCTGCAAAAGTGATTTTTGCATCTGGTTGGGAAGGTTTAACTTCAGTCGGGATTTTATGATACAACTTATTAAACCTTTGAATGAACTCTAGGGATGATTATGATGTCTTCTTTCTCAAGGCTCCAAATTCAGTTAAGTAATAAAGATGATCTTTTTTCTCACCCTATTTCCTTATAAAGGAAACTTCCAGATCATTATATAATGGTATAGAACATACTGAAAGTCCTCTGAACCAAGTTATTACCTGTCCTTCAAAGGTTTCTACTAATAGTCTTGTGTAAACATCCTCGTGTTCAATACCAATTATATCAACAAATTGATCAAAACAATTTATATGCTCTCTTGTTGTTAACTCTCTTCCCGTGAATTTAGGGAGACTCTTCATGTAATTTTTGGGTAAATCATGTAGGACAACAGGAAGAACTAAGGGATCATATCTAGAAGTGACCTTGGAAAATATCCTAGGGGGTTTAGCTTTTCCACCATCCCCTGCACCTCCAACACCAACACTTATAGCACCAACACCTCCAACACCGTCCATTGAAAGTCTAGGAGACAGAACTTGACGACTAGAAAGAAGATTATCAAAAACTTAAAAAGGATAACCTATTGATCTTTTGACTACTTCAGGATGGTGTGAATGAAGTTCAGGAAAATGACCGTGAAAAGATGGAATATCTAGATGAGGGAAAAATGGAAAACTTGAGCTTGTTTCCTTAGATTTACCTGATGTATAGGTGAGAGAAGGATTAAATGATGAATCTGAGTATAAAAAATAATCTACAGGGTTTTTGGAAACAAAACCTTTTACTTCGGGAAGAGAAAGAATTAGCTATGTACTAATGATAGTAGGGATTGAAATGGATTCTTTATTTTCATTGGTAAAAGTATCTATCAATGAAATAGGGATGGTATGGTTAATCTCAAATTTTATTTCAGTAATAATTACTTCTAGAGTTTCTAGTTTAATTTCAGACTTACTTGTTGATGTTTCTACATAATGAAATTGTTTAAATATTTCTTTAAAACTTGGTTCTTTAGCGGGAATCTTAACATTAAATTGTGTAACTCTAGGTTGACAGAACTTACCTGTTGATGCAGAATTTTGTCTAAGATATCCCTTCAGTTTCAACAATTTCTCGATATCTGAAAATGGCGTAGTCTTCTTTTTGTATGGGTTTTTCCTGGTATTCTTTCGACCGAAGGCCATCTTTTCCAACAATGGATTCACTAGGTTGAAAATGAATCTTTTCATGTATTCAATCTTTGTTCACCATCAAAGACCAAAATTTAACTTTGTCGTTTTCCTAGGAAAAAGTGATTTCATTTTTCTGTCCCCAACAATGATGCCAAAATGATGTTGTTCTTGAGATTGACTCTAAGGCTCAAAGAATAATGTCAGGCATCAAAAATTTAAAATGAAGTATTTTTATAAGTGTTTTTTCTACCTTCATTTTTCTGAAAAATAATGTTTAAATGAAATTAATGTTAAGACAATACAGAGATTGTATCTCATTATCTGAGTCGCAATTATAATGTCAAATGGCATAGAAAAAATTCAAAAATTTGTTAAAACAAATTCAGGTATCAATTACAGATAAATCTCACCTTGTTTGCAGTAGAAGATGCACCCTTGAGAGGAGATAAAAATGTAATCATTCACATAGGTCACAAGTATTTTTTTACTCACAGTAATAACAGAGGAAAATTAGTTACTGAATGAACTTATGATATATGATGATCAAAGTATATGGAATACTAAATTGTAATCATTAACTCTTCAATAAATACAAAAATAAATTGAAAGAGATGGAAACACATAGGAAACACATAACTCAAATTGATTGAAACTTAGAATCTCTGTTTGCACTTGCATTAATATTCAAAAAAGTTTTCTCTTTTACAATCAACAAGAAAAAGCCTCAAATAGATCTAAAATATATCTATTTATACAAAACATGTTTCAACTGAAAAAACCTTGGACTCCCCACAATATCTTCCTGAAGGTAGAATACAATGCGAATCAAATAACAACATGCAGCTATTGTTGAGTTTTGATTTGATGTGTTGGCGCTTCATTTGTCCCTTCGTTTGCTCGCAGATGCTTTCATTTTCCTTTGTTATTTTAACTAGGTACACATGTCCATTAATGCCACCACAATCATTGGCTTACTGTCTTGGCCATCTGATTTTGTTTCCATTTGTCTCATTGAATACATTTACTGGGATAAATAACTGTAGTTGAAGATATGGGGGTGGTATTTGGATATGTGTTGAGTCAGGGTTCTAATGGTCCAATGTCAAATAATAATCTAATAACACAAATTACTAGAAGTCCCTTTATACTTTTCTATTTTGTGGGGGCACGAAGAAGTGGTTTTGAGGTAACCCACCTTTCATCCCACAATACACCTGGTGATGCCACATACCCCCGAGAGAAAACCACAGTTTAAATTGTGGGACCTCCCTTCGAAATTAAACCCTGTGCAACTTCATTCCCTGCAATCACTCTCGATCGTTGATCTCATGATACATGATACTTTAGACCCGATCATCTTGGCACTCCTACTAGATTTATCCCTTCTCTGACATATTTGGTCCCTTTCCTAGTTTATCAGGCTTCCGAACCCATTTAGCGTTCTGCTAGATTCTGAAATTTTCTCCATCAAGATTCCTTGCAACTTTTCGTGGCGTCACAATCCTTAAGGAAATAAAATTATCCGGCCTGTAACAAGAGAATTTTGTAATCTCTTTACTAAATAAAAAGCTGTTAATTGCAAATGGTAAAATAACTTTGAAATTCAAAGGGTTTTATTCACAAAGTCTATCGGTCTTCGTATAACTCTACTGATGAAGAACTTAGTGGAATTTATTACCTGACAAATCACAATAATTATTCAAAATTTTAACTTAAGCCAATCATAAACGTCATTAACAGTTCGACAGTTCAACGTTTGGAGGCTTTGAATGTAAGAGGGAAAAAATCTCCCAAAGGCCGAATTGATGGAGAAGTTTAATCTCTTATTAATCACTTTTTATTTTTTGATTAATCATGTTTTAAACATTGGGTTATCCTTAAGTATTTCAGGAATTCAATGTTCAAAGGTTTTGGATGTAGCATGATAGAAGACTCTCGAAGTCTAAAACTGCAGAGCGATTAATTAATACTTAATCGTGATTAACCTCATTTATTAAATGTTTTATTAACTCCTTTTTACTTTTTTGTAATGTCCAACACTTCAACACTCTGATACTTCGGTGGTTTGTGAACTCAGTCTTTGTTAAAACCTCCGAAGGGAAATCTCCTAGGATGATGTGGCAGAGATGATGTCATTCTTGATGACTTGTCAAGAAAAGACAGGTTCCATATGTCACTTGAAAATGTGTGAATTATCCAACACAAATGTCAAAAATAAGTGCCATGTGTGAGCCCAAAGAAAAATACACGTGTCCCATGATGCATCTGCAAGTCCTTTAGGATTTATCGCGAGTGGCTATCTTCAGGATTCATAGTTTCAGGGTTTTTATTGTTTGGATTAGTTGGAATACCCGAAGTGCGAAGCTCCGAAGTGATCGTTAAAGGTTTTCTTTAAAACTCAGGCAACTTCTATACTTTGAAGATCATTAGGACCATTAGATCAAATTATATTAACTTATCGATGATCGATATTGTGAGTGCATTATTGATAGATAACAACCAATAGATTTATTTTAAAACTAAAAGGAAATTCTCTAAGTTTTTTTTTCTTTTTTGGTGAAAATAAATAAATTCTAAGAGGTAAAAACTAAAGTTCAAAAGCTCAAAATTATTCGTGTTCCAACAGTTAGCGTGTTTCATATTTAGGGTGATATTTGCATCTGGATAAAATGTCTCCCCATAGGAGACTGTTATGTCATTTGCAATGCCTTTGAATTGAGTTCCCCATTATATTCTATCTATTTTGACTCAGAACCCCCCTCCCCATCAAGGGGTGTTGGTACATCCAGTTTTGGACCCACTTCCAAATATTTAGGTCCTACATCCTCTTATATACCAATTTCCACCATGGTTGGAGCTAATCCTGAACCAAATTCCAACCAACCTTCTCTTCCGTTTATGGTAGGTTTAAATCTCCCCGGTCTAAAAAAATTGATTAATGATCCCATCCACCATGATCCCAATTTACCCAATATGAAAAATAAAATTCCCTATGAAATCAACAAGTTTGAGGGTAATCTAAGAGTGGATCCTTCCAATCATATCATTTCCTTTCACATTTAGTGTTATTCCAATTCCATAACTGGGGATTTGATTAGGTTATGACTATTTCAATGCATTTTGATAAGTTTTTCTGTCAAATGGTACTTAGACCAATGTGTTAATACCCATATAACTTTGAGTCCATAGCCAAGGTTTTCCTCACCTTCTTCCATCTTCCAATCTGCCATGACATAAGGATATAAACCTTAACCAACTTTTTCCGAACCACTACCACTCACATATCATATCACATTCATGAGTGGCGTAGATGGCATAGCTTATGCAAATCCAATATTAGTGATTATTTCCTCACATATTGGTTCTCAAATCCTTTTATTCCTCCCATTGCCAAGGATGTAGTCATGACTTTTCCTACGAATGTGAAAGAAGCTATCCAAAAATCCTAGCAATATGATTTGATCTATGCCTAATCAAGATATCTATACACCATCCTTCTTGATTCCCCTCTCTCTCAGTTAGTTGACTTGTCTTCACCAGAGGCATCCCATGTGACTGATGGCCTTATCAGATCAATGTCTTATACCTATCCACACCCTAATCCTTCCGAACCTAGTGGATATAGTAACCCTTTAGAATATTTGATACCTAGTTTGCATGTTGCATGCATTACATATATGACATAAATAAGTGTACTACAAGAAATATTGTCTCAACTCATGGAACTAGAAGAGGATAGGATTATGGTTGGTTTCCATCAGAATTATAGAAAGCCAAAGACAAATATTGGCATGATAGACACATTAAAGAAAAAAAAAATTGAAGGAAGGAGATATGGTTCTCCTCTATGATATAAAATACCTACACCGCCTAGGAAAATTCAGGATGCATTGGCTAGGGCCATATGAGATAAAATCTATCATATATGGAGATGTTGTGTAGTTGCAAGATTTAGTCGGCAAAGAGATTCAAGGATTGGTTAATGGAAGTCAATTGAAATTGTGTAGGGATAGTTGACCCAATAACCCTTAGTAGTTACAGTGCATAAAATTAAAACTGTACATAGTGTATATAGTAGGAGATAAAAGAAAAAGGGAAAAACAAATAGAAAAATAAGAAGAATACAAAAAGATGAAGTATATGGATAAGTGTTGAGCATGCAGTTAGATAATACAATGCACAAAAGATAGTAATTGGTATGGAAGAAAATGAATACAATGTGCACCAGAGAAATGTGACCAGGTAGAAAAAGCAGCGCGTTGACATAGAAAACATCCAGAAAAAAAAAAGCAGTGATCAAAAGATTGTGGTGGGATAAGGGAATTTATGGCATGACCTATAAACAAGAAAACATGAAGAAAAAAGACTCATTGTGACTTTTTGAAATCTAGATCCAAGGGATAAAAATCAATATGAGCGGGTGATTCTGAGGTGTTCACCTAGGATTCGCAACAACCAGTTCATAATTTAGCATCATGGCACCCCCGAAGCTTGGATATCCCATCCGTGTTGCAAAGAAAACATGAAGTTTCATGAAGTTTGCACAAGACCTAGCAGCTGATGGAGAAAACCCTAATCAACCTAAAGGAATTTTGGATGTTGATTCCATTCCATCCCTAGTAATTGAACCAATTAGTTAGACTATCATAGAAGAGAAAAACCTGACAACAAAAAAAATGGACATCAACCTGTAGAGTGACATACAAAACCCTAATACAAAGAAAAAACCTATGCAGTAAACTAGGTTAGGTGAAAAATTACCACATGAATAACTGAATGAGGAAGATGATGAACATAAAAATATGATGAGTCCAGGAAGCAGGCAGAAGAAGTCAAACTCCCTGCAGCAGAACAAGTGCAACAATCGAAGGAAAAAGTGTAGGTTCAATACATTACAAACCAACAGAACACAGACATTGAGGAAGAACATGACAATGAGGAAGAGAATCAAGTGGAAATAATTGGGGCATCAGTTGGGAAGAAGAAGACAAGGGAAAAACCTACTACACTAACAACACCACTCAAGTAGAAGGAACTCGAATTGTCACTGTCGTAGATACCTGAAGGAGTTAAAATACTTGGTGACATGTTAGGATGTATTAATAATCTTAAATATGTTTACCATGGTGTTACAGACATGGGGAATTTTCCTGATTTCTCACAACAAGTTTACATGGAAAGTAAAGGATAAGGTCCATCAGGAAATCCCATACTCGAGCCAAAACAATGGATTGGAGGGCTATACAACACATGAATTATGAACCTATTGGAGATTCCTCACTTTGGAGAGGAAATTATGTGAATGCATGTGTCAAAAAAATACTAGCATGGGTGCATGGAGGCATATTATGGATGGATAGACCTGTATCAATAGATGTGGACCTAATTTCTGAAATCACAGGGTTACCTACATATGGAGAAAAACCAAAGAAGTAATTGGATGAAAAAAAAAGGAAAAAATCATAGCAGATGAGATAAAGAACAAAAATGGGACTGACAGAGGATCCATGGGAATGATTATTAAACAAATAAGTGAACCAGAAACTAGGTTTGCAACTAAACTAATGGCATGAAAACTCTTGATAAATTTTCTCAAAGTGGAAACCCCTACATGTGTCATAGCAACAGTCGCACAGTGTGCAAAGGGAAGTCTACTTAGTTGTGCTCCATAACTACTAAATTTTTTTTTGGATGATTTCTAGGATGCACAATAATTCGATTCAGAGTTTCATTATATGGATGGTTAATAATATTGATAGAATTAGTTGGATGGGGAGAACCAAAGTACAGTGGATTTTACCAGAGGCCGAGAAAATGTCACGCAGCCAAATACACAACCTTATGGCATAATAAATATTCAAAGAAAAGGAAGGCGAATGCTAGCATTTTTTCCATGTTCTATGATGCGATGTAGGAGAGGCTAGAAAACACATGGATAAAATCACCAAAAGTGGTGAAAGAGAATCAAGGAATAACCGATTTTCAATCTTCAAGGAATAACATTGGATCCAAGCTAAGAGGGATCCTCAAAAGGAACGGTTGCACTTGAGATATTGTGTCACAGGGGAATAAGTAAAATGGGCTATGAAGGATTAACCTGAAGAATGGAAGGATACAGTAATCTCAAAGAAAGTAAGAAAATCTAAGTAACAAGAGGAGATTGGACCTACACAGTATTCAACCAACCTAGTAGCAAACACAAGGAAAGATACAAAGCACACAAAATAAACAGGGGGCATCACAACAACTAAAAATCCAAGGCTGAAAAAAACTATACCAAAGGATTCAACTTAGGAAAAGGAGTGCAAAGAAGAAATAAATGGAGGAACGCAAATTGATACCAGTATTCCTATGCAAGAGGAAACAGGAGGTGGGAATTTCCCAGATTGGGATATTCTAGCTGAAACCGCATAGACAGAGACACTTCCAAGGAAAAGAATAGTGTTGTAGATAGTAGGACAGTGCAATAAAATGAGGGAACATAAGGAAATTCCTCATCTTACACTTACAAAGGATGACGCAGAATTATTGGCCAAAAAAGTGCAGGATCACATGATGAAAGCTTGGTATGATGCTGCAAAGTAGAGGGAGGAAATGGTGAATAAATTGACAGAGGGAAAAAGATGTATTGGAACATTACTACAACGCAAAAAAAGGATCAGGTACAACAACAACAAACCTCTTAGGACATAATACTTCTAGAACAGGAGACAGTGCAGACCATAGTTATGGGGAGTGAAAATTTATGTATCACTCAGGAGATGTTGTAGGTAGATGAAGCTACAACATAGAAGCCACTAAAGTATATATATCATTTGGACTTGCCACTACCCAATATTACAACTAAAACATTCTACAAACTAAAGGTAAGTGTTGTGAAATAAATCCAATCAAGGGCCTATGCAGATGATAAATCTTACAGTTGGCCAAGGAATTAAATAATACACTGGAAATAACTCTTAACCAAGTGCAGTTCAAGAGGAATGAAACAAAGAAGTGTACTGGAAGAATATACTAGAAAGTTGAAGAAGTATTTAAAACCATTCTTGATAGCACAGAAGGAGATAATATACCCACAAAAGAGAAAATTAAGAAAATAATACAATCTATGGAGACTTATAGAAGCCACATTACAGATTTGTCAAATTTCTAGCACCTACAAATCCACCAAAAGTAAGAACACAAAGAGCACAGGAGGCTACAGATCATGCAGAAAGAATTACTCTTATACTCCAGGAAATAACAAATATTTGCAATAAGATCACACATCTATGGAAAAACCTTTAGGAGGATAGGAAACTTCAGGAGTTGGACCAAAAAGAAGAAGGGATAAATACTGTGATGCAGGAATTGAAGAATAAGAATAAAACTATGACAATACCTGACATACTAAAAAGTGCACAAGAGATGAAGAATATGTAGGTAGATATTAATTCCTTACAAGTGGATAAGAAGTCAAGGAAAGATCAATTATAACCTTTACAAGAAGAAGCATAGCATATTCTCACTGAGATTTACACAATAAAGGGCCAATTTGAACAAGTTGGCTTGGAAAGTGGGGAACTATTGAAGGAACACATTACTGTGCAAATTGTGGAGATTATAGTGGAAAATAACTTGCAGGTAAAATACCAAGTTGAAGAAGCTAAAAACAAGTTTCAAGAGCTAGAGAAGTTAGTACAAGAAGCACACACTACCTAAGTGGCTTGGGATGAGCCATAGGTGAGTGTTGGGGGTGTGTTGGCGCAAGCCAATTTGGAACAAGATTTGAGGAAATATTGATAAATATAGGGATGAAAATAAAATAATATGGAAAGGAATGATAATTAATGAAGGAGGTTAGATAATGGATCAAAGAAGGAGCACACATCAAAAAACTTGTAAAAGTAGCGCTAGGAAACCAGGAAAGTCAAAGAAAGGAAAAAAGATGCAGATCAATGAAGAAAACAGTCGGATTTTGGGCTAGCCGCGATCAAGGAGTTAGAAAGTGGACAAACCTAATCCACCTAGGGTTAGTGAGTTAGGGTTTTGATCAATTTTGTAATGGGTAATTAACCCTATTTTATAATATAAATATATTGTTGTGAGAGAGGGGAGAGGATCATGATGAGAGAATGTTTTGGGAGATATTAGAGTGAGTTCTTGAGAGATATATTAGATCAAGCATTGTAATCGAGGGAAAGGTCATAAGATATGGGTGGTGGATCCTATTGTGACCTTGTCAGCCTCTGAGTAGAAGTGGAGAAGAAATGTAATACATGCAACACTGTAACACTGATGCATAATAATAAAAGAGCCAAGACAACCAAATTTTTTGGACGTAGCCCAGGGGGGTGAACTATGGTAAAGTTGTGTCTCTATGTGGAATGAGTTGGAGTCCATATAAATAAGAGTCGTTTAGTTAGTCAATGATAAGAATAAGAGAGGTAGTGAGCACAATCAAGAGAAACAACAGGTGAAGAGTTGAATAAGTCTGAGCACATGCTATGTGTTTGTAAAATCAGTAGAAGAAGTAATTGGAGTCAAATATCAACTTAGCATTGTATTTTGTAACCACACGCACTGCACCGAAGTTTATTAATATCAAGCAATTCGTATTTCTGAGTTTGTCTGCTAAGCATAGCAATTTGTCATTCCGCATTTATAAATTATTCTTAAAGAATTTTATATTACATCGCCCAACATTTTATGTAGTTTGTGAACTGCTTGACAAGTCCTGAGAGTTCAGAGACGAAGTTTGTGGCGCATAGCATTTGGTCACAGCGTTGCACACAGTTTCCTTATGCGCTGCGGATTCAAGAATTGAACGTTGCAAAGTGGATCCTAGATCTGGTATCAGAGCTAGTTGATCAAAAGAAAAGTTGATCAAGAGCAGGTTCTATCAGAACAAGTTCAAGAGAAGAAAATTTGTTGGAAAGGGAAATATGGATTCTACCTCTAATCTGCAACCTCCCACTTTTACAGGCAATAATTATGAGATGTGGTCCTTGAACATGAAGGCACTTCTTCGAGGTCAAGATGTAATGGATATATTTGAGAATGGCTATGTGGAACCAATATATTAGGCAACATACAATGCCCTCACACAAGATAAGAAGGATGTCTTGAAATATCAAAGAAATAAGGATGGAAAGGCATTTTTTTACATACATCAAGCCATGCATGAGAGCATACTTCCAAGAGTTGCATCAACAAAGAAAGCCAAGGAAGTATGGAACATATTATAAACCTCTTATCAATTTATGGACAAAGTAAAGACTTTAAAACTGCAAATTTTTAGAAGAGATTCTGAAACTTTGTCAATGAATGATACAGATACAATAGATTCATTCTACACCCATGTCATTGGCTTGATAAATCAAATTAAGTCTCATGGTGAAACCATAGAAGACATAAAAGTTGTTGAGAAGGTACTTAGGAGTCTTCCTCCTAAATTTGATACCCATTTTGTGACTCTAGAAGAGAGAAAAGACTTGAGTTAGTTTAGCCTAGATGAATTGCAAGATTCCCTCATTATTCATGAACAAATATTGAATAAGCCAAGTATGAATACATTTTCCGCACAGTCATCTATAAGTCATGGAAGAGGAAGGGGAAGAGATAACTCTAGAAGAAAAGGAAGAAGTTTTGTCAGAGGTGGATGCAGTAGTAGTCCTGGAAATGATTGTGGAAGATGTCAAAACATAAGTACCATTCAACCAAGTGGTCAAAGAACTAACATATAAAAGATTTAGTTCCATTACTATAAAAAGTGTGGACATTATGCATATGAGTGCAGAAAGAGACAGTATAATTAGAACAAGAAAAGTCAATGTCAGCCAAACAACACAAATAATCAAACCCAGCCTATGTTTATGGTGAGCGTTGTAAAAATGCCTATAGTATCCCAAGTTGAATGAAATATTGATCAAGCAAGTCCATGTGACATATGGTATTTAGATTCAGTTTGCAGTAACCACATGATAAGAAACATAGAACTGTTTTCTAGTTTGGACGAGTCAGTACAAACCAAGGTTACACTTGGAACAGATATCCAAGTCATTGTCTTCAGCAAAGGTAGTATAAATATTTTAACTAAGAAAGGAGAAAAAAAAGTTATGTCTGATGTATATTATGTTTATGGTCTGAAGGATAATTTGATGAGCATAGGACAACTATTACAAAAAGGATATTGAATCTACATGGAAGATAATCACTGTGTGATTATGGACAAATGCCCAAGCAATAAACTTATTGAAAAAATCCAGATGAAAAGTAATAGAATTTTCCCATTGACTTTGAAGCCAACTAAGGATAAAAATGAAACACAAGCTATTGGTAAAGAAAAAGATGTGCAGTCAGACATTGCATTTACAGTAGAAAGTGCGCACAGTTCCAATGAAGAAAATAGTACGTGTAGTATCAAGAAAGGAGAAAATGGCGCAAAGATGAAGGAAACATTCCAATATGAAATACATGATGATTCCTAGCTATGACATTTCATATTTGGACATTTGAAACAATCCGTGATGTTTAGTTTGTGGAGAATGAAGCATGGGATGGAAACATAACAAAGACAATCAAAATTATTGATGCAATGGAGCGTGGTGACATAGAAGAAGAGGTGTTTCAAACACCATGTACAAGTCATTGCATGGTCCCTTCTACATCTAGCACTGCAACGCATATCAGAGCATAAAATACTCCAGTAAGAACAACAGGTGTTCAATCGACACCTAGAGCGCAACAAACACTAGCAAACAGTCCCAACAGTTCTACATCTCTAGATCCAAGATTAGAAAGTCTGTTACCAAGAAATAAAATAAGTCTCTGCAACATATATAATGAAGACACAACAAATTTATTTTCAGGTTTTTTTTTTTTTTTTTCAAAAATAGATGATCCATTAACTTTTGCAGAATTAGTCAAAGATGATATATGGGCAGAAAACGTGAATGAAGAAATCAGATGCATAGAGAAAAATCAGACATGGAAATTGGTAGATGATCCAGATTTTATGAGCAGAATGAAATGAATACATATTATTAATAGGTTCTTAACACAAAATAACAGAGATACATTAAAACTGGTTTTCTATTCAATAAGGAAATAAGATGAAACTGTAAATTGCAGCGGAAACAAGCTTACTAGAATGATGGCGGCTTATCTCTAAGAAGAGATGTGATGGCTGCGATCATTCACAAGAATATGATTACAATGAGGCTCTGAAGGCCTTTTTACAATAAAAAGGAATTCCAAAAACCATAGAGATCCAAAAACCTAACCCTAGGAGATGAAGTGCCAAAAGTCATGTGGACCCTGTTTGGGTAAGTTAGTACATCAACTTCCTGGGATCGTAACTTTTGCATATGATCTTCGTTTTAGGTGTATGATAGGCCATTTGAAAGGTATCATTGAGAAGATTCATTTTTGGGGCTCAATCATGACTTTGAATATCATTGAGAGTCTTGATCCTGAAAAACCTTCATTTAGGCCCTCAAAATGGCCCCGAAAGTTAAAACTGCTAAAAATAGTAAATTGCCAAAATTGTCAGAAAAATATTTTCAGCAAGTTGGAGAAGGTGGGTGGCCACCGATATCCACCTAGATCAATCCTACCTCATTAGGAAGTAGTTTTATCCATTGTGTTGAGTTACCCGATCAGATGAGGAATTTTTTTTTGAATTTGGCCCTAGGTGAGCCACTTGCCTTGGTGCAGTAGCTGCCCTGCTTTGACGACTCGATAAAGTTGTATCCTTTGTTTTCGAGTGCCCTTGGTATGTGTTTCCACAATATAATCATTGTATGCATGTTGTATGTAGTCTTAGTTGAGCGTTGTTGGGGTCAGTTGCTCTGCTACATCTGAGGTGTCCAATAATGGTGGGAAATAAGGGCGAAGGAGATCCACATTGAACACTGGGTGCAGGCCAAGGAAAGGAGGAATGTTGAGCTCAAAATAATTATCCCCCATGGACTTGGTGATGGTGTATGACCCATAACAGAGTGGGAAAATATTCTAATGGGGTCCTATAAGGCATTCTTTATGCAAGTACAACCAAACATTTTCACCCACCTGAAACTTATGTGACACCTGATGTTGATCATGATGTTGCTTGTACTTGTCATTGGACTTCTGTAGGATATCCTGAACCTATTAGTAGATGTGTTGGATCCACTGAATGAACCAGGTGGCTTTGTCAGCTTTAGTTGGAGCAGGAGATGAGTCAGGTGAGGTGACTGCAAGGGGAAGTGCAACATCTATGGGACCCAATGGTTGGAATCCCAACCCCACTTGAAAGGGGTTGTGGCTGATTGAGCTATGCAGGGCTTGGTTGTAGATATGGTAGACATAGGGAAGGATTTCATACCATGTGTGAGGGTGATTTGAATTATACATGCAAAGGATATGCACAATCATTCGATTGAGGACCTCGGTTTGGCAATCTGTCTGGGGTGGAAGGTCGTGGATTTGGTGAGCTTGGTGTACAGCCGTGACCAGAGGCTTGACCAGAATGTGCTAAGAAATCGACTGTCTGGATATGAGAAAATGGTTTGTGGGATTCCAAAATGTACCCAGACTCGTTCAAAGAATAGCTTGGCAGTGGCCTTTGCTGTGATGTTCTTCTTGCAGGCAACCATAATTGCCATCTTAGAAAAGTGATCAACAACAACAAAAACACAGTCATTTCCCCACTTGGTGTATGGGAGGCCTGACATGTAGTCCATTGAGATGGATTTCCATGGCTTCTTAGGAGTAGGAAGAGGGGTGTATAGGCCCTGTTTCTTAGTGGTCAGTTTGGAAATAGCGCAGAAAGTGCAGGACCTGATATACTTGCTGACCTCCTGTCAAAGTTTCAACGAGTAGAAATGTTTCTGTAGCATCGGAACTGTATTTTCGACACTGAAGTGTCCTTCCAATCAACTGTAGTGGGCTTCCCAAATCATCTTCACCTGCTCGCTTGATGGAACACAGATATGGCCTAGACGACACAATAACCCATCCTGAAGATGGAAATTATTGACAACTGCGTTTACACCCAACATTTGGTAGGTGGTGGCAAAGTTTGGGTTTGCCTCATAGAGTTGGGGCCATCCAGAGGTCTGATGGCCACAGAAGTCTAGCATCGTGGTGAGTTTCACGACAAGTGGTATGCTGAGGAAATCAGTGATGCGATTGGTGCATCATGTTCTATACTTGATGTTGAGGTGGAATTGCTACAAGTATGTGGACCAATTTTGATGGTGATCATTCTACAATTTTCCTTGTGTTTGCATGAAATGCAGTGGCTTATGATCAGTGTGAATGACTGTCTCCTTCCCAAGAATGTAATGTCTGGATTAGCGGCAGGCTTGAACAATGGAGTACATTAATTTGTCGTAAGTAGGGTAATTAAGGAAAACATATGATAGTGTCTCACTATGATAGGCCATGGGGTGGTCATGTTGAGTGAGAACGGTGCCCACTGCATATTCTGAAGCATCTGTCTCGATCTAAAAGGGTTGTTGCAGGTCTGGTAGTGAAATTACTGGGGCTGAGCATAAGTGCTACTTCAAATCGTCGAATGCTTGTTGTTGGGACCGACCCCATGAAAATTTCACCTTACCACCACCCCTAGTTATTTGGCTAAGGGCCCATGCAATATGGTAGAATCCCAACATGAACCTGCGGTAGAAATTGGCAAGGCCCAAGAAGCTCTGAAACTCAGTGAGTGTTGTTGGGGCTGGACAGTCGTGGATGACTTGGATCTTGGTTGGATCCACATGTACGCCATGTTGATCAATTATGTAGCCCAGGTAATGGACCTTGTCCATGCCGAAGAAGCATTTTTCCAATTTGGCATATAGCTTGTGTTGTCGCAGGGTGTGCAGAACCTGCTGAATATGTTGCAAGTGTTCGGCCCAAGTCTTGTTGTAAATGATAATGTCACACAGATACACCACACCAAAATTATTGGTGAATGGTCATA
>JZKD02S2060979.1:0-31030 GCA_000966675.3 Picea glauca | reverse complement strand
CTTAAAAGGGTTTAAGGACCAAAAATTGAATTGTGGATCAACACATGAGCTATGAATCAAAGGTTTAGTCATCCTAAGGGGTCCTGTCATAAATAACATTTAAGGGATGAGAAATTTATTTTAATGAGAAAATAAGAATCTAAGGTTTTTTAACCAATTTTTTTAACAAAAACAAACTAAGAGACCCAAGGAAACTTAGTGTGATAACATTGGCTCCACAGGGGATGGCATGCGCCCTGCGGGCTACCAAGAATGAGTAGATTTAGTGCCTTATCCTAGGGCTATGGGGTCAGTTATTGGAACACAAAAATAAAAGAAAATGATATTTACAATGATATAAAGAGCCACTCCAGGCTCAATTAAAGTACTTTTTTAGGAAATGCCCATTTATAGGGCCACCAAACACCTCTTCATTCTCCATATTCTGCAACTTGAAAGTGTGATTAGGGAATACCTTAGAGATTTTGAAAGGACTGATCCATAACGCTTCAAATTTACCGTGCTTGCCTTTATCTTGCCTCGGTGCATCCCACTTGAGTACCAGATCACCCAATTTGAAATCCTCTTTTTTCACCTTGTTGTCGAATGCATGATTGATCTTCAGTTGATGATCATATGCTTTATCTACCAACTGCTCCCGGGCCTACTTCACTTCAACCAACTATTGAATCCTCCTGATCATATCATCCGGCTCCCCTTGATAATCTTGGAATAATTTTTCCACAGGCAAGGCGAGTTTAGAGGGGAAAATGACCTCAACTCAATACGCCAACTGGAAAGGATAAACGCCCAAGGCCCTATTTGTTGTCACTTTGTCAGCCCACAAAGAAAACCTGAGTTTTGAATCCCATGCCTTTTTGTTTTCCTCCAACAGTTTTTTAACGATCTTTATAAGGATTTTGTTTGAGGATTCTGCAAGCCCATTTCCTTGTGGGTAACAAGGGGTTGAGTGAATCAATGTGATCCCATATTGTTCACAAAATTGAGTCAATGGCTCAGCCTTGAAAGATGCAGCATTGTCAATAACAATTTTGTTTGGATAGCCAAACCTTGCCATAATGTTTTCAAGGAAACCAATGATCACCTTGTGGGAAGCATTTCTGGTAGGGATAACCTCTATCCACTTAGTGAAATAGTCTGTGGTAGTCAAGATCCATCTATGTTGGCCACTAGAAGCGGGATGAATTTCCTCAATAAAATCTAAGCCCCATTGTTGAAAAGGTCCTGAAACTGCTACAGGTTTTAATGGTAAAGACTTAAACTGTTGCTTTCTGAAAAATTTCTGACATTTAACACATGCTCTGATCTTAGCACAAACATCTGTGAACAGACTAGGCCAAAAATACCCAGCCCTAAGAATCTTGTAGGCAGTAGTCCTCCAAAAATGATGCCCCCCAAACAAACTGTCATGAAAATTAGACATAATCCTTTGGGCCTCTTGTGGGTCTAGGCATCTTAACAACACTCCCAATGGATCCTTCCAATATAAAATTTGATCAACCAAGCAATACTTTATTGATTTGATTTTTAATGCTCTCCCCTTTTTCTTTTCCATATCACTTGGAGGTTATAAATTCTGCAAGAATAATATAATTTCCCTTTACCAACTGCAATTTGCCGATGCCGGGCTGATTTGAGCACCTCTATTGTTTAATTTAGTCTATGGATTTTCTGAATATGAACCAATGAAATTTACTCCCAACGCTGAGCAATTTGATTCATCCAAGAGCTTGGATAAAACTTGGCCCTTGACCAATTTGGTAGGCCCAATTTATAAATCAAATTCAAGGATCTTAGTAATCCATTTGTTGCATTTTCCGTCAATATCAGGCTGAATCAAAATTTCTTTTATAGTAGATGATGGAACATAAGAAATAACTTTTGAATGAAGCACATAAACTTTGAAGGACTTAAGAGATTTAACCAGTGCATAGGCTTGCTTATCCATAATGTCATATTTTAATTATGCGTCCCTCAAAGCTCGGTTGAAAAAGGAAATGGGTTTCTCTAAGCCTTCAAAGTTCTTCTGCAACAAGACTACTGCTACTGTATCAAAAGAGGCAAAATAAAAAATAAGAAAGTCTTTGGAGTAGTCTAGGCTGACTAGGATTGGGGCTTCTGTCAAATCTTTCTTTATTTGATCAAAAGAACTACATGCCTCAGTAGTCCACTTAATTTCATTGTCTTTCCTCAACATGGTTGTGATACACTTAAGCAGCTCAACAAAATTTGACACAAACCTTCTTAAGAAATTAACCTTTCCTAGAAAAGATTGAACCTCCTTTTTAGATCTAGGAAGTGATAAGGTTAGTATAGCTTCAACCCTGCTAGGATCAATCCTCACACCTTCAGATGACACAATATGCCCCAATAATTTCCCTTCTTTCGTGGTGAAAAATGACTTTTTAGGATTCAAAGAGAGGCCAAATTTTCTGCATTTTAAGAAAACCTTTCTTAAGTGATCATAGTGCTTTTTGTCAGATTGAGAGAACATGATTATGTCATCTAAGTATATAGCAACAAACTTGTCCTTCTCTCCAATAAACTCTATGTCCATAGCTCACTGAAAGGTTTCCCCTGTGTTTATTAAACCAAAGGGTGTCTTGGCGTACATAAATGTACCCCAAGGAGTGGTAAAAGTCGTCTTCTCTCTATCTTTTGGCAAAACAAAAATCTGATAGTAGATAGAAAAACCATCAACCATAGACATCTGGGTTGCACCTGTCGCCCTTTGTAATATATGATCCATCTTGGGAAAAGGGTAATTATCCTTTTTAAAGCTTCTGTTCAGATTTCAGAAATCGACACAAAGTCTGATTTCTCCATTCTTTTTCCTCACGGGGACCAAATTAGCCACCCATCCGGAATATCTCAAAGGAACAATAATTTTTTCATCTAAAAGCTTCTTCAACTCCTTGTTCATGACAGGCAATAACATAGGATTGATTTTCCTCAACTTTTTCCTGAAGGGCTTAGTCTCTTCTTTTAATGGAATCGTTTGCTCTCTAATGTTTGTATCATAAGTTCGGAGGTCTTCGTAAGTCCATGCAAATACATCAGCAAACTGCTTCAACAATTTGACATATTCTGCCCTCTGTTCTCTTGATAAGTTGCTTGACAACTTGACATATTTTGGATCCTTTTCTGTTGCCAAATTGCACTCAGTTATATTAGCATCATCAGTAGACACTTTCCCTTTCCTTGCCACATCATTTTCATCAAACAATTTTTCCAAAGGAACTAGTCCTTTTGGAATATCGTTGCTAGGTAGTTGCATGATATGATGATTAGCAATTCTATTAAGGAAAACATCAGCATGTGGAGTGATTTCAGAATCAGGATCCTGATCAATGTGTAATGCAGCAAATTCATCAACAGACTCGAGAAATTTTTTAAGTTCTAAATCATCTTCAAACACCTTCCAATATTTGACATTGTCTGGTATAGAAGGCTTGTATTTGACTTCTACATCATACTTGAGTTCTGGTGGTATAGGTATCCTGAAATTTCTTGCTAATACTACCAAAGAATCAGCCACAAAATTCTCTTCTCATGGAATAAAAGAGATGTCATACTCAGAGAAAAAATTCTCTACTAGGTCCCATACTTCATTTCTATCAGATCTAAGCCTAGGGTGCTTAGTTTGGAAAATATTTTTAGTCTGATGGACTATCAATTCAGCATCTCCAAATACTGACAGCTTTTTAATTCCCATATCCTTTTCAGCTCTCAAGCCCAAAACAAGAGCTTCATACTCTACCACGTTGTTGGTAGTTTCAAATTCTAGTTTGTATGACAAAGGTATGGTCTCCTGAGTTGGTGAGATAAACAACACTCCAACACCGGCACCTTCCTTAGAAGAGGCTCCATCAAAGAACATCTTCCAAACATAATTAGTTGGAGGAGGCTCTTCAGATAAGGTAACATATTTTTTCCTTATTTCAAGTGGGGTTTCAAGAGCATCAGTTAGATGCAAAATGCTAGACCCCAAATCAATATCAAGAGAAAAAAAAAGGATGATTAGCAGGGTTTTCTTCATCACTAATAATGTAAGCCATCTAGGATTCTCTGTAAAGTCTTCTATGTTCCCCACCAAACACTGAGATAGTTTCATATGAGAGATCCATATGCAAGGTTCCTCCAAGTATTTTAATGCAAGACCTTGACAAGAGCATGCCAAACTTAGGAGGAACATCGGCCACCACAACATCCATAAGTATACTTTTCATGGGCAGTTGAAAAAGAGTCACAACCATGTCTTTAATGACCCCCAGACATTTTACTTTCCTAGAGTCGAAATAATATAAGTCATGATAGGTTTTGGTGATTTCCAGTCCAAGCTCATCCATAATAGATTTTGGCATAAGATTATGGGAGGCCCCTGAATCCAAAAGACGGTTATGCAGCACCTTGTCATGAACATTGAGAGAAGTATAGAAGGGAGGGGATGAATAATCTTTGTTTGCCATCAAAGGACCTAAAATCACAGCTGGTTTTTCATCTTGTAGATTTATTGAATCAGTGAAATTAGGAGAAACATCGGGCTATAACATTTTGGTAAGATATTTTTTAATTTCTTCATTTTTTATCAATTCCAAAAATGGTACACGGATCTTAATTTTTTGGATCTCACTCTCAAAAATGAAAGAGGGGGAAGGCTTCAAAATCTTTTTGGTTTCAGGAGGAGGATTTATGATCAGAAGTTGTGGGTCTTGAGAATATTTTTCCTTGCTTCTCACTGTTACAATCTTGGAAGAATTTTCTTTTTGAACAGGCTGATTAGGGGCAACAATTTTTTCTTCATTCTTCTTAGATCTTAGATTATATCTACTATCATTTTCCTTCGTTTGTTCTCCCTTGCTTAACTCATTGATTTTAATATCCATTAAAGATTTATCATAAGAGGATTGATTCAAGTGTGGGGATGGGGATGAATCACCTAAACAATGGATCTCAGGATCAACCTCTACCTCCTCTTCTTCTTCATCAGCAACTAGATTATTCTGAAAAGGAGCTTGAATCCTTTGATCATCTCTCTCTCTATTTCTGGGATCTCTAGGAAGGATTTGGGGAGCATTGTTGGGTCTCCTGAAATTACCTCTATTTTAAGTGTTCTAAGCATTTCTATATGGTTGTCTTCCTTCCAATTTTAACTTCTCAATCTCAGTAGAAAGGGATTTTACTAATTTCGTCAACTCATCTACCTGTGAATGAACAGCAGGAGAGTCAAAAGTGGAAGCTTTAGCCTTGTTTTTCCTCCTATCTCTATCAGATTTTCCCCTGAGCTTATCTGAGGCGATTATGTTGGATTCAGCCTCTAAGGCAGCATCTTACATCTGCACTAAAGAAGGTGACCTTCTCTCTCTCAATAGAAGGAAGAACTCAGAGTGAAACTCACTTGCATAAGTGATTTTTCCGTGGGTTTGATCTCATCAGGGATATTCTTGTACATTTTGTTAAATATTTTTGAAAAGTCAAAGACAGATTCTCCTTCTTTCCTTTTCCAAGATCCAAATTCAGTAATATGCTACAGAAAATCTTTTCTGTCACTCCAGTGCCTCAGGAAAGATTCATCCAATGCCTCAATACTAGTGATGGATCCAGGGGCTAGACCCCTAAACCACTTCCTAGCCTCCTCAAAAAGGATTTGGATGGAAACCCTTATCCAAACATCTTCATTTTCAATATTTTGGTTATCTGCATAGCTATAGAAGGAAGCAATATGTTCCTTAGCAGTTATATCCTCTTCTCCAGTAAACTTGGGTATGTATTTCAAATAATCTCCATGGTGAAGAGCATTCATTGGCCGAGGCAAGACTAGAGGAGCATATCTTCCAACCACTATGGCATCCATCCTATTTGCAGGGGGATTAACAACTTCCATTTGATTTTGGATTCTAGGTGAACTAGCAGGAGAAGGAGGTCGAGCTATGTGCATATTAGGAGAAGGAGAAAAGGATAAAGGGGAGATTTCAGTCTTCACAATAGCAGGTGGAGTCTTTGAAGAGGATGGTAAGGTCTGAGAAGGAGATCAAGTTCCTACTTCTTTGGCAACAAAATTTTTAACAGAGAGAGGTGTAGCAAAACCTAACGTAGGGAAATCCTCAAAACTATCAAGATTGAAACACTTCTCAATATCAGGGGAGGAGAATATATCCATGTTTTCTTATTTTACTTCAGTTTCAAAGGTTGAGTATTCAACAATAAATTCTTCAAAATCTAACTTTTGAGATACTTCAGCAGAAGATAAAGGAAGCTTACTTGATAAAACAGTTGGAGTATCAAGAGTGGAATCAAGTGACTGATCGAAAGCACATGTGGTAGCAGTAGAAAAACCTTTTTAGAAGATTTTCCCTTCTTGATTATCTTTTCTAGGTTAGCCTCAGGTGGAACCAAAGGTAACTGTGGATTTGATCTTGTATGTCTGCCTTTAGGTGCTAGAGTTGAGTCAATGGAGTCGTCAAGTGCAAGATGTAATATTCAAAATACTAAGTCCCAATGCACCTTGATAGCTAGTAAGCATTGCCATTCTATCCTAAGGAAAAGTCTTCAAATCATTCCCCGACAGCGACGCCAAAAATGTTAGCACTAGTAGTCACCTTCTGATTGCAAGGAAAGTAAGCCCAGTACCCATCAGATGATATGTGAAAGTATGAGTGTTTTTTTGAAAGTTCGAATGGAAAAACTCGAAATGATAATATCCTTACTCAGAAACAGGGCTAACATGTAATGGCAAATAAGGTCTTGACTAATTTCAACCAGTAGTTTGGGAGTAAATGTGGATAGAAAGAAGACTTTAATGAGAGGAATGTAAGAGCTACTGCAAACATCAGGTCCACAAAANAGAAGTGGAGAAGAAATGTAATACATGCAACATTGTAACACTGATGCATAATAATAAAAGAGCCAAGACAACCAAATTTTTTGGACGTAGCCCAGGGGGGTGAACTATGGTAAAGTTGTGTCTCTATGTGGAATGATTTGGAGTCCATATAAATAAGAGTTGTTTAGTTATTCAATGATGTAGAGAAGAATAAGAGAGGTAGTGAGCACAATCAAGAGCAACAACAGGTGAAGAGTTGAAGAAGTCTGAGCACATGCTATGTGTCTGTAAAATCAATAGAAGAAGTAATTGGAGTCAAATATCAACTTAGCATTGTATTTTGTAACCACATGCACTGCACCGAAGTTTATTAATATCAAGCAATTCGTATTTCTGAGTTTTTCTGCTAAGCATAACAATTCGTCATTCCGCATTTATAAATTATTCTTAAAGAATTTTATATTACATCGCCCAACATTTTTATGTAGTTTGTGAACTGCTTGACAAGTCCTGAGAGTTCAGAGACGAAGTTTGTGGCGCATAGCATTTTGTCACAGCGTTGCACACAGTTTCCTTGCGCGCTGCGGATTCAAGAATTGAACGTTGCGAAGTGGATCCTAGATCTGGTATCAGAGCTAGTTGATCAAAAGAAAAGTTGATCAAGAGCAGGTTCTATCATAACAAGTTCAAGAGAAGAAAATCTGTTGGAAAGGGAAATATGGCTTCTACCTCTAATCTGCAACCTCCCACTTTTACAGGCAATAATTATGAGATGTGGTCCTTGACCATGAAGGCACTTCTTTGAGGTCAAGATGTAATGGATATATTTGAGAATGGCTATGTGGAACCAATATATTAGGCAACATACAATGCCCTCACACAAGCTAAGAAGGATGTCTTGAAATATCAAAGAAATAAGGATGGAAAGGCATTTTTTTACATACATCAAGCCATGCATGAGAGCATACTTCCAAGAGTTGCATCAACAAAGAAAGCCAAGGAAGTATGGAACATATTATAAACCTCTTATCAATTTATGGACAAAGTAAAGACTTTAAAACTGCAAATTTTTAGAAGAGATTCTGAAACTTTGTCAATGAATGATACAGATACAATAGATTCATTCTACACCCATGTCATTGGCTTGATAAATCAAATTAAGTCTCATGGTGAAACCATAGAAGACATAAAAGTTGTTGAGAAGGTACTTAGGAGTCTTCCTCCTAAATTTGATACCCATTTTGTGACTCTAGAAGAGAGAAAAGACTTGAGTTAGTTTAGCCTAGATGAATTGCAAGATTCCCTCATTATTCATGAACAAATATTGAATAAGCCAAGTATGAATACATTTTCCGCACAGTCATCTATAAGTCATGGAAGAGGAAGGGGAAGAGATAACTCTAGAAGAAAAGGAAGAAGTTTTGTCAGAGGTGGATGCAGTAGTAGTCCTGGAAATGATTGTGGAAGATGTCAAAACATAAGTACCATTCAACCAAGTGGTCAAAGAACTAACATATAAAAGATTTAGTTCCATTACTATAAAAAGTGTGGACATTATGCATATGAGTGCAGAAAGAGACAGTATAATTAGAACAAGAAAAGTCAATGTCAGCCAAACAACACAAATAATCAAACCCAGCCTATGTTTATGGTGAGCGTTGTAAAAATGCCTATAGTATCCCAAGTTGAATGAAATATTGATCAAGCAAGTCCATGTGACATATGGTATTTAGATTCAGTTTGCAGTAACCACATGATAAGAAACATAGAACTGTTTTCTAGTTTGGACGAGTCAGTACAAACCAAGGTTACACTTGGAACAGATATCCAAGTCATTGTCTTCAGCAAAGGTAGTATAAATATTTTAACTAAGAAAGGAGAAAAAAAAGTTATGTCTGATGTATATTATGTTTATGGTCTGAAGGATAATTTGATGAGCATAGGACAACTATTACAAAAAGGATATTGAATCTACATGGAAGATAATCACTGTGTGATTATGGACAAATGCCCAAGCAATAAACTTATTGAAAAAATCCAGATGAAAAGTAATAGAATTTTCCCATTGACTTTGAAGCCAACTAAGGATAAAAATGAAACACAAGCTATTGGTAAAGAAAAAGATGTGCAGTCAGACATTGCATTTACAGTAGAAAGTGCGCACAGTTCCAATGAAGAAAATAGTACGTGTAGTATCAAGAAAGGAGAAAATGGCGCAAAGATGAAGGAAACATTCCAATATGAAATACATGATGATTCCTAGCTATGACATTTCATATTTGGACATTTGAAACAATCCGTGATGTTTAGTTTGTGGAGAATGAAGCATGGGATGGAAACATAACAAAGACAATCAAAATTATTGATGCAATGGAGCGTGGTGACATAGAAGAAGAGGTGTTTCAAACACCATGTACAAGTCATTGCATGGTCCCTTCTACATCTAGCACTGCAACGCATATCAGAGCATAAAATACTCCAGTAAGAACAACAGGTGTTCAATCGACACCTAGAGCGCAACAAACACTAGCAAACAGTCCCAACAGTTCTACATCTCTAGATCCAAGATTAGAAAGTCTGTTACCAAGAAATAAAATAAGTCTCTGCAACATATATAATGAAGACACAACAAATTTATTTTCAGGTTTTTTTTTTTTTTTTTCAAAAATAGATGATCCATTAACTTTTGCAGAATTAGTCAAAGATGATATATGGGCAGAAAACGTGAATGAAGAAATCAGATGCATAGAGAAAAATCAGACATGGAAATTGGTAGATGATCCAGATTTTATGAGCAGAATGAAATGAATACATATTATTAATAGGTTCTTAACACAAAATAACAGAGATACATTAAAACTGGTTTTCTATTCAATAAGGAAATAAGATGAAACTGTAAATTGCAGCGGAAACAAGCTTACTAGAATGATGGCGGCTTATCTCTAAGAAGAGATGTGATGGCTGCGATCATTCACAAGAATATGATTACAATGAGGCTCTGAAGGCCTTTTTACAATAAAAAGGAATTCCAAAAACCATAGAGATCCAAAAACCTAACCCTAGGAGATGAAGTGCCAAAAGTCATGTGGACCCTGTTTGGGTAAGTTAGTACATCAACTTCCTGGGATCGTAACTTTTGCATATGATCTTCGTTTTAGGTGTATGATAGGCCATTTGAAAGGTATCATTGAGAAGATTCATTTTTGGGGCTCAATCATGACTTTGAATATCATTGAGAGTCTTGATCCTGAAAAACCTTCATTTAGGCCCTCAAAATGGCCCCGAAAGTTAAAACTGCTAAAAATAGTAAATTGCCAAAATTGTCAGAAAAATATTTTCAGCAAGTTGGAGAAGGTGGGTGGCCACCGATATCCACCTAGATCAATCCTACCTCATTAGGAAGTAGTTTTATCCATTGTGTTGAGTTACCCGATCAGATGAGGAATTTTTTTTTGAATTTGGCCCTAGGTGAGCCACTTGCCTTGGTGCAGTAGCTGCCCTGCTTTGACGACTCGATAAAGTTGTATCCTTTGTTTTCGAGTGCCCTTGGTATGTGTTTCCACAATATAATCATTGTATGCATTTTGTATGTAGTCGTAGTTGAGCGTTGTTGGGGTCAGTTGCTCTGCTACGTCTGAGGTGTCCAATAATGGTGGGAAATAAGGGTGAAGGAGATCCACATTGAACACTGGGTGCAGGCCAAGGAAAGGAGGAATGTTGAGCTCAAAATAATTATCCCCCATGGACTTGGTGATGGTGTATGACCCATAACAGAGTGGGAAAATATTCTAATGGGGTCCTATAAGGCATTCTTTATGCAAGTACAACCAAACATTTTCACCCACCTGAAACTTATGTGACACCTGATGTTGATCATGATGTTGCTTGTACTTGTCATTGGACTTCTGTAGGATATCCTGAACCTATTAGTAGATGTGTTGGATCCACTGAATGAACCAGGTGGCTTTGTCAGCTTTAGTTGGAGCAGGAGATGAGTCAGGTGAGGTGACTGCAAGGGGAAGTGCAACATCTATGGGACCCAATGGTTGGAATCCCAACCCCACTTGAAAGGGGTTGTGGTTGGTTGAGCTATGCAGGGCTTGGTTGTAGATATGTTAGACATAGGGAAGGATTTCATACCATGTGTGAGGGTGATTTGAATTATACATGCGAAGGATATGCACAATCATTCGATTGAGGACCTCGGTTTGGCAATCTGTCTGGGGTGGAAGGTCGTGGATTTGGTGAGCTTGGTGTACAGCTGTGACCAGAGGCTTGACCAGAATGTGCTAAGAAATCGATTGTCTGGATATGAGAAAATGGTTTGTGTGATTCCAAAATGTACCCAGACTCGTTCAAAGAAGAGCTTGGCAGTGGCCTTTGCTGTGATGTTCTTCTTGCAGGCAACCAGAATTGTCATCTTAGAAAAGTGATCAACAACAACAAAAACACAGTCATTTCCCCACTTGGTGGATGGGAGGCCTGACATGTAGTCCATTGAGATGGATTTCCATGGCTTATTAGGAGTAGGAAGAGGGTTGTATAGGCCCTGTTTCTTAGTGGTTGGTTTGGAAATAGCGCAGAAAGTGCAGGACCTGATATACTTGCTGACCTCCTGTCAAAGTTTCAACGAGTAGAAATGTTTCTGTAGCATCGGAACTGTATTTTTGATGCTGAAGTGTCCTTCCAATCAACTGTAGTGGGCTTCCCAGATCATCTTCGCCTGCTCGCTTGATGGAACACAGATATGGCCTAGACGACACAATAACCCATCCTGAAGATGGAAATTATTGACAACTGCGTTTACACCCAACATTTGGTAGGTGGTGGCAAAGTCTGGGTTTGCCTCATAGAGTTGGGGCCATCCAGAGGTCTCATGGCCACAGAAGTCTAGCATTGTGGTGAGTTTCACGACAAGTGGTATGCTGAGGAAATCAGTGATGCGATTGGTGCATCATGTTCTATACTTGATGTTGAGGTGGAATTTCTACAAGTATGTGGACCAATTTTGATGGTGATCATTCTACAATTTTCCTTGTGTCTGCATGAAATGCAGTGGCTTATGATCAGTGTGGATGACTGTCTCCTTCCCAAGAATGTAATGTCTGGATTAGCGGCAGGCTTGAACAATGGAGTACATTTCTTTGTCGTAAGTAGGGTAATTAAGGACAACATCTGATAGTGTCTCACTATGATAGGCCATGGGGTGGTCGTGTTGAGTGAGAATGGTGCCCACTACATAGTATGAAGCATCTGTCTCGATCTAAAAGGGTTGTTGCAGGTCTGGTAGTGAAATTATCGGGGCTGAGCATAAGTGATACTTCAAATCGTCGAACGCTTGTTGTTGGGACCGACCCCATGAAAATTTCACCTTACCACCACCCCTAGTTATTTGGCTAAGGGCCCATGCAATATGGTAGAATCCCAACACAAACCTGCGGTAGAAATTGGCAAGGCCCAAGAAGCTCTGAAACTCAGTGAGTGTGGTTGGGGCTGGACAGTCGTGGATGACTTGGATCTTGGTTGGATCCACATGTACGCCATGTTGATCAATTATGTAGCCCAGGTAATGGACCCTGTCCATGCCGAAGAAGCATTTTTCCAATTTGGCATATAGCTTGTGTTGTCGCAGGGTGTGCAGAACCTGCTGAATATGTTGCAAGTGTTCGGCCCAAGTCTTGTTGTAAATGAGAATGTCACACAGATACACCACACCAAAATTATTGGTGAATGGTCATAGGATATCATCCATCATCCTCATGAAAATGGCTGGAGAATTTTTCAAACCAAAGGGCATGACCAACCATTCAAAAAGGCCTTCCTTTGACTTGAAGGCAGTTTTCCATGCATCTGTCTATTCTATTGGGACCTGGTGGTAGCAGACTTCAGATCAATCTTAATGAAGTATTTTTCCCCCGTGAGTTGATCAAGGAGGTCATCAATTTGGGGAATTAGGTACTAGTTTCTGACTCTGATTTTATTCAAAGCCTGGTAATTAATAAAGATTCGCCAGGTTCCATATTTTTTCTATACCAGCATGATTGGGCTCCCGCAAGGTGATGATATGGGATGGATGTGCCCCTTGTGTATTAGTTATTGGATCTATCGCTTGATATCCTCATTCTCTAACAAAGAGTGGCGATAGACTTGCCCATTGGGCAGTGGTACATTGGGGGTCATATCGATGGGGTTCTTTACCTGACAGTATAGAGGTACCCCGGTAGGTGAGGAGAAGATATTTGAGTATTCTTCCACGACCTTATCTACTTGCTATTGCTGTGTGGAGAGGTTGGACACAAAGACCATGGATGTGGCTATGATCTTTCTCTTACTCTAGGAGTGAATCACAAAGAAGAAAAACTTTCCTATCTAAGAGAAGACCTTCCTGCATTTCTTAGCAGAGATCACGGAAATAGCATTAGGTGGGACTGCCTCGAGTATCCTGTACAATTTTATGTTCAAAGTAATAATAACACTACAAGGCCTAGAATTATATACAACATGACATTTCCATAAATAAGGTTGGCCCAAAAGAACATCACAAACTTTGAGAGGAGCAACATCACACAATACCTCATCTTTGAAGGGCTTGATGTCATACAAAATTCAACATTGTTGGTTGATGCAGAGATCGCTTCCTTGGAGGAGCCATCCAATGGTGTAGGGTTGGGCATGCAGTGTTGTCGGCAGGGCTATCCACTTGATGACCTCTACTAAGATGAGTTTCTTCTAGCTACCACTATCCATGATGAAGTACAGTGGGGTGCCTTTTACCCACATCTGTGAATGGAAGAGGCATTCTCCTTCTTCTGGCTCGTCTGGTTCACTAAGCTGGAGCTTGGTGGTAGCAATGGTGGCACTAGGTTCCTCGTCAATGATTTGATTCCCCTTTCTAGTTCTGGCACAGAGTCTAAACCCACATCTGATTCAGAGGCTTTCGTTTTGGCCACTACCGACTGCTTTGAGTGGCAGTCAACAGTGTTATACCAAGGGCTCTTATGGAAGTTGCACCACTTCCCGGTATCTTTCTCTATCTTTCTAGTGTCCTTCTTTTCTTGTGGATTGGACTGGTTGTCCTGATACTATCCATATTTTCTCTATCCTTTTTTCTATGGGTTGGGGCCGCCCTTTCCTGGCTTTTGTTGTGACGGGTTCCCAGGCCCAAATTTCCGCATCTTTTGTTTGAGCTTCTTCTTGATTTTGACAGCATATCGATAGGCCACGCCCAAGGATGAGATGTCCAAAAATTCCATTTCAGTCTCAATGTATCTATGCAGGGTGCCACGATACTTGAGCATCATATGTCGCTCTGAATATTCGATACCCAACTTGGTGCATAAGGTATGAAATATATTCTTGAAATCTGGCACTGCTTGGTCTATTTCTTGCCATAGTGTGGTCCATTTGGTATACAAGTCATCATAACTTCCGATAGGGTAGGATTGTTCCTTAATAGCATCCCTGAAGGAATCCTAGGTAGCCGTGACTGTAAATAATGAGGGTTCCTCTGTTTCCTTTTGCTCACAGAAATTTTCCCACCAATATTTGACATAGGGAATGACTTTGAGGAGCGCAAAAGTAATCTTTTCTCTATTCGAAAAGTTATGGACAGAAAAATACCCTTCTAGTAGATTTAACCACTTGTCTACAACATCTGCATCTATCTTACCTTCAAATATAGGAATATCGAATTTTATTTGTACCTTGAATGGGGTGGATCCTTTGCTCGAGGAAGATGTGTCGCATGTTGGTAGCCACCGAAGGATTTGTATGAAACTATCCATCATCACGTTCCTTTTTTGCGTGATGGATTCCTCAATAAATAGTTTGAAAGGATCTCTTGTCCCATCATATTTATTTTTTCCTTCCATGAGAGGTCACTTGGGTGTGTGAGAGATTTTGTACTCAAGAGAAACAAGCTCGAGACCCAACTCTTTGTACTCCAACCTCATTGGGGACATGCATTAAGACGAMAAGGAGAAGACTGATCTGATACCACTGATACGGATTTTATGAGCAKAATGAAATCACTATAGATTATTAATAKGTGCTTAACACAAAATAAAAAAAGATATAGTAAAACTGGTTTTCTATTCAATAAGGAAATAAGATGAAACTGTAAAATGCAGCGGAAACAAGCTTGYTGGAATGGTGGTAGCTTATCTATGAGAAGAGATGTGACGGYTGCACTCATTCACAAGAATATGATTATAATGATGATATGAAGGCATTTCTACAATAAACAGAAATTCCAAAAACCCTAGACATCCAAAAACCTAACCCTAGGAGATGAAGCGCCAAAAGTCATGTGGGCCCCGTTTGGGTAAGTTAGTACATCAACTTCCCAGGGTCGTAACTTTTTTATACGATCTCTGTTTTAGGCTAATGATAGCCCATTGGAAAGGTATCATTGAGGAGATTAATTTTGGGGGCTCAATCATGCCATCGGCTATCATTAAGAAGCTCAATCCCGAAAAACCTTCATTTGGTCCCTCAAAATGGCCCCAGAAGTTAAAACCGCTGAAAATAGTAAATTGGAAAAATTGTTAGAAAACTATTTTGAGATAGTTGGAAAAGGTGTGTGGCCACCGATATCCACCTGGATCAATTTTCCCTCCTTATTAAGAAATGGTCTCCATTGCGTTGATTTTCCCCATCAGATGAGGAATGTTTTGTTGAATTTGGCCCTGGGTGAGCGACTTGGCTTGGTGCAGGAGCTGCCCTGCTTTGACGACTCGATAACTTGGATCCTTTGTCTTCAAGTGCCCTTGATCTGTGTGTCCACAATATGATCATTGGATTATTTTTGTATGTAGTTGAGGTTGACCTTTGTTGGTTTCAGCTACTCTGCTACGTCTGAGGTATCCAATAATGGTGGGAAATAAGGGCGAAGGAGATCCACGTGGAACACTGGGTGCAGGTCAAGGAAAGGAGGAATGTTGAACTCAAAATCATTATCCCCCATGGCCTTGGTGATGGTGTACGACCCATAATGGAGTGGGAGAAGCTTTCAATGGGGTTCTGTAAGGCATTATTTCTGCAAGTGCAATCAAACTTCGTCGCCCACTTGAAACTTATGTGGCACTCCATGTTGATCATGACATTCCTTGTACTTGTCATTGGACTTCTGTAAGATATTATTAACCTGTTGGAAGATCTGCTGGATCTGCTCAATGAATCGAGTGGCTTTTTCATCTTTAGTTGGAGCAGGAGATGAGCGAGTCAAGGTGACTGGAAGGGGAAGTGCAACATATATGGGACCCAATGGTTGGAATCCCAACCCCACCTGAAAGGGGTTGTGGCCAGTTGAGCTATGCAGGGATCAATTGTATCTATGTTGGACATAGGGAAGGATTTCATCCCATGTGTGAGGGTGATTTGTGTTAGCACTAGGAGTCACCCTCTGATTGCAAGGAAGGTAAGCCCAATACCCATCAGATGATATGTGAAAGTATGAGTGTTCTTTTGAAAGGTTGAATGGAAAAACTCGAAATGATAATATCCTCACTCGTAAACAGGGCTAACATGTAACAACAAATAAGGTCTTGACTAATTTCAACCAGCAGTTTGGGAGTAAATGTGGATAGAAAGAAAACTTGAATGAGAGGAATGTAAGAGCTACTGCAAACATCAGGTCCACAAAATCCCAAAGGAAGAAAGTTTATTAAAACAAGATCTTCTTGAAAATAGAAACTAAGGAGCTAAATAAACACCATGAAAATAAAATGATCAAACATCCATCATATCATTACCACAGTCATCCATATGAAACATTCAAATATGAACATTTAGAATTAGAAGAAAATAGTCTGAAATAGGAGTTGATTTCTATTAGTCAAAAAGTCTTAAGTCCAGTACATACTAGATCACAGTCATTTATCAAAAATATTACAGTTTCTTGGGAGCCTTTCTCTACCATCCGAACCCATTAAAGTAATTCATCTATCTATTTATAACAAGAAAGGGAGGCAACAGCTAGAGGTATGAGCTGGCCTCTTTTCCTTAAAAATGTCAAAACATGTATTTATTCTAACAACTAAGATAACAGTCTAAGCTATAAAATAGGGAAGTGTTGGTGACTAAACTCAATCATGCTTCTAACTGCTTTGATCCTATTTTGTTGCTCATCTCCTATTTTTCCATGTTACCCTTTGGAGCTTGTAGTTGTCCTCTGCATGCCAACTGTTACTTCTATCATTTATTCCATCATTATCTTATCCAAAACTGTTGGCTTAGTCTTCCTAGATCCTTGGTGTTTGCTGGTTACTCCCTTGGGTAGAAATTCTGTGTAGCGCCCCCTAAAATGGAACAAGGAGAGAAGGTAGTGCCTATGGGTAGAGCCACTGTGCTACATATCTACAGCTACATTTGACTTCTTTTGCAATATTGAGTAGCGCCTGTGTGTAAACCTTCTCTCTATAACATATTATGCAATGCCTGTGGGTAGCACCTGTATGACAATTTTGCATTTTGTAAAATATTACGCAGCGCCACCTACGCTATGTCTGCATAAGGGTTTGGGTAGCTATGCCAAAAATGCAGTGTCTTTGACTCCTGAACGTGTGTAGAGCTGTTTGTGTCCTTCCATGATGACAAATCAATTTACATAGATGCATTTACCACTGAGTGAAGCTAGCACTTAACAAAAAATTCCAAAATTAATATAGCTAAACACATAGAAGCCTATATAGGTGGAAAACCTTAGTATGTCCATATCAGTTAACCTTCCCAAGAAGGAACAACACTAAAAAATGGGGTTTACCACTACCAACTACTTTGTCATTTTAACACTTAGCATCACACTCTTTTTGGTGGAAAGAGTGTCTCCAACTAAATCAGTAGACTTCTTCTTCTTAGCACTGGTAGGCTTCTTCAATATAGTTGTGCTCTCCTTAGCTACTGGTTTGTCATCTTCAATGGTAGCCTCAACCAACACCTGTAAATTCTTTTGGGTTACTTCATCTTGGAAATGCTTAAGTTCTGCCTTTAGCTTCCTATTCTGAGCCTGGAAACCCATGTTCTGCCTATAGAGGTTCTAGAGTTGCTTATGAAGGGGTTGAACCCTTCTTACTACAAATTTTGTTAAGTCAAGAATATCATTGTAGCCCTCTATCAACTCTGTCATCTTGGCTCTCTCAAATATGGTTTCCCTTTTCAACTGGGCCACTTCCCTTCTTGATTCCTTAAGTTGTCTTATGAGTCTCTTGAAGGTCTGATCACCAAGGGGGTTGGGAACATGTGCAGTCTCAGCGGGCTTCTTCTCGTCCTTTTCTTCCATCTGTATCAGACTTTCCTTGCATGTTTCATCTACCTGCTCAAAACATTTTCCTTTATGCTTCTTCTCTTGCACAACAACCTTTTATTTATTCTTCATAGGCTTTTACAATCCTTCACAGGGATTTGATCTTCCCTCTCTAAAGGTCTTTTGGTACCTTTACCCTTGATTTTCTATACAGGGGTTTCTTGTTTCTCTTCTATAGATTTTTCAATGCCTTTCTCTTTCTTATTATGTATAGGGGTTTCCGGTAAAGGTTGTCCTTTGAAATCCCCCTTAGGAATTGGTGACCTAGTGAAAGGTCTTTTACCTTTGATTTCAACTGTAGAAGGAGGAGAGGGAAAGAGAAGTTTCTTCCCTTTTTTTGATGTCACCTTGGTAGAAGATAGAACTTCTTCTAACCTTGGTGGAGGTGGTGGTGAGAAATATCTGTGTGGGGAAGGACAAAATTCCTCCTCAGCTTCCCTGACCTGCTTATTGATCTCTGGAACAGGGACTCTGCCCTTTCTCCTCTTGATGATCCCTGTTTTAGTACTGGTAGGTGATGAAGAGCCTGCAATCTGTGATTGGGGAGTAGGTGTTGGGTCCATATTGAAGTGAGAAGTGACCAAAATATTCTCCCAGGAGATCTCTTTCTTTCCCAACTCTTCAGAGACAAGCATCCTGATAAGTCCAGAGTGGAAAAGACTGGAGTCCACATCCTTAGATTTGGATTGCACCCTATCTGCCATTTTACCTATACTTCTCAGCAGGTAATATGGAATATTCATCTGAACCTTACCAGTAAAATCCAACAACAACCTTATGTGGTAATGATACAGGGTGTTAAATATCCCTTCACAACTAAAATATCTCTGTATGATTTTATACATTCTATCAAACTGGTCAATCAACTGATTGCTTGGCACACTCTTAGATAAATCATTGGCTTGGTATTCAGGCTTGATAATATCTTTAATGAAAGGTGAACTCAATACCATGGCCTTTAACCAATTTTCTCCTCAAATGGGGATCGTTGTTGTAGTTGAGATGGAGGCTTCAATCACCTCAAATTTGAAATCTCCAACTCTGGTTTTCTTGCCATCAAAATTTAGTGCAAATTGTTTTGCTACTTCTGATTGGTCTCTCTGCATGTTTTGGCAGAAAGAGAGGCATCCTGCTCTTCGAAACATTTCCCTTTCCATGTGTTCTGTGTCAAAAAGGCGCATGTCCATAGGTTCTGTTCAAACTATCTTGCCAGCTTTATGTGTTTTCTTCGACTGAGGGGTCTCCATGACTCAGAAAGAGGGTTCTTAAGAGCTGTAAGGGATGTTATTGACTAGAAAACTTCAATTCAAGTCTCAAATGCACAAGGATGGCCCTCCAAATTAATAATGCTTAGAAAATGAACTTGGCTATGAGAAATGGACCTTCAGGCTTATACAGGTTTTTAGAGTGTAGACTATGAGGAGGTAATTCTGAAATGACTCTTCGTACAGGATGAAAAGAAGAAAAGAATAATCAGAGAGGTTTGAGAAGCATCTATGCGTAGTGCAATGCATACACAGAGGATAGGCTATTGCAGGCCTGTGACTTTCAAAGGCTATGACTAACAACAATAATCATACTATGGATACGAGTGATGATGTTTACAGGAATGAAAATATGGCTCCCATACTACCCTGCAAGCTTAACAAACCAAAACCCGAGAACAAATATCCTATGAAAATTAATATGTGAAGTAGGTTGCACAGGATACCTATGAAGTCGACATCTGTTGAGCTCCTCAGCGTGATCTTAGGATGATATTGAGGAAAATTCGACCCTGAAATCTCTCACAGCCTTGGATTTAGTTGACATGTGATCATCTGATCTGAATTGGCAAACTTACGTAGCGCATCACTGCTGAACTTTTCAAATTTAGAAACCGTTACCAAGGATCATAAATACAATATTTTTGAAATAATTTCAATCGACTTTTGGCACTGAAAACAAGGGTTAAGGTATCATTCGTGGCAATCATGACTTGGAGTGGATGAATGATAAATGTGACAGGCGCTACAGAAATGCCTACTGAGTGGGCAACACTCTCCAAATCAAAAAAAGTGTTTGGATAGGTGAGTGGGGATGATGAGGTATGCATTTGAGGTCATGAGTGAGGAGAGAGGTGTGTCACATCAACCTGGTCATGGGAGGTATCAACCTAGGGATGAATCACGAGAGGGGACATAAAGAATAGACCATGAKCTTAAAAGGGTTTAAGGACCAAAAATTGAATTGTGGATCAACACATGAGCTATGAATCAAAGGTTTAGTCATCCTAAGGGGTCCTGTCATAAATAACATTTAAGGGATGAGAAATTTATTTTAATGAGAAAATAAGAATCTAAGGTTTTTTAACCAATTTTTTTAACAAAAACAAACTAAGAGACCCAAGGAAACTTAGTGTGATAACATTGGCTCCACAGGGGATGGCATGCGCCCTGCGGGCTACCAAGAATGAGTAGATTTAGTGCCTTATCCTAGGGCTATGGGGTCAGTTATTGGAACACAAAAATAAAAGAAAATGATATTTACAATGATATAAAGAGCCACTCCAGGCTCAATTAAAGTACTTTTTTAGGAAATGCCCATTTATAGGGCCACCAAACACCTCTTCATTCTCCATATTCTGCAACTTGAAAGTGTGATTAGGGAATACCTTAGAGATTTTGAAAGGACTGATCCATAACGCTTCAAATTTACCGTGCTTGCCTTTATCTTGCCTCGGTGCATCCCACTTGAGTACCAGATCACCCAATTTGAAATCCTCTTTTTTCACCTTGTTGTCGAATGCATGATTGATCTTCAGTTGATGATCATATGCTTTATCTACCAACTGCTCCCGGGCCTACTTCACTTCAACCAACTATTGAATCCTCCTGATCATATCATCCGGCTCCCCTTGATAATCTTGGAATAATTTTTCCACAGGCAAGGCGAGTTTAGAGGGGAAAATGACCTCAACTCAATACGCCAACTGGAAAGGATAAACGCCCAAGGCCCTATTTGTTGTCACTTTGTCAGCCCACAAAGAAAACCTGAGTTTTGAATCCCATGCCTTTTTGTTTTCCTCCAACAGTTTTTTAACGATCTTTATAAGGATTTTGTTTGAGGATTCTGCAAGCCCATTTCCTTGTGGGTAACAAGGGGTTGAGTGAATCAATGTGATCCCATATTGTTCACAAAATTGAGTCAATGGCTCAGCCTTGAAAGATGCAGCATTGTCAATAACAATTTTGTTTGGATAGCCAAACCTTGCCATAATGTTTTCAAGGAAACCAATGATCACCTTGTGGGAAGCATTTCTGGTAGGGATAACCTCTATCCACTTAGTGAAATAGTCTGTGGTAGTCAAGATCCATCTATGTTGGCCACTAGAAGCGGGATGAATTTCCTCAATAAAATCTAAGCCCCATTGTTGAAAAGGTCCTGAAACTGCTACAGGTTTTAATGGTAAAGACTTAAACTGTTGCTTTCTGAAAAATTTCTGACATTTAACACATGCTCTGATCTTAGCACAAACATCTGTGAACAGACTAGGCCAAAAATACCCAGCCCTAAGAATCTTGTAGGCAGTAGTCCTCCAAAAATGATGCCCCCCAAACAAACTGTCATGAAAATTAGACATAATCCTTTGGGCCTCTTGTGGGTCTAGGCATCTTAACAACACTCCCAATGGATCCTTCCAATATAAAATTTGATCAACCAAGCAATACTTTATTGATTTGATTTTTAATGCTCTCCCCTTTTTCTTTTCCATATCACTTGGAGGTTATAAATTCTGCAAGAATAATATAATTTCCCTTTACCAACTGCAATTTGCCGATGCCGGGCTGATTTGAGCACCTCTATTGTTTAATTTAGTCTATGGATTTTCTGAATATGAACCAATGAAATTTACTCCCAACGCTGAGCAATTTGATTCATCCAAGAGCTTGGATAAAACTTGGCCCTTGACCAATTTGGTAGGCCCAATTTATAAATCAAATTCAAGGATCTTAGTAATCCATTTGTTGCATTTTCCGTCAATATCAGGCTGAATCAAAATTTCTTTTATAGTAGATGATGGAACATAAGAAATAACTTTTGAATGAAGCACATAAACTTTGAAGGACTTAAGAGATTTAACCAGTGCATAGGCTTGCTTATCCATAATGTCATATTTTAATTATGCGTCCCTCAAAGCTCGGTTGAAAAAGGAAATGGGTTTCTCTAAGCCTTCAAAGTTCTTCTGCAACAAGACTACTGCTACTGTATCAAAAGAGGCAAAATAAAAAATAAGAAAGTCTTTGGAGTAGTCTAGGCTGACTAGGATTGGGGCTTCTGTCAAATCTTTCTTTATTTGATCAAAAGAACTACATGCCTCAGTAGTCCACTTAATTTCATTGTCTTTCCTCAACATGGTTGTGATACACTTAAGCAGCTCAACAAAATTTGACACAAACCTTCTTAAGAAATTAACCTTTCCTAGAAAAGATTGAACCTCCTTTTTAGATCTAGGAAGTGATAAGGTTAGTATAGCTTCAACCCTGCTAGGATCAATCCTCACACCTTCAGATGACACAATATGCCCCAATAATTTCCCTTCTTTCGTGGTGAAAAATGACTTTTTAGGATTCAAAGAGAGGCCAAATTTTCTGCATTTTAAGAAAACCTTTCTTAAGTGATCATAGTGCTTTTTGTCAGATTGAGAGAACATGATTATGTCATCTAAGTATATAGCAACAAACTTGTCCTTCTCTCCAATAAACTCTATGTCCATAGCTCACTGAAAGGTTTCCCCTGTGTTTATTAAACCAAAGGGTGTCTTGGCGTACATAAATGTACCCCAAGGAGTGGTAAAAGTCGTCTTCTCTCTATCTTTTGGMAAAACAAAAATCTGATWGTAGATAGAAAAACCATCAACCATAGACATCTGGGTTGCACCTGTCGCCCTTTGTAATATATGATCCATCTTGGGAAAAGSGTAATTATCCTTTTTAAAGCTTCTGTTCAGATTTCAGAAATYGACACAAAGTCTGATTTCTCCATTCTTTTTCCTCACGGGGACCAAATTAGCCACCCATCCGGAATATCTCAAARGAACAATAATTTTTKCATCTAAAAGCTTCTTCAACTCCTTGTTCATGACAGGCAATAACATAGGATTGATTTKCCTCAAYTTTTTCCTGAMKGGCTTAGTCTCTTCTTTTAATGGAATYGTTTGCTCTMTAATGTTTGTATCATAAGTTCGGAGGTCKTCGTAAGTCCATGCAAATACATCAGCAAACTGCTTCAACAATTTGACATATTCTGCCCTCTGYTCTCTTGATAAGTTGCTTGACAACTTGACATATTTTGGATCCTTTTCTGTTGCCAAATTGCACTCAGTTATATTAGCATCRTCAGTAGACACTTTCCCTTTCCTTGCCACATCATTTTCATCAAACAATTTTTCCAAAGGAACTAGTCCTTTTGRAATATYGTTGYTAGGTAGTTGCATGATATGATKATTAGCAATTCTATTAAGGAAAACATCAGCATGTGGAGTGATTTCAGAATCAGGATCCTGATCAATGTGTAATGCARCAAATTCATCAACAGACTCGAGAAATTTTTTAAGTTCTAAATCATCTTCAAACACCTTCCAATATTTGACATTGTCTGGTATAGAAGGCTTGTATTTGACTTCTACATCATACTTGAGTTCTGGTGGTATAGGTATCCTGAAATTTCTTGCTAATACTACCAAAGAATCARCCACAAAATTCTCTTCTCATGGAATAAAAGAGATGTCATACTCRGAGARAAAATTCTCTACTAGGTCCCATACTTCATTTCTATMAGATCTAAKCCTAGGGTGCTTAGTTTGGAAAATATTTTTAGTCTGATGGACTATCAATTCAGCATCTCCAAATACTGACAGCTTTTTAATTCCCATATCCTTTTCAGCTYTCAAGCCCAAAACAAGAKCTTCATACTCTACCACGTTGTTGGTAGTTTCAAATTCTAGTTTGTATGACAAAGGTATGGTCTCCTGAGTTGGTGAGATAAACAACACWCCAACACCGRCACCTTCCTTAGAAGAGGCTCCATCAAAGAACATMTTCCAAAYAKAATTAGTTGGAGGAGGCTCTTCRGATAAGGTAACATATTTTTTCCTTATTTCAAGTGGGGTTTCAAGAGCATCAGTTAGATGCAAAATGCTAGACCCCAAATCARTATCAAGAGAAAAAAAAAGGATGATTAGCAGGGTTTTCTTCATCACTAATAATGTAAGCCAKCTAGGMTTCTC
Source organism: Picea glauca (assembly GCA_000966675.3). Lineage (NCBI taxonomy): Eukaryota > Viridiplantae > Streptophyta > Pinopsida > Pinales > Pinaceae > Picea > Picea glauca. The sequence continues at coordinate 6,637 of JZKD02S2060979.1, read as the reverse complement.
TGTAAAGTCTTCTATGTTCCCCACCAAACACTGAGATAGTTKCATATGAGAGATCCATMTGCAAGGTTCCTCCAAGTMTTTTAATGCAAKACCTTGACAAGAGCATGCCAAACTTAGGAGGAACATCGGCCACCACAACATCCATAAGTATACTTTTCATGGGCAGYTGAAAAAGAGTCACAACCATGTCTTTAATGACCCCCAGACATTTTACTTTCCTAGAGTCGAAATAATATAAGTCATGATAGGTTTTGGTGATTTCCAKTCCAAGCTCATCCATAATAGATTTTGGCATAAGATTATGGGAGGCCCCTGAATCCAAAAGACGGTTATGCAGCACCTTGTCATGAACATTGAGAGAAGTATAGAAGGGAGGGGATGAATAATCTTTGTTTGCCATCAAAGGACCTAAAATCACAGCTGGTTTTTCATCTTGTAGATTTATTGAATCAGTGAAATTAGGAGAAACATCGGGCTATAACATTTTGGTAAGATATTTTTTAATTTCTTCATTTTTTATCAATTCCAAAAATGGTACACGGATCTTAATTTTTTGGATCTCACTCTCAAAAATGAAAGAGGGGGAAGGCTTCAAAATCTTTTTGGTTTCAGGAGGAGGATTTATGATCAGAAGTTGTGGGTCTTGAGAATATTTTTCCTTGCTTCTCACTGTTACAATCTTGGAAGAATTTTCTTTTTGAACAGGCTGATTAGGGGCAACAATTTTTTCTTCATTCTTCTTAGATCTTAGATTATATCTACTATCATTTTCCTTCGTTTGTTCTCCCTTGCTTAACTCATTGATTTTAATATCCATTAAAGATTTATCATAAGAGGATTGATTCAAGTGTGGGGATGGGGATGAATCACCTAAACAATGGATCTCAGGATCAACCTCTACCTCCTCTTCTTCTTCATCAGCAACTAGATTATTCTGAAAAGGAGCTTGAATCCTTTGATCATCTCTCTCTCTATTTCTGGGATCTCTAGGAAGGATTTGGGGAGCATTGTTGGGTCTCCTGAAATTACCTCTATTTTAAGTGTTCTAAGCATTTCTATATGGTTGTCTTCCTTCCAATTTTAACTTCTCAATCTCAGTAGAAAGGGATTTTACTAATTTCGTCAACTCATCTACCTGTGAATGAACAGCAGGAGAGTCAAAAGTGGAAGCTTTAGCCTTGTTTTTCCTCCTATCTCTATCAGATTTTCCCCTGAGCTTATCTGAGGCGATTATGTTGGATTCAGCCTCTAAGGCAGCATCTTACATCTGCACTAAAGAAGGTGACCTTCTCTCTCTCAATAGAAGGAAGAACTCAGAGTGAAACTCACTTGCATAAGTGATTTTTCCGTGGGTTTGATCTCATCAGGGATATTCTTGTACATTTTGTTAAATATTTTTGAAAAGTCAAAGACAGATTCTCCTTCTTTCCTTTTCCAAGATCCAAATTCAGTAATATGCTACAGAAAATCTTTTCTGTCACTCCAGTGCCTCAGGAAAGATTCATCCAATGCCTCAATACTAGTGATGGATCCAGGGGCTAGACCCCTAAACCACTTCCTAGCCTCCTCAAAAAGGATTTGGATGGAAACCCTTATCCAAACATCTTCATTTTCAATATTTTGGTTATCTGCATAGCTATAGAAGGAAGCAATATGTTCCTTAGCAGTTATATCCTCTTCTCCAGTAAACTTGGGTATGTATTTCAAATAATCTCCATGGTGAAGAGCATTCATTGGCCGAGGCAAGACTAGAGGAGCATATCTTCCAACCACTATGGCATCCATCCTATTTGCAGGGGGATTAACAACTTCCATTTGATTTTGGATTCTAGGTGAACTAGCAGGAGAAGGAGGTCGAGCTATGTGCATATTAGGAGAAGGAGAAAAGGATAAAGGGGAGATTTCAGTCTTCACAATAGCAGGTGGAGTCTTTGAAGAGGATGGTAAGGTCTGAGAAGGAGATCAAGTTCCTACTTCTTTGGCAACAAAATTTTTAACAGAGAGAGGTGTAGCAAAACCTAACGTAGGGAAATCCTCAAAACTATCAAGATTGAAACACTTCTCAATATCAGGGGAGGAGAATATATCCATGTTTTCTTATTTTACTTCAGTTTCAAAGGTTGAGTATTCAACAATAAATTCTTCAAAATCTAACTTTTGAGATACTTCAGCAGAAGATAAAGGAAGCTTACTTGATAAAACAGTTGGAGTATCAAGAGTGGAATCAAGTGACTGATCGAAAGCACATGTGGTAGCAGTAGAAAAACCTTTTTAGAAGATTTTCCCTTCTTGATTATCTTTTCTAGGTTAGCCTCAGGTGGAACCAAAGGTAACTGTGGATTTGATCTTGTATGTCTGCCTTTAGGTGCTAGAGTTGAGTCAATGGAGTCGTCAAGTGCAAGATGTAATATTCAAAATACTAAGTCCCAATGCACCTTGATAGCTAGTAAGCATTGCCATTCTATCCTAAGGAAAAGTCTTCAAATCATTCCCCGACAGCGACGCCAAAAATGTTAGCACTAGTAGTCACCTTCTGATTGCAAGGAAAGTAAGCCCAGTACCCATCAGATGATATGTGAAAGTATGAGTGTTTTTTTGAAAGTTCGAATGGAAAAACTCGAAATGATAATATCCTTACTCAGAAACAGGGCTAACATGTAATGGCAAATAAGGTCTTGACTAATTTCAACCAGTAGTTTGGGAGTAAATGTGGATAGAAAGAAGACTTTAATGAGAGGAATGTAAGAGCTACTGCAAACATCAGGTCCACAAAATCCCAAAGGAAGAAAGTTTCCTAAAACAAGATCTTCTTGAAAGTAGAAACTAAGGAGCTAAATAAACACCATGACAATAAAATGATCAAACATCCATCATATCATTACCACAGTCATCCATATGAAGCATTCAAATATGAACATTTAGCATTAGAAGCAGATAGTCTGAAATAGGAGTTGATTTGTATTAGTCAAAAAGTCTTAATTCCAATACATACTAGATCACATTCATTTATAAAAAATATTATAGTTTCTTGAGAGCCTTTCTCTACCATCTGAACCCATTAAAGCAATTCATCTGTCTATTTATAACAATAAAGGGAGGCAACGACTGGAGCTACGAGCTGGCCTCTTTTACTTAAAAATATCAAAACATTTATTTATTCTAACAACTAAGATAACAGCCTAAGCTATAAAATAGGGAAGTGTTGGTGACTAAACCCAATCATGCTTCTAACTTCTTTGATCCTCTTTTGCTTCTCAACTCTTTTTTTTCCATGTGTCCCTTTGGAGCTTGTAGTTTTCCTCTGCATGCCAACTACTACTTCTATCATTTATTCCATCATTAACTTATACAAAACTGTTGGCTTAGTCTTCCTAGATCCTTGGTGTTTGTTGGCTACTCCCTTGGGTAGCAATTTTGTGTGGTGCCCCCTAAAATGGAACAAGGAGAGAAGGTAGCGCCATTGTGATGCATATCTATGGCTACATTTGTCCTTTATTGCAATATTGAGTAGCACTTGTGTGTGAACCTGCTCTCTATAAGATATTACACATCGCCTATGGATAACACATGTATGACAATTCCGTGTTCTATAAAATATTACGCAGTGCCTTTACGCAATGCCACCTATGCTATGTTTGCATAAGGGTTTGGGTAGCTATGCCAAAAATGCAGCGTCTTTGACTCCTGAATGTGTGTAGAGTTGTTTGTGTCCTTCCATGATGACAAGTCAATTTACTTAGATGCTTTTACCACTGAGTGAAGCTAGCACTTAGCAAAAAATTCCAAAATTCATATAGCTAAACCCAGAGAAGTCTGTATAGGTGGAAAAACTTAGTATGTGCATATCAGTTAACCTTCCCAAGAAGGAACAACTCTCAAAAATGGGGTTTACCACTACCATCTACTTTTTCATTTTAACACTTAGCCTCACACTCTTTCTGGTGGAAAGAGTGTCTCCAACTAACTCAATAGACTTCTTCTTCTTCTTAGCACTGGTAGGCTTCTTCAGTATAGTTGTGCTCTCCTTAGATACTAGTTTGTCATATTCAATGGAAGCTTCAACCAACACCTGTAAATTATTTTGGGTTACTTCATCTTGGAAATGCTTCAGTTATGCCTTTAGCTTCCTATTTTGAGCCTGGAAACCCCTGTTCTACCTGTAGAGGTTCTAGAGCTACCTATGAAGGGGTTGAACCCTTCTTCCTACAATTGTTGCTAAGTCAAGAGTATCACTATAGCCCTCTATAAGCTCTGTCATCTTGGCTCTCTCAGATATGGTTTCCCTTTTCAATTGGGCCACTTTCCTTCTTGATTCCTTAAGCTGTCTTATGAGTCTCTTGAAGGTTTGATCACCAAGGGGGTTGGGAACATGTGCAGTCTCATCAAGCTTCTTCTTGTCCTTTTCTTCCATTTGTACCGGACTTTCCTTGCATGTTTCATCTTCCTTCTCAAAACCTTTTCCTTTATGCTTCTTCTCTTGCACAACAAATTTTTCTTTATTCTTCATAGGTTTTTTACAATCCTTCACAGGGATTTTATCTTCCCTCTCCAAAGGTATTTTGGTACCTTTACCCTTGATTTTCTGTACAGGGCTTTCTTGTTTCTCTTCTACAACTTTTTCAATGTCTTTCCCTTTCTTATTATGTATAGGGGTTTCTAGTAAAGGTTGTCGTTTGAAATCCCCCTTAGGAATTGATGACCCAGTGAAAGGTCTTTTACCTTTGATTTCAACTGTTGGAGGAGGAGAGGGAAAGAGAATATTCTTCCCTTTTTTTGATGTCAAATTGGTAGAATATGGAACTTCTTCTAACCTTGGTGGAGGTGGTGGTGAGAAATCTCTGTGTGGGGAAGGACATACTTCCTCCTCAGCTTCCCTGACCTACTTATTGATCTCTGGAACATGGAATCTACCCTTTCTCTTCTTGTTGATCCCTGTTTTAGTACTGGTAGGTGATAAAGAGCTTGCAATTTGTGATTGGGGGGTAGGTGTTGGGTCCATCTTGAAGTGATAAGTGACCAAAAAATTCTCCCAAGAGATATCTTTCTTTCCCAACTCTTCAAAGACAAGCATCCTGATAAGTCCAGAGTGGAAAAGACTGGATTCCACATCCTTAGATTTGGCTTGCACCCTATCTGCCATTTTACCTGTACTTCTCAGAAGGTAATATGGAATATTCATCTGAACCTTACCAGTAAAATGCAACAACAACCTTATGTGGTAATGATATAGGGTGTTAAATCTCCCTTCACAACTAAAATATCTCTGTATGATTTTCAACATTCTGTCAAACTGGTCAATCAACTGATTCCTTGGCACACTCTTAGATAAATCATTGGCTCATTATTTAGGACTTAAAAGATCTTTAATGAAAGGTGAACTCAATACCATGGCCTTGAACCAATTTTCTCCTGAAATGGGGATCCTTGTTGCAGCTGAGATGGAGGCTTCAGTCACCTCAAATTCCAAATCTCCAACTCTAGTTTTCTTGCCATCAAAATTTAGTGCAAACTGTTTTTCTACTTTTGAGTGGCCTCTCTGAATGTTCTGCCAAAAAGAGAGGCATATTTCTCTTCGAAAAATTTCCCTTTCCATGGGTTCTGTGTCAAAAAGGTGCATGTCCACAGGTTCTTTTCAAACTATCTTACCACCTTTGTGTTCTTTCTTCGACTGAGGGGTCTCCATGACTCAGAAAGAGGGTTCTTAAGAGGCTGTAAGGGATGCTATTGACCAGAAAACTTCAATTTAAGTCTCAAATGCACAAGGATGGCCCTGCAAATTAAAAATGCTTAGAAAATGAAGTTGGCTATGAGAAATCGACCTTTAGGCTTATACAGGTTTTTAGAGTGTAGACTATGAGGAGGTAATTCTGAAATGACTCTTTGTATAGGATGAAAAGAAGCAAAGAATAATCAGAGAGGTTTGAGCAACGTCTTTGTGTAGCGCAATTCATACACATAGGATAGGCTATTGCAGGCATGTGAATTTCAAAGGCTATGACTAAAAAAAATAATCAGACTATGGATACAAGTGATGTTGTTTATAGGAATGCAAATATGGCTCCCATACTACCTTGCAAGCTTAACAAACCAAAACCCGAGAACAAATCTCCTATGAAAATTAATATGCAAAGGAGGTTGCACATGATACCTATGAAGTCGACATCTATTGAGCTCCTCAGCATGATCTTAGGATGAGATTGAGGAAACATCAGCCCTGAAATCTCTCACAGCCTCAGATTTAGTTGACATGCGATCATATGATCTGAACTGGAAAACTTACGCAGCACATCACTGCTGAAATTTTCAAATTTAGAAACCGTTACCAAGGATCTTAAATGCAAGATCTTTTGAAAGAATTTCAACCGACTTATGGCACTGAAAACAAGGGTTAAGGTATAAGTCGTGGAAATCATGACTTGGAGTGGATGAATGATAAACGTGATAGGTGCTACAGAAACGCCTGCTAAGTGGGCAGTGCTCTCCAAATAAAAAAAAGTGATTGGACAGGTGAGTGGGGATGATGAGGTATGCATGCGAGGTCATGAGTGAGAAGAGAGGTGTGTCACATCAGCCTGGTCATGGGAGGTATCAACCTAGGGATGAATCATGAGAGGGGACATAAAGAATAGACCATGAG
>JZKD02S2060978.1:440618-453653 GCA_000966675.3 Picea glauca | reverse complement strand
CAGCTGCGGGGTTATGCTTTCGTCTGACGAATGTTGCAGTGCTGAAATCCCCAAATTCTGAACCAAAGAGTATTTACTTAGCAACCCGAATACAGATGCGGGTTAATAGATCTCGCCATTTTTTTCTTTTTTTTTTTACAGCCTGTTACTTTCTTTTTGCGCATGGTTTGATTGAGCCCCAAACTCAAAACCTTCCCTGGTCTCTTGTGTCTCCTACCTTCATTTTCTTTATTACTTGATTGATTTTTTATTTCATTATTTTCTTCTCGACTTAGAATAGTTGGATGCAGATTTGTTTTTTTATTCTCTATTCCTTGATCCTTTAAGTTATTAGTTTGTGGCTGAGCAGTCGGCGAAGACCTAAATCATCTGTCTTTTACTCCGGTGTTAAAGATTTAGATTCAAATGCCTTGATTTCTTGTGCATGAATAATAAGTATAGGATCAGTCCTCTGCCCAACGTTTATTTGTAGTGAGTTCCTCTTTGTTTTCACTTGAGTTTTAATCTCCTCACCCTATCTTTTTTACTTGATTTTTCACCATGCATTTACACCTTATTTTAACACTCACTTTACCCAGTGTTTCCACTCATTTATTTGTGTTTCCAATTCATTGCGTTCTAGAGCTCTGATGACCGCATGACGACTGTGTTATATCTTCATTTTTGAATGGTAAAATATTTTTGTTTTATTTGTGAATGAGTACCTCTGCATTTTTTACTAATTCAATGTCGAATGATTAATCTTTGTGCTTTCTTTGTGAATGAGTATCTCTGCATTTTGATTGATACATTGTTGAATGATTAATGAGTTGCTAATATTAATGATGAATGATTAATATTTGAATGATTAATATCTGGAGGATTAATCTCTGAAGGAGTCATTTTTACCAAAAATCATTTTTGCCAAAAATCATTTTTGCCAAATATCATTTTTGCCAAAAATTGTTTTTGCCAAAAATTGTTTTTACCAAAAATCATTTTTGTTTTATTTTCAAGAAATGCGCAGAAGCATTTTGGAGGCTCAAGGAGTTGTTGACAACATCATTGATACTAAAGGTCCTTGACATGGACATGGAATTCTTCGTACCTCCAAGAAAGGCTTAGCAGAGTCTTGATGCAAGACAGTTGAGTGATCTCTTACACATTGAGAAAGTTGAGATGGCATGAGGAGAACTATGCAATGCAATATTTGGAGTTGTTAGCCATTGTTTATGCATTTAGATTTTGGAGACACTACCTTATTGGACAAAAAATTGAACTAAAAATGGACCAATGTGGACTACAACACATCTTTACGCAAAGTGAGTTGAATGCGCGACAACGACATTGATTGAAATATCTTAGCGAGTACGATTTAGATATTACTTACATAAAAGGGACAATGAAAAAAGTAGTGGATGCATTGAGTCAGAGACCATGCGTATTTCCGGTGATGCCTCTTCAAACGAATCTACGTGAAAATATTCTAGCTTACAACGCGACGATGATTGGTACAAAGAGGTCAAGGATTTTATCGAACCAACCACAATGATGGTACCAAAAATTGAGGGATTTAATGTGTATAACGATGGATTATTGAGATTTAAAGGTCAAATTTACATAGCACCTAATGATGAGTTGAGAAGTTTGATCCTAAAAGAGGCTTACAGAGTAGTGTACATGGCTCATCCTCAAGTCACGAAGATGAGGGCAGACCTTAAACCCTTATTCTTCTGGAAAGGAATGAAGGCAAACATAGTCAACTATGTGACAAGATTTCTATAATGTCAGCAGGTGAAGGTTGAACATAGACATTCAACAAGACTACTACAGCCACACGTAATTCCAGAATTGAAATGGGAGTTCATTTCAATGGATTTCATTGTTGGATTTCCACTAACGGCAAGGAGACATGACTCAATTTTTGTGGTATTCGACACTCTGACGAAGAGTGCTCATTTTATTCCTATGCGTACAACATATCACACACCTAACATAGCTAGAGTTTTCATCAGTGAGATTGTGAGGCCGCATGGCCTGCCTAAGAGGATTATATCCGATAGAGGATCGATGTTTATAGGACAATTTTCAACCAGTTTACAAGAGGCCTTGGAAACCCATCTTAACTTTAGTACCATGTATCACACGGAGAAAGATAGGAATACCTAAAGAACAAACCAACTATTGGAGGACATGTTGGGTATGTACGTTATGGACCAACAAAAGCGTTGTGAGGAGTTCTTTCCATTGGTATAGTTTTCATATAAAAATAGTTATCAAATCACCATTAAGATGGTTCCCTTTAAGTTTCTTTATGGGTGGCCATGTCAGACGCCTTTGAGTTAGGATCGGCTTGAGGATATGGTCCTAGTGGGACCAGAAGCGATCCTAGAAATGGAATATAAAATGAAAACAATAAGACAAAGGATCAAAGAAGCGTAGGATCAATAGAAGAGTTATGCCAATGCACATTGTGTCGATCGTAGTTATCAAGTTGGCGATTGAGTCTTCTTACAGGTGAAACCACATAAGAGTTTGATTAAGCTTGGAAAGGATGATAAACTCTCTCCTAGGCTCGTGGGACCTTTCGATATTATGGAAAAGAAGGGGCTTGTGGCCTATCGACTAGTCTTTCCTGATTATTTGAGGTGTATGCACGATGTTTTTCATGTATCTATTTTGAGACATTATATTAATGATCCTACACATGTTATTGACATCAGTTCCTTGCAGGTATGTGATGAGGGTGCACTCATAGTGGAGCAAATCTACATCCTAGACCATCCCATTCGACAACTATGACATCAAATAGTAGATCAAGTCAAGGTCTAGTGGGACAACTATAGTCCTCACTCAACAACCTGGGAGGATGAATATGATATGCGTCAACAGTTTCCATTTCTTTTTATAGATAGACCTATGATATTCTGATGCACTTTATTTCAAAACTTATATACTGTGAAACTTCGAGACAAAGTTTAACATAATAGGGGGTGTATGTAACATCCTACTCTTACGCACATTGAGAAAACTTATTCTTTGAGGACACTTGCGTGAAAGTGATCTGGGTTATTATACTATTGGTTGTTTTCATTATTATTATGAGATATTGTGGATTTGATGATATGTTATTTTTTTGTATTTACATAGACAAGTGCTATTGACTGGGTTCTCCTGATTGTGAAGGACTTTGGACATTGAGGATGCAGAGGCATCGATGAAACCCCTTGGAATCTGGATCAAGTTAGGGAGTGGACTGTTAGGGTTTGAATGTGGTTGATATGACATATATACAAATGATTAGATGTTATGATGATTGATTATTATTGCTGATATGATTTGTTGATGGATGCATTCTCACGATAGCTTGTCGACCAGACTCACATATGGAGTAGAGGGGTCACTCACGACAACCAAAGACATTGAGGGAGAGGTGTGGAAACAACACTGCCACATCCTACTAGCACTCAATTCATGGCTCGAACTGTAGGTTAATGATTACCTAGTTCGAGAATACCCATGATGTCATGAGGGAAGATTGTGACAGTCGCTCACGATAATTCTAAGTGGAGCGAAATAAGGCAAGGGCCTTGTTATCCCCAATATCTAGGGATAACTAGGAGATCATGTCTCGAGGCCCACAAATCCTATACATGGAAGTACCGAGAGAAGGATTCACCTAGGCATGGCCCTGGAGGGCCCATGTTTCTTCTTATTTGCCAGATTTGTCCTGTCAGTAGCAGCAGTTTCCATCACCATCGGCTTGGACCTGCATCGGCAAGGACTCTTTCTCCATGAGGTAATTGGTCCGAGGTATCATGGTATGTGTCATAATTGATCATTGCAACCTTCTTATATATGCATTAGGTTCCTTTCATTTCTAATGGATGCTTGGATCTTACACTAATCCACTTGACAATTGTTGGGGTGATTCATGGGGTGACCTAGCAAGTTGATATTCATGGGTTTTGGTTAGCCACTGAAGGGGATTTGCAGAGCCATCGTCCGCTCCCACAATTTTATCATTTTACATATTATCTCCCACACATCCATCCCATTCCCCTAGCCCAGCCATTAGGATGACTTTTGAGGGTTACACTTTGTCTTGTGGGAAGAAGGGGCTAAAGGCCCAGGCGGTAAAAGCAACTGGTAAAAGATAAAAGACATAGGAAATAAAACCTAGAGATGCTTCGCCCAGGGGATCCCCGAGAAGGAAATAAAAAGCCTCTCGATAAGAAACTAAGGGACCCTAAGAAAAATAATAAAAAAAGACCTAACCAAGAGGATGGGAGGTCCATCACGAGCCGGGCCATTATGTTCATAGGTATCCCACAGTATGACATTTCCATTATCTGGTCACCACGTCAGGGCAATGACCTTTGGTTGCATGGCCAAGGGAAAGGGGGTCTCATCACGAGCCAGCCTTATCATTTCTGTGAATATACCAGTGGGTAACACTGTCAGCTCTGGTCACCATGCCAAGGAAGTGTCCTCTGGTTAGACCTTGAAGTAAAAAAGAAAGAAAAGCAATAAAAGAAAAATAAAGGAAATAAAGGGATTGGAAAAAAATGCATCCATGACGGGTACAACTCGCCTCCTACAAAGGCATCCACAGACAACACCTGCCCTTGGTCTTACTGTGACTAGACATCCCTAAACCATATCACCTCATAAAACATGGCTTGAATGATCTTCTGAGGAAACTTTCCATCTCTTGTGGGTATTAACCCAATAGGTTATTTTGTTGGTCTTCTTCAGCTTTGTATAGTAGATCCGTGTAATGTCTTTGAGCTCTTAGATGATGTGCTAGGGATTTAATGCATATATTTGATAACTTTAATGATGGAATATGATTGACATTGCTATGATCTCGAGGACTGATGAGCCCATGGAGGGCGTAGTGTTTGATGTGCAGGACCATACCCGGCGGACAGGTACCAGTGGATCGATACACATGGGAATATGATTAGTTCGGACATCCATGGGGCTGAAGAGCCCATCAGAAGGTTGTTGGGATGGAAAAGGCAGGAAAACATTGTGATGAGCATCTGCATGAAGAAGACATAGGGGCGTTCCATCAGGACACCATGGCAGAGCCCGGCCTAGGGGGGATCACCCACTACAGATTGGATTATGGCTTTCAATGGACAGGACGTCACCTGAGGTAGAGAGATGTTTTCTGGAGCATGTGGTAGTGTGTTGGGGTCATTTGGCATGTGTGGAATCTTGCAGGAGTCCCAGAGGGGCCAACGTTTTTCTTCTTGGATGTTGATCTTGCCCAAAAAGGGCCAACGTCTCCCTTTTTAGCTCATATTGTGACATTTTTAGCATTTAATGTGATAAACAGTGTAATATTGTTAGTCAGCCTTGTCGGTTGTTTTAATGACCTATTTTTCTAATTAAAGGTCATAAGATTGGTATAAATAGAGGACATTGGAGCTCATTTTAAACATAACACAACTCACTCTCTTGTGAGAGAATCATTTTTAGTTTTTTGTCTTGGTATTTGCTCTTGGAGTTGAGGCGCTACACTTGCGGAGGATCATTCTTGGCATTTTTATGGTGTTTTCTATCATTGGAAGGTTTACAACTAGGGTTTGATAAGCTCTTCATTGATTTGTAAGTGTATTTGTCATGCAAAACTTCTTAATTGAATGGTTGTAGGTTAAATCTCTTACATTTATGGTTACATTGTTGTTATTTTGCTTAATCATTGAAACCCTATGTAGCAAGCACACAAGTAGGTCCTTGCTTCATGTCCCCATGATAGAAGACTTGTTTTAGCCATTGATTAAGGAGAATATAGCCTAGCCGTTGCTACACTAGTTCCCCTTTTTCTAAGTTAGTTTTGAAACATAAATTGAAGAAGGAAGACATCCTAGGCCTAATTGAGTTTACGCCTAGGGTTTTGACCTTTAGGGTTTGAAAGGCCTTGTCTTTGAAACAATTTTTGAAGCTAGCCGTTTTTGCCAAGTATTTTTAAGGAAAGAGCGAGGAGCATGAGGCCTTTCTTAAGAAACACCGAAATGAGCCTCCTCCCCTTAGGGTTTTGACTTTGTGGCCCTGCCATTGCAGCACTAGAAAGCCTAACTCTCTTGTCCTTGAATTTAGATCCTCCCAAGACTTTAGGCTTGCTCCTTGACTCCATTATACCCTAAGGCACTAGTCTAGAACTCCAACATTGAGATTCTTGTGTCAAAAAAACACTTTTAAACTTCTTAAATTTCAAACCCTAACTAACCCTAACGTCTCACTAACCCTAGACTTATGGTGACGTCATGCCTCGTTTAAGCTCTTGGATGGTATAAAACGTTGTGGCTAGGTCATCAATTGATAGACTTTGATGTGTAGATAAATTTCATTGGCCTATTTTGTAAAACGTCCACCTCATTGTCTAGCAAACTAACCTAGAAGAAAGATGACGTCACCCTCTAGCAAGTATAGTGATGCAACAAACTTTGCATGTGAGCATATTAATGATATTTAATGCATTGTGATAATTCAAGGATTGATTTTATACATTGAATGCTATATCATTTCCGGTGTTATTGAGAAGTAACATTACAAACCATAGTCATTTTTTTCAATCATTGAATTCGTCAATAATTACTGCTATATGTGCTCATATATAATAAAGATAGTCATTAATTTATGAAGTACTGACCATTGTTGAACATTTTAGTTTTATTGTTGCTTTGTCTCACAAACAGGTGCCTATCTTGTGGTTTATCTTCTCTTTGACTATCTTCTTGGTGGTAATCTGTGAAGGGAAAACCTACTTTAACCTCTTGAGCCTTAATCCCTTGACCCTTTTCCTTTCAACACCCCAAATTACCTAGGGACGTCTCCCTTAGGTTTAGCTACCCTAAATAGAAAGAGCCCCCCATCGAGGTGGCAGTGGGTGGGGAAGCTCCTGTTACGCTAATTTGACCTTTACTTTTAAGCTACCTGACCTAGACTACAAACTGAGCGATAACATTTTGGCGCCATTGCTGGGGAACACTGAGTCAATCTTCCTCAACGACAAACCTTTGGTAAGCCTTGCCTCAGAAATCTTTTCTTACAAGATTACCTGGCGACTCCACTACAACTTTTTCCCCCTATTCTTTGGTAGTTTCAAGGAAACTATCTGGTGACTCCACAAACCAAAAGGAGGTTCAATAACCCTCCTCTAGCTTTCAGAAGAAAGCCTCCTGCTAATTTACCTGTTGTTAAGTCACTCTCTGAAAAGAAACTTCCTTTAAACATGACTACTCGTAGTGGAAAATTGTATTCAAATCCCGCTACTATGACAACCACCACTATAACAAACGCTGTACCTCTAGTCAATCCAAATCCTCATAAATGGTCTCACTCAGAGAGTTATAACTACTTTGATTTCAGCAACATCCAAGGAGGAGAACATGACTTGCCCACAAATGAAAACTCCCGGCTACCTTTCTTTTCAGGAAAGGGTACCTCCGGAAATTCACATTGGACCCAGTTTTGCAACAGTTTTGACTTTCATCTAGATGGTCAAGATCATCCTGATGTTTCAATGAAACTCTTTTCGAGTTATCTTATAGGATATGCTAAGGTCTGGATTGATGGATGTCCCAAGGGAAGCATAAACAACATTGAAGAGCTGCAGAAAGCCTTCAAAGTGAGGTGGTGTGATAAAGAACATTCACAAGATCATTTTTTTCAGTACTCCAACATTTGCAAAAGACCTTATGAAAGTATAAGAGAGTTCACTGGCAGGTTTAATCTTGTCCTCAAAAATATCCGATCAAAGTTTTTCTCAGAACAAGCTATCATCGATCAGTACCTGTCCTCTTTAGAAGGAACTTTGCAATTCAGAGTTAGGGACCGATCGCCAAAAAATTTGGAAGAAGCACAAGATATGGCCTTTCAGATTGAGATAAATCTTGATTTTGATGACTTTATTGAACAAAGAAACATGAATTGTGAACCATGGGATCCAGGCAATGAACCTATGCCAGAGCCTGAGCCTCCAAGCGTCCTCCAAGTTGAATTAGCTCCTACCAAAAGGAAATGGAGCCTTTCTCATAAGAGTGATATCTCTTCCCAAGAGCCTCCATTGAAGAAAGCCCATCCAAAGGACGAAGGTAGGGATGTGTCCAAAATATTGGACTTGAATCCCATTCAAGACTTCTCTCTCTTTATCCATCAAATGGGAGACACAATTCCTAAAAATCATGAGTTCAATCCCTTTTACATCTCCCTCCGAATCAATGATTTTCTCCTCCACAATTGTCTACTACACCCAAGAGACAAAGCCAATATAATGACAGAAGAGGTTATGTGACAATTGGGCCTAAAAATCTCATGAGCTAACACCAGAGACGATTTTGTAAAGGGAGCCATTAACGACCTTGAGATAGCCTTCGACTCTTTCCGTGACACTCCTTTCTTGATAAATGTGGTTGTTGTGGATGATATTAACAAATTCGAGATTATCATCTGTGACGATCTTATTGAGCACTTAAATGGAAGCATTCATAGAGAACAGTCCAGAGCTATCATCCCTCATCCTGAAGGGGGACATTACACCATCTACAATGAACCCTTTGTTGGATCACCGGTTGAAAACCCCGATGAGATAGATGATCAACTCTTGTGTATAAACAACGGTCTGAATGATTGGTTTATTCAAGAAGGAAAATTGGATATGGACATAGTAGAGGAAACAGAAGGAATCTGGACATTAGAATTTGATGGCTCTCACTCGAATGTCGGATCTGGCACTGGAATAGTCTTAACAGCTCCATCAGGTGAGATTTTCTATCATTCTTATAGATTGGAATTCCATTGCACTAACAATGTGGTTGAATACGAAGCTTTGATTTTGGGACTCAACCTAGCTATCGACAAGGGAGCCACAATCCTGGAAGTGAAGGGTGATTCAGACCTCATCGTTTCACAAGTGCTAATGAGGTTTGCAACTAAGAACGAGAAGTTAAAGAAGTATCGAGATGTAGCTCATACTCTTTCAAAATCCTTCAAAAGGATATCAATTGAAGTTGTTTCTCGAGAAGAAAACCACATGGAAGATGATTTGGCCGTCTCGACGTCCACTTTGCAACCATGCGAAGGATCTCTTCATGATCAGTGCAAAATGGAGGTTCTTTTTAGACCTTCTATTCCTGAAAATCTAGAGCACTGGAAGGTTTTCAAATATGATGATCAAATTATCAGATTCATGGAGAATAGCAAAGAATTCATATATACATAGATCAATTTCCTGGCTGATTCTATGGACTTGGAAATCATCAACCTGCAAAACAATACTTTGCCGAAAGGTTCTATTCCTCTGGAGAATCTTTTTGACAGACATGATGTTGTCAAGGGGAAAAGAAACAACAAGCAAGTTGAAGAAGCCCTGGAGTTCAACATTGGTACTGAGATGGATCCAGGAACAATCAAGATAGGAAAGGGGACTACCGAGAAAGAGAGGAAGGAAATACTAGAGCTCATCAGGGAATTCAAAGATACCTTTGCTTGGAACTACGATGAATTGAAGGCCTATAGAGGAGACGTTATCCAACATGCTATACCCTTGGTGGAGGGAGCCAAACCTTTTCGACAGAAGTTAAGGAACATCAACCCGAATTTAGCTGGGCAAATACAAAAAGAACTCCAAAATATGGTTGACGTCGGTATCATAGCCCCGATCAGGTATTCTTCTTGGATGTCAAATCTAGTGATTGTTCGGAAGAAAAATGGTGACATCCGCCTATGTGTCGATTTTCGTAACCTCAACTAGATGTCATTAAAGGATAATTATCCTCTCCCAAACATGGAACATCTACTTCAATGAGTCATAGGAGCAGGAATGATGTCAATGATGGATGGATTCTCGGGATACAACCAAGTTTTACTCAAAAGGGAGGATCAACTCAAGACTTCATTTACTACGCCCTGGGGAACTTTTATGTACTTGAGAATGCCATTTGGTCTTATGAATGCAAGTGCCACCTTTCAAAAAGCAATGGACTTTGCCTTTAGAGACCTCATACAAAAAATCATAGAAATTTATCAAGATGACCTCACAGTTGTGTCTAAAGAAAGGAAAGACCATCTCTACCACCTCAGGATTGTTTTTGAACGATGTAGGAAGTATGGCATCTCACTAAACCCAAATAAGTTTGTTTTTTGGATTGCGAAGGAAAAATATTGGGACACGTGGCTTCACTAGGAGGAGTTTCCATTGACCCTGAAAGAGTCCAATCCATAAAAGATGTCCGTCCTCCAGTCAACAAAAAGGCCTTGCAATCTTTTATTGGAAAAATCAACTTCATCCGCAGATTCGTGCCTAACTTTGCTGAAAGGATAAAACCTTTAAGCGCTCTGATAAAGAAGGATGTTTCCTTCAGATGGGGAAATGAGGCTGATAGATCTTTTGAATATATCAAAAACACCATCTCTCAAGCCTCTGTTTTGATCAGTCCTGATTTTTCACGAGATTTCATAATTTTCTCATTTGCATCCCAGGACACCATTGAAGGCGTATTGATGCAGAAGGATGCTGACAACTTTGAACATCCCATGGCCTTTATGAGGAAAGTCCTAAGAGATTCAGAATTGAACTACACCATCACAGAAAAACAGGCTTACGCTTTAGTTAAGTCCCTCCAGCACTTCAGAAATTATGTCGGTTATAATAAAATCAAGGCTTATGTCCCGTATCCAGCTGTAAAGGATTTTTTGTCACAACAAGACTGTATGGGAACCCGAGGAAAGTGGGTTTCAATAATCCAAGAGTATGACTTAGAGATAAAACCCACCAAGATAATAAAGGGACAAGTTTTGGCCCAAATGCTAACTGAAAGCATTCAAGAAGCCATACAGATTGGTGAGAATGAACAGGTGAATGTAATAGTCAGTGAACTAGAACATGATGAGTGGTATTCTAACATAGTCTATTATATGAAGAATTTGTCTTGTCCTAATCACCTGGTAGATCACAAGAGGAGAGCCTTGAGGTTGAAGGCCATGAAATATTGCCTAATAGAAAGCGGGCTTGGATGGAAGAATCCCGATGGCATTATACTTCGATGCGTGAACAAAGATGAGGCAAAGAAGATCTTGAAGGAATTACACTCTGGGTACTGCGGTGGACATTTTGCTGCACGTACCACTGCCCAAAAAATTTTGAGGGTTGGTTATTATTGGCCAACCCTTTTCTCAGATGCTTATCAACACGTTCGGTCTTGCCAACCTTGCCAATACTTCACCGGAAAACCAAATCTCCCAGCCCAGCCTTTGAAACCAGTAGTAGTGGAAGCACCTTTTCAGTAGTGGGGCCTAGATTTTATTGGCGAGTTCAAGGACAATTCGAGTAATGGACATCGATGGATCTTGAAAGCCACAGACTATTTCACCAGATGGGTTGAATCAATCCCTACAAAGAAAGCTACTGAAGAGGTTGTCATGAAATTCTTAGAAGAACGAATCATAACATGGTTTGGGATACCTTCCAAGATCATTACAGATAATGCCAAAGCTTTCAGTTCTTATGCCCTGGTAGAGTTTTGTTTCAAATATGGCATTACCTTGTCCCATTCCTTGAACTATTACCCACAAGGGAATGGACTAGCAGAATCAACCAACAAGAATCTCATGAATATTCTAAAGAAGGTTGTCGAAGAAAATAAGAAATCATGGGATAGAAAATTAAAGTATGCAGTATGGGAAGATCGAATAACAACAAAGACGTCCACAGGGAAAACCCCTTTTGAGCTAGTATATGGACTTGAGGAAAAACTCCCTGTGAACCTCCAAATTTCCATCCTCCGATTTGCACAACAATACGACACAGATGCAGAAGAAATCCAAGGGAGAATAAACCAACTAATAGAATTAGACGAGACTCGAAGAAATGCCTTGGGTCAAATTTTAAGGAACCAAGAGAAAGTAAAGAACACTTTTGACCACAAAGCTAAGGACATAAGTTTTGCTGAAGGAGATCTTGTCCTATTATGGGATAAAATAAAAGAGAAGCCTGGCATGCACAATAAATTTGACAGCTTATGGGGAGGCCCTTACAAGATCAAAAGTTGTGCGAGTACAAATTCCTTCAACCTGGAGACAATGGAAGGAGAAATTATGAAATTACCAGTGAATGCTTTACATATCAAGCATTACTATCCTCCAGACACATGACAATACAGGTGAGTATGAGTAGGTAGGCATTTCCGTGTATTATATCGTCTGCATTTATTGTTTGTTTCCCTTATATATGCATCTTGATTGTTTTATCTCATATGTATGATTATATTATTTTGCGGGGTGGCAATACCACCCCACCTTTTGTCACCGATGCTTTCTTGTCAAGTGTGAGCAGGTCTATAGGTCTATGCCAGAGATTGTTGAGGTTCTCATGCGCTCTACGGTTAGCACATGTCCCCGAGGTGGAGCCAGATATTATCCCCAATATCTAGGGATAACTAGGAGATCATGTCTCGAGGCCCACAGGTCCTAGACATGGAAGTACCGAGAGCAGGATTGACCTAGGCATGGCTATGGAGGGCCAATATTTCTTCTTCTTTGCCAGATTTGTCCTGTCGGCAGCAGCAGTTTCCATCATCACTGGCTTGGACCTGCATCAGCAAGGACTCTTGCTCCATGAGGTAATTTGTCCGAGGTATCATGCTATGTGTCATGTTTGATCATTGCAACCTTCTTATATATGCATTAGGTTCCTTTCATTTATGATGACTGCTTGGATCTTACACTAATCCACTTGACCATTGTTGGGGTGATTGATGCGGTGACCTAGCAAGTTGAAATTCATGGTTTTTGGTTAGCCACCGAAGGGGATTTGCAAAGCCATCGTCCGATCCCACCATTTTATCATTTTACATCTTATCTCCCGCACATCCATCCCATTCCCCTAGTCCGACCATTAGGATGACCTTTGAGGGTTACACTTTGCCTTCTGGGAAGAAGGGGCTAAAGGCCCAGGGGGTAAAAGTAGCTGGTAAAAGATAAAATCCATAGGAAATAAAACCTAGAGATGCTTCGCCCAGGGGATCCCCGAGAAGGCAATAAAAA
>JZKD02S2060978.1:417000-440568 GCA_000966675.3 Picea glauca | reverse complement strand
GAGAAGGCAATAAAAAGCCTCTCGATAAGAAACTAAGGGACCCTAAGAAAAAAAATAAAACAAGACCTAACCAAAAGGATGGGAGGTCTCATCACGAGCCGGCCCATTATGTTCATAGGTATCCAGCAGTATGACATTTCCATTATCTGGTCACCACGCCAAGGCAATGATCTTTGGTTGCATGGCCAAGGGAAAGGGGGTCTCATCACGAGCCAGCCTTATCATTTCTGTGAATATACCAGTGTGTAACACTGTCAGCTTTGGCCACCATGCCAAGGCAGTGTCCTCTAGTCATACCTTGAAGTAAAAAATAAAGAAAAGCAATAAAAGAAAAATAAAGGCAATAAAGGGCTTGGAAAAAAAATGAATCCATGACGGGTACAACTCGCCTCCTACAAAGGCACCCACAAACAACACCTGCCCTTAGTCTTACTATGACTGGACATCCCTAAACCATATCACCTCATAAAACATGGCTTGAATGATCTTCTGAGGAAACTTTCCATCTCTTGTGGGTATTAGCCCAATAGGTTATTTTGTTGGTCTTCTTCAGCTTTGTATAGTAGATCTGTGTAATGACTTTGATATCTTAGATGATGTGCTAGGGATTTCATGCATATATTTGATAAATTTAATGATGGAATATGATTGACATTACTATGATCTTGAGGACTGATGAGCCCATGGAGGGCGTAGTCTTTGATGTGCAGGACCATACCCGGTGGACAGGTACCAGTGGACCGGTACACATGGGGCTGAAGAGCCCATCATATGGTTTTTGGGATGGAAAAGGCAGGAAAACTTTGTGATGAGCATCTGCACAAAGAATATAGAGGGACGTTCCATTAGGACACCATGGCAGAGCCTAGCCTAGGGGGGATCACCCACTGCAGATTGAATTATGGGTTTCAATGGACAGAACGTCACCTGAGGCAACTTGACATTTTCTAGAGCGTGTGGCAGTGTGCTAGGGTCATTTGGCATGTGTGGCATCTTGCAGGAGCCCCAGAGGGGCCAACGTTTTGCTTCTTGGATGCTGATCTTGCCCAAAAAGGGCCAACGTCTCTCTCTGAGGGGCCTAACGTCTCCCTTTTTAGCTCATATTGTGACATTTTTAGCATTTAATGTGATAAACAGTGTAATATTGTTAGTCAGCCTTGTCGACTGTTTTAATGACCTATTGTTTTAATTAAAGTTCATAAGATTGGTATAAATAGAGGATCTTGGACCTCATTTTAAACATAACACAACTCACTCTTTTGTGAGAGAATCATTTTTAGTCTTTTGTCTTGGTATTTTCTCTTGGAGTTGAGGCACTACACTTGTGGAGGATCATTCTTGGCATTTTTATGGTGTTTTCTATCATTGGAAGGTTTACAACTAGGGTTTGATAAGAGCTTCATTGATTTGTAAGTGTATTTCTCATGCAAAACTTCTTAATTGAATGGTTGTAGGTTAAATCTCTTACATTTATGGTTACATTGTTGTTATTTTTCTTAATCATTAAAACCCTAGGTAGCAAGCACACAAGTAGGTCCTTGCTTCATGTCCCCATGATAGAATACTTGTTTTAGCCATTGATTAAGGAGAATATAGCCTAGCCGTTGGTACACTAGTTCCCCTTTGTCTGAGTTAGTTTTGAAACATAAATTGAAGAAGGAAGACGTCCTAGGCCTAATTGAGTTTATACCTAGGGTTTTGACCTTTAGGGTTTGAAGGCCTTGTCTTTGCAACACTTTTTGAAGCTAGCCATTTTTTCCAAGGATTTTTAAGGAAAGAGGGAGGAGCATGAGGCCTTGCTTAAGCAACACTGGAATGAGCCTCCTCCCCTTAGGGTTTTGACTTTGTGGCCCTGCCATGGCAGCACTAGAAAGCCTAACTATCTTGTCCTTGAATTTAGATTCTCCCGAGAATTTAGCCTTGCTCCTTGACTCCATTATACCCTAAGGCACTAGTCTAGAAATCCAACATTGAGATTCTTGTGTCAAAACTGTTAGCACTTGGTAAATTTCCTAGAGGTTGAAAATGAAGAAATCTACAAAGGTAACCTTAACCAACCGCTTTTAAAACTGGAATCTAGCCCTTCTAGCTTCAGAGAGGGATCTCTCTATATGATTTAGCTTTGTTTATTAATTTAGATTTTAGGCTAGGTAAAGGCATGAGTTTTGTTTTGTTGTAAAAGGGTTTTCGAAGTTGGTTGAGACAAACTACACATCCATTGGGCTATGGGGTCTGTATTTAATCAAATCTGAGATACAATCAGAAACGCCAAAGAAAACCTTTACAAGGCGAGATAACACCCTCACTGGATATTTAGTAATTAAAATGATGGACGGAGGAAAAGACGAGAAAAATAACTTCAATTAACAAGCAGTTAAGAATTTCTTAATCGAAGGTATTAGAATATAAACATTTAAATCCCTAGAATCGGAAACAGGGTATCAAAGATAAATCCTGCAACATAACGCTATTAATAAAGATTAGATTCAGAAAACAAAATGAACACGGAGAAAGATAAACATTTAACTAAGAAAATCACATCACCGGTGAACATGCACAAGAATCCTGTAAAGGGTCTCCTCTTTATTAATGGTAGATCTCTTCAAAAATGGTACAGTTTGGTAGTGATAGGGTGTGCTAATCAACAACCCTCAATACTTCGGAAACTGAAGTATTTATAATACAAAATACAAATGCTCATGTCATAACTGATCAGGACGTGCTCATGCTATTTTTATACTAACTAACTTAACTAATCAGAACTGTTTTGATGACTCAATACAACAGTGTGCTGAATATCAGGGGTAGGCCGTTGGCGAGGTTCCTCCACAGCCTCTTCTAACATGACAGGTGACTGGATACGATATCTCATCAGCTAATCTAGTAGATCACACAGCTCTTCCCATCTGATATGACCTGACACTATGACTTTAAGCACTCTCCGGTACACTTCATCCATGTCTGTGTACTTAGAAAATGTGAGTTTGATGACGAATATATGTTTAATTTCATATTGGATGTCAATATCCAACTGCAGGGCTTCTATGAATGCTTTTCCTATGATACTTCCTTGTACCCCTGCAAATTTGGAAATAGACGCTTCAGTCAACTTTTTCTTGTAATCAGGGAGCGTCATTAATTTATCATTGATGACCTTCATGCCAGATAGGCCCTTCCTCTGGAGAGCATCTATCTTATTGAAAAACTTTTTCACTCCTTGATCCATGAATTGAATCTTTTCCTCGAGCTGAATCATGAGACCCCTTTTAGTCAGAACCCTTTTGACTTCAAGTATGGTTTCTGTCCTGTCCTCAATCTTTAATTCTTCAAGTTCCTCTCTAGTCTTGGAATTTAGGAACCTGATGATCTCATTAGCTTGTGCAGGCATGTCTCCGAGCTCCACTCTAATTTTCTCTACTGCCTGTTTTCTCCTTTGGAGCAACTCGTTTTGTTCGAACATAATTTGAAACATTGGCCAGACTTCATTGACGGACTTGGTAATTTCTTTCCATATCACTTCTTTGGCCTCGGCCAAAGTCTTCTCTGCCATGGTCTGCTTTTGGAGATGCTGTAGCTCCTTCCTGATTTTCTCATTTACCTGCTTTTCTTTGGATAGGCTTGTTTGGAAAGAAGTCTTAAGTTCTTGGAGATTCTCGACTTCTTTCTTAAGCCTGCTGATCTCTGACTCTTGCAGGTTCATTCTCTCCATAGACTTGGCCAAGTCTGTCATTCCTTCCAGTAGTGGTGCTGATGTAGCTGATGGAACGGTTGTTACTGCGGTTGTGCTCAATCCTGCAATTGGGATAGCACTCAATGGGATGCCCTCCATTGTATTTTCTTGCTCTTTCTCTTTCAACAGTCCTTCCATCTCATCCTCCATCTCCTTTAACTGAGCATTATGCTCCATGAGTAATTTCAGCATCTCGTCCTTTTCACCTTCTCTTTCAGCTATCTCTTTCATTTGTGGGTCCTCTATTGGAGGGAGCTTTAGCTGCTTCCTTAAGGATTCGATGTCAGCATTTTTCTTTTTGATCATTTCTTCGGCAGCCTTGACGTTCACCGGGTCGTAACCGATCTTGAGGACCAACTCCTCCAACGTCTTGATTTTATTGTCTTATGCGAAAGATGATGTTTTCTCCATCTTAAGTTGGGTCTGAGCATTGCTCAGAGCTACCCAAAATTTTGACGAAGAAGTTGTAGCATGGGCCAAAGTGTGGAAAACCATCTCGTTGGTCTGCTTATGTAGATCCATCTGGTCCGCTGGATGCACCTCCTTGACCTGGAACTCGACGGTATCCCTTTTGTAATCTGATATCACTTTTGGATCTGGCACTTCTGCTTGGAGGTAAGCCAAATGCATCCTCCCCTTTTCTGTATCAAATGCCGAAAGAAGTCTATGCTGGGTCATGGAAGACTGTTTCTGGAATTGAGCATAAGTGCTGCTAGTTAGTGTCTGGTTCTTCTTCTTGATCAAGTCGTATTTTTCAAAAATGCCCAATTTGGGCCTAGTCTTGCTCGGCGGAGTCTCTAAGGGAGAATCTGTAGATTTCTTCATTATAGCTTTTGTGATTTCCTTATGCTGGCTCGAGCCAAACGGTGGAGTGACGAGCTTGACCCCTGTGGTGGTCACTGTGGTGGTTGGGACTTCTAGTTCTACTGTTGTGCTGGGTGTTGAAACTGTCTTCATCTTTTTGGAGTGAATTTGGAATTATTCTAATGACACCTCGGTTACAGGAGGAGAAGACTCCTGTCGAGGCGTCTTCTCCTTGAGTACCTGAGGTGTGGTGGCAGGGAGCGCACTCGTCGAGGGCACATGCTGTTCTAGGTCCATCAAAGTGTTAGGCAACCATACTGCCTGATTTGCAAATTTTTCGATCTCCGGTTTGGACTCATGAGCGTAAGGGGCATTTTTGTTTTTCACCCTCATATCTGAAATGATCCCATATGGATCATAATGCCAGATGAAAGTCGTAGAGAATTTCATCTCCTTCAAAATTCTATCTGCTTCTTCCCCTGTGCCTCGGTTATTGCAGATGAAAGAACCAATTTGTCCCTTGATCCTCAATTGCTGTTTTTTCTTAAGAGAAACAAAATGAATTTCATCAGAAATCATTATCTGCCTAATATATTCTAATGAAAAAATCCTTACCGGCACATATCGGGGTAGTTTGTAAGGCGCCAATTCGCACCCGAACACTCTGATTTTGGTGTGATTCTGACATAGATACTAGTCTCATGTCTTTACATTGTCCGAGAGCTACAGAATCCTATGGACTTCATTATTTATTCGTGGCTCAGGCATGCCACTCAACATACTTACCAAAGGGTGGTAAAACTGGTCAATTAACGATGTGAAGTCATATTGAACAGAATTATTTTTTAGAAGGGAAGGCCATGATGTGACTGGCTGGGGCGTCACGTCGGCGTCCATCTTATGCATGGAGAAATTGAACCTCTCTTCTTGATAAAAGACGAACATGTAAGCCAGAATGGATGAATACCTAAACATGCCTTAAGTGGTGAAATTCACCAATTGCTCGTGGATATTGTTGGCCAAGAAGGTTCTGTAATCAAACTGTGTGGTCGGTTGTTCATCGTTTGAAAATATGGAAAGAAAACCAAGAATGGGCTCATCTACCCATTGATCAGAATAGTAACCAAGAAGGGCACACAGAGAATAAATGATTTGACTTCCTTTGACGGAGAACATGGAAGAAGGGTAAGGGGGACTGATGGTAGGGAGTGGAGCGGAAGTGGGAAGAAAAAGCTCGAAGATCTGAGTTCTCTGAGGGAAAGTCATCTTATGGTATAGCTCAGTGAGGATTTCTAAATTGAATGGGGACACAGATTCAACACGGGTAATTTGTGTCATCTGGTCAATATCTTCGGGGGTGATGAAGAAAAGGACGTCTCCAGCTGACAATGTGATGGCTTTCTGGTCGGGGAGGTAATGGGCCTGGCATTTTAGGGAAAACTCGGGGAAATTATGAATCTGGGGGAAGAGATACAATGGAAAATTAGACTCCCAGAGTCTGATTTCATCGCTTTGATCTAGGAAAACCTCCCGGAGCCATGCCTGCAGATTAGCAAAGTCGAAACTGCATATAGTATCAGCTACGAGGCGATATTTATCAACCAGAGGAATTTCTCCACTGAAGGCATGTTTAGGTATTCATCCATTCTGGCTTACATGTTCGTCTTTTATCAAGTAGACAGGTTCAATTTCTCCATGCAGAAGATGGACACCGACGGGAGGCCCCAACCAGTCACATCATGGACTTCCCTTCTGAAAAATAATTATGTTGAATATGACTTCACAGCGTTCATTGACCAGTTTTACCACCCTGTGGTAAGTATGTTGAGTGGCATGCCTGAGCCACAAATAAATAATGAAGTCCATAGGATTCTACAACTCTCGGACAATGTAAAGACAAGAGACTGGTATCCATGTCAGAATCACACAGAAATCAGAGTGTTCGGGTGTGAATTGGCGCCTTACAAACTACCCCGATATGTGTCGGTAAGGATTTTTGCATTAGAATATATTAGGCAGATAATGATTTCTGATGAAATTCATTTTGTTTCTCTTAAGAAAAAACAACAATTGAGGATCAAGGGACAAATTGGTTCCTTCATCTGCAATAACCGAGGCGCAGGGGAAGAGGCAGATAGAATTTTTAAGGAGATGAAATTCTCTACGATTTTCATCTGGCATTATGATCCATATGGGATCATTTCAGATATGAGGGTGAAAAACAAAAATGCCCCTTACGCTCATGAGTCCAAACCGGAGATCGAAAAATTTGCAAATCAGGCAGTATGGTTGCCTGACGCTTTGATGGACCTGGAACAACAGGTTCCCTCATTGAGTGCGCTCCCTACCACCACACCTCAGGTCCTCAAGGATAAGAGGCCCCGACAGGAGTCTTCTCCTCCTGTAACCGAGGTGTCATCAGAAGAATTGTAAATTCTGTCCAAAAAGATGAACACAGTTTCAACACCCGACACAATAGTAGAACTGGAAGTCCTAGCTACCACAGTGACCACCATAAGGTTCAAGCCCGTCACTCCACCGTTTGGCTCGAGACAGCATAAGGAAATCACAAAATCTATAATGAAGAAATCTACAGATTCTCCCTTAGAGACTCCACCGAGAAAGATTGGGCCCAAATTGGGCATTTTTGAAAAATACGACTTGATCAAGAAGAAGAACCAGACACTAACTAGCAGCACTTATGCTCAATTCTAGAAATAGTCTTCCACGGCCCAGCATAGACTTCTTTATGAATTTGATACGGAAAAGGGGAGGATGCATTTGGCTTACCTCCAAGCACAAGTGCCAGATCCCAAAGTGATATCAGAATACAAATGGGCTACCGTCGAGTTCCAGGTCAAGGGCGTGCATCCAACAGACCAGATGGATCTGCATAAGCAGACTGACGAGATGGTTTTCCACACTTTGGCCCATGCTACAACTTTTTCATCAAAATTTCAGGTAGCTCTGAGAAATTCCCAGACCCAACTTAAGATGGAGAAAATATCATCTTTCACGAAAGACAATAAAATCAAGAGGTTGGAGGAGCTGGTCCTCAAGATCGGTTACGACCCGACGAACGTCAAGGCTGCAGAAGAAATGATCAAAAAGAAAAATGTTGACATCGTATCCTTAAGGAAGAAGCTAAAGCTCCCTCCAACAGAGGACCCACAAACGAAAGAGATAGCTGAAAGGGAAGGTGAAAAGGATGAGATGCTGAAATTACTCATGGAGCAGAATGCTTAGTTAAAGGAGATGGAGGCTGAGATGGAAAGACTACTGAAAGAGAAAGAGAAAGCAAAGACAATGGAGGGCATCCCATTGAGTGCTATCCCAATTGTAGGATTGAGCACAACCGTAGTAACAACCGTTCCATCAGCTTCATCAACACCACTACCGGAAGGAACGACATACTTGGCCAAGTCTATGGAGAGAATGAACCTGCAAGAGTCAGAGATCAGTAGGCTTAAGAAAGAAGTCGAGAATCTCCAAGAACTTAAGACTTCTTTCCAAACAATCCTATCCAAAGAAAAGCAGGTAAATGAGCAAATAAGGAAGGAGCTACAGCAGTTCCAAAAGTAGACCGTGGCAAGGAAGACTTTGGCCGAGGCCAAAGAAGTGATATGGACAGAAATTACCAAATCCGTCAATGAAGTCTGGCCAATGTTTC
Organism: Picea glauca; assembly: GCA_000966675.3. Lineage (NCBI taxonomy): Eukaryota > Viridiplantae > Streptophyta > Pinopsida > Pinales > Pinaceae > Picea > Picea glauca. The sequence continues at coordinate 432,364 of JZKD02S2060978.1, read as the reverse complement.
AAATTATGTTCGAACAAAATGAGTTTCTCGAAAGGAGCAAACATGAAGTAGAGAAAATTAGAGTGGATCTGGGAGACATGCCTGCACAAGCTAATGAGATCATCAGGTTCCTAAATTCCAAGACTAGAGAGGAACTTGAAGAATTAAAGATTGAGGATAGGACAGAAACCATACTTGAAGTCAAAAGGGTTATGACTAAAATGGGTCTCATGCTTCAGCTCGAGGAAAAGATTCAATTCATGGATCAAGGAGTGCAGAAGTTTTTCAATAAGATAGATGCTCTCCAGAGGAAGGGCCTACCTGGCATGAAGGTCATCAATGATAAATTAATGATGCTCTCTGATTACAAGAAAAAGTTGACTGAAGCGTTTATTTCCAAATTTGCAGGGGTACAAGGAAGTATCACAGGAAAAGCATTCATAGAAGCCCTGCAGTTGGATATTGACATCCAATATGAAATTAAACATATATTCATCATCAAACCCACATTTTCTAAGTACACGGACATGGATGAAGTGTACCGGAGATTTCTTAAAGTCACAGTTCCAGGTCATATCAGAGGGGAAGAGATGTGCGATCTACTGGATTAGCTGATGAGCTATCGTATCCAGTCACCTGTCCTGTCAGAAGAGGCTGCGGAGGCACCTCGCCAATGGCCTACCCCTGATATTCAACATACTGTTGTATTGAGTCATCAAAACAGTTTCGATTAGTTAAGTTAGTTAGTCTAAAAATTGCATGAGCACGTCATGATCCGTCATGACAGGAGCGTTTGTATTTTGTATTATAAATACTTCAGTTTCTGAAGTATTGAGGGTTGTTGATTAGCACACCCTATCGCTATCAAACTGTACCATTTTTGAAGAGATCTACCATTAATAAAGAGGAGACCCTTTACAGGATTCTTGCGCATGTTCACTGGTGATGTGATTTTCTTAGTTAAATGTTTCTCTTTCTCTGTGTTCATTTTGTTTTCTGAATCTAATATTTATGAATAGCGTTATGTTGCAGGATTTATCTTTGATACCCTGTTTCCGATTCTAGGGATTTAAATGTTTATCTTCTAATACCTTCGATTAAGAAATTCTTAACTACTTGTTAATTGAAGTTATTTTTCTCGTCTTTTCCTCCGTCCATCATTTTAATTACTAAAGATCTAGTGAGGGTGTTATCTCACCTTGTGAAGGTTTTCTTTGGCATTTCTGATTTTATCTCAGATTTGATTAAATACAGACCCCATAGCCCAATGGATGTGTATTTTGTCTCAACCAACTTCAAAAACCCTTTTACAACAAAAAAAAACTCGTGCCTTTACCTAGCCTAAAATCTAAATTAATAAACAAAGCTAAATCATATGGAGATATCCCTCTCTGAAGCTAGAAGGGATAGATTCCAATTTTAAAAGCAGTTGGTTAAGGTTACCTTTGTAGATTTCTTGTTTTTCAACCTCTAGGAAATTTACCAAATGCTAATATAAATGGCGACCATATTGGGGAAGAACTAAAACTGAATACCTCACTTTTCTTCCCCTAAAGAAAGTTTGACTTTGAGAAGAAAGTAATGATTAGAGGCTGATTAACTCTGTACATATTATTTTCAGAATCTCCCTTTAAATCTTTTCCTCTTTTTAATGTTCCTCTATGACTGTTCCTGCAACAGCACAACCTAATTTTGAGCCCGGACTAGCGAATCAAACACACATCGCGTCAAACCTTTTTGACATAATCTTCAAAACTATCAATAACCGGGAAGAACTTGAACGTTCATGGGAATCCATTGAACGAGACATAGCTACTCAGGAACAATTGGAAGCTAGACGACGTCAACATAGGAATCTCCCCTATTTTCCCTCACCATAAAACCAAAAATATATATATATATATATATATAAACCAAAAAGAGTTCTGGCTCCCAAGAATGTTCACACGCGATCTCATCCCAACCCGGAACCCTCCACTGCGATAGACGATCCCGAACAGTTTCTGAGACGAAAGACCCTAACGACCAGTTCAGCAGGTCATACTTCCCCTCATAGGTCTCCTTCTTTTTCTGGAAGACCATAAATCCCTCAAAACCTTGATCTCGATCTTTTTCCGCTACGAAATCTGGTTAGGACACAGTCCAAAACCTTTGCGTCTAAGCTCATCTTCGACCCGACTGTGTTGCAAACTCGAACCCTCAGAGTCTTGTCTCCCACGAATAAATTACAAATCATTACCTCAGTGTCGTTTAATCTTTCATCGACTTCTCTTTCCATCGCTACCTCTCCGACCACCCAGGTCATCGTCCCACCTCCTCCACCTGTCATGGCCGCTCGATATGCCCCTTTGGTTTTATCCGCACCACTGCATGCCATGCCCCAAGACTACTAGACTAGACTTCCATAGTTCGATGCAACCGGAACATTAAATGCTCAACAACATGTGGATAAAATGAACGACTACTTGGATTTACAAGAAGTTGATGAAGTCGACGTTCAAATGAGACTATTCGCCCAAAGTCTGACAGGAGACGTCAAGAAATGGTTCCTGACCTCGTCGCGTTCCAACAAAGTTTTCTTGACATATGGGAGGTGAAGAAAAACCCTCTCCAAATACTGTCAGAATACGAGAATATTAAAAGAAACCAAGGTGAGGCGGTACAAGACTATTGCACCCGTTTTAACAATTTGTATAATGCAATCCCCATAGAAATTAAACCTCCCCAGGATTTGGCATTAATTAAATTCCTGGATGGATTCGATGTTGACATGTCTTACCAATTAAGAGAAAGAAATGCTGCCACCCTCGAAGATATGCAAAAAAGTGCTATTTCAGTTGAAGCCAATCTGTTGGCAAAATGGGCACGTCAACGAACGGAACAGAGAGTCACGATCAAGGAAGAACCTTCCACGTCTAACAATGATTCCAAATTAGATACCGTAGTTAGATCATTGGAATTACTGTTAGAAAGATCGATCATTTCAGACATAAATCCTCTGAGAGACAACACATCGCCTCCTCAGATTCGAAACCCCAATTTCAGGAGAAACCCTCCTCAGATCAGACAAAGAGATCCCGGAGATCAAAGGGAACAGAGAGGCCCCGATCAGCCGATCATACCCTCTCTATAGGAGAACTATGCTGATGAAGGGGGAGATGTGATTGAAGAATTGGAGGACACTCACATTAACCTAATGGGCATTCACGATAATGAGGCCATTTTCCTCACTCGAGAAGAGGAGGAACTTTTTCTGCTAGATCAAATAAGGATAGGTGAGGGAACTGGAGATGAGGCACAACAGGTCCTTAAGAATTCTATTCTAAAAGGACACAGGCAGTATGATCTACGCAACAGGAAGACAGTAGAGGCCCCACCCATGAAGGCGATCGAAACACAGAAAGCAGTCGAATCCAAGAACACCTTTGAACCTTCTACCGAAAAGTCTCCTGGTAAAGTCCCTGAGAAGAATAAAGCTGATGCTCCGGTGAAGAAAAACATCTCCATACTGAAAAGATAGGCACAACCCGAAGTGTCACCTGTTAATCTGCCCAGTACTTCTGAGCGGAAGGATGTGGTGGACCAACCAGAATCAATGAGTCATATCCGAACTCTCGCACCTTTTAGCCTGGAGGTAGAATTGGCCAAAATTAAAATTCCCGTCCCACTGACAGAGTTGATAAGCCGAGGCGGTTATCATTCACAGGTACTAAAAGCGTTATCCATTGAACCTGATATAGGCACCAAAGCCTTGACTATTGGATCAGTGACTCATTCAGACATGGTGAACCTCACTGATGATCATCCCGAGCTCCTTTTCGAACCTGAAGTGAATGGTCAGGACGATACCGATGATGTAGCTCCCTTTTACATCAGTTTGAACATACATGATTTAATATTGCATAACACCATGCTGGATTCAGTCACCTCACATAATTTGATGCCTAAATCAGTAATGGAAAAGCTGGGATTAGAGGTCACTAGGCTGTACAAAGATCTCCACTCGTTTGACTCCAGCAAAGTCAAATGCATTGGTTTGATTAAAGATCTGTGCGTGACCCTGGTTCAGATCCCTTCGAAAAGCATGGTAATGGACATGGTGGTTGCAGACATCCCACCAAAATATGGTATGTTGTTATCCCGGTCTTGGGGAGCTAAGTTGAAAGGAACCCTGCAGCTAGATATGTCTTACGCCACTATCCCAGTGTTTGGACAACAGAGAAGGTTATACAAAGAAACACTGATGAAATATATGGTCAGTAGTCAAGAGAAACCTCACAATTATCCCCTTTACTCTGCTCATTCCAATTTAGATTCATTCATCTTGTACAATGATGGTGATACTGAAGGAACAGAAATTCAGCTGACGGAAGAGGTAGCTAGTCAAGACGAAGGCCCAGAAAATGGTGAGGCAACAAAGATGGAAAATGAAATCACAGAAGATTTCCCCGTTGATTTCTGGAGTATGGATTTCGACGGGGCTATGAGTAAAGAAGGAGCAGGAGCAGGAGTCTGGTTGCATAATCATCGAAAAAGGTATTCAGAAAATCATTCCTATAAGTTAAACTTCCACTGCACTAACAACGTGGCCGAGTATGAAGCATTGATGCTCGGTCTGAAGCTGTTGAAAAAAGTCGGTGCTAAACAAATAATGTTAAGGGGTGATTCTGAATTAATTATTAAACAAATTAAAGGTGAATATGCTGCTAAACATCCATGCCTTAGAGCCTACCAGAATTATATTCTCGATGCGTTGAAGTGTTTTAACGAGGTTGACTTGCAGGCAATGCCAAGAGGACAGAATATCCTGGCCGGCGGGTTGGCTACTTCAGCAGCGTCATGCAAGATTCCTTTCCGCCAAATTCGCTCATACACTATTGAAGTAAAATGCAGACCGACCATGCCCAATAATATCAGGTACTGGCAAGTGTTCGGAAATGACGATCAGATAGACGACTTTCTGCAATGAAAGAACGATTTTGAATGTACAAACATAGATTTAGAAAACGAAAAAGAGAATGTAAATAATTCTGAATTTGAAATGGATAGTGTGAATAATGTAAACACGGTAGATACAGTAGTTTCAGGAAAGTTAGGAGATGACGAAATGGATGTCGATGTTTTACAATTAAAAAGCAATGTTTTACCTAGAGGTCTTGTCCCTCTAGAAGATCTGTTTGACAATGATGATGTAGCTAAGAAACCAAAAATAGAAGCCCATGGGCAAGAGGTAGAAGAATGCAATTTAGGAACAGAAGAGAAACCTAAGATGGTTAAACTGTCCAAATCTCTACCCCCAGAACAAAAGCTTAAGTACATTAGGCTATTCAAGGGATATTCAGACGTTTTTGCCTGGAGATATGAAGATTTGAAAGCCTATGACACCAGCATTATACAACACAGGATTCCCATAAAGGAAGACCAGAAACCGTTTAGGAAGAAAATTAGGAGGATAAATCCCAAGTTTCTCCCCTTGATAGAAAAAGAGATTAAGAAAATGTATGATGCCAAGATCATAGTACCGCTACATTTCTCTAAGTGGGTTTCTAATCTGGTCCCTACTCACAAGAAAACTGGGGAAATCAAACTCTGCATCGATTTTCGAAATCTGAACAAAGCGTCCTTGAAGGATAATTACCCCTTGCCTAAAATGGATCACCTCCTGCAAAGAGTGGTCAGGTCCAGTCGAATTTCTCTATTAGATGGTTTCTCAGGCTACAACCAGGTCCTGGTTCACCCCGACGATCAGGAAAAAACCGCCTTCACCACACCATGGGGCACCTTCATGTATGTGAAGATGCCTTTCGGCCTGATGAATGTAGGAGCCACCTTCCAGAGGGAAATGGACATCGCCTTCATAGAAGAGTCAGGTAAGTTTATTTTCATCTACTTAGATGATGTGACAGTGTTTTCCCAATCTGATGATGAACACCTGCGACACCTTAGACGAGTTTTCGAAAAGTGTAGAAGGTTCGGGATTTCACTAAATCCCAAGAAGTGTCTTTTTGGGTTAGAAGAGGGTAAGTTTTTGGGACATATCATCTCTAAAAAAGGAATCAGAATCGACCCCAGCAGAATTGAGGCCATACTAAAGTTAGAACACCCAAGAAACCTCAAAGAACTACAATCCTTTATAGGGCAAATTAACTTTCTTCGAAGGTTCATTCCTAATCTAGCCGAGCTCCTCCGAAACATCACAAACATGTTAAAAAGGGACGCGAAAATAAAATGGGATTCTGAATCCAGACAATCTTTTGAATAGGTAAAACGAGCACTTACTGAAGCCCCAGTTTTGATTAGTCCCGATTTCACTAAAGATTTCTATCTCGTTTCTTTCGCTTCTGAACATACTATAGCATCCATACTACTGCAGAAGAACAGTGAAGGGTACGAACAACCCATAGCTTTCTTCAGCAAGGCTCTAAGAGATGCTTCCCTGAACTACAAAATTATGGAGAAGCAGGATTTTGCTTTGGTAAAGGCTATAAAAGACTTTAGGGTCTATATTCTTCATTCACACATCATAGCTTATGTTCCCAACACGGTAGTAAAAGATATCTTGACACAAGACAACCCTGATGGGAGAAGGGGAAAGTGGATTGCAGTTATTCTAGAATATAACATAGAGATTAAGCCCACAAAACTGATCAAAGGCCAAGGCCTTGCCAGATTGATGGCCGAATCTAATTTTCAGGCTCTTGACACTAATTTTCTAGACGTGGCAGATGAACAGGGCGAGATGGCGACTCCAAACATTAAAGAGGTTTTTCTAAACTCTCCATGGTATGCAGACCTTATTTTTGTTTTACAAAATTTACAAGCTCCCCCTGGTTTAACTAAAACTAAAGCTAGATTTTTAAAGTTGAAAGCTCTGAAATTCTGTATTCTAGAAGGAAATTTGTATTCGAAATACCCTGCAGGTATTCTTTTAAATTGCTTTCTCAAAGATGAAGCTGACAAAGTGTTGCAGGAGTTTCATGTAGGTGAATGCGGTGGCCATTTAAACTGGAAGGTTATAGCCAACAAAATACTCAGAGATGGTTTTTACTGGCCCACCCTGTTTGCATATGTGCATCAGAAAGTAACAGCCTGTCATCAGTCCCAACTATTTGAGGGTAAAAGGAAACTCCTTCCTCTACCTCTTAAACCAATTTTAGTTGAGGCTTCGTTCCAACAATGGGGACTTGACTTCATTGGAGAAATACACCCTCCATCTTCGGGTCAACATAGGTGGATCCTCATTGCCACTGATTACTTTACCAAATGGATCGAGGCTGTACCTAGCAGGCAAGCCACTGACTCTGTTATTATCAAATTTCTTGAAAATAATATTTTGTCTCGTTTTGGTTGTCCTAGAAATATCATTACTGACAATGCAGCTTCCTTTCGGTCGAAGAAACTCATTGACTTCTACAGTCGTTACCACATTGGCTTGGGGCATTCCACAGCCTACTACCCTCAAGGGAATGGGTTGGCGAAATCCTCAAACAAGACTTTGGTAAATATCATCAAGAAAACGTTGCAGGAGAATAAAAAATCATGGCATGATAAGCTGGTATTTTCTTTATGGGAAGATAGACTGACCACCAAAAGGTCAATTGGTATGTCACCATACCAACTGGTCTACGACACAGAGGCTATGTTCCCAACCTCTTTGGGAGTCCCTATCATGAATTTACTTCAAGAGATGCAAGCTGAACCAAATGACTCCCAGAGACGAATCAATCAAATGATTCATTTGCAACAGACTAGAGAGGATGTTTTCAACAAAACACAGGTCATCCAAGAGAACATTAAGAAGATCTTTGACAAACGAACCAAGGAGGATGATTTTGAGTTGGGAGACCTGGTGTTGAGATGGGATGCCAGGAATGAAGACAAGGGGAAGCATGGGAAATTTGATCATCTATGGACAGGGCCCTACATGATCCAAGCTTTCAGAGGAAACAATGCCCTTTTGTTAAACAATGCCGATGGGCCAGATCTGCCAGGAGCACTTGTGAATGGCAGAATGATGAAACATTATGTCCCTCCCTAGTAAGAGAATTCAAGAAACACTCCCCATTGTACATACTGTTTTAATTTTCAGTCTTTACTCGCGTTTTTCTGAGTGAAGGATGACGGTCAGTTTGTTGAAGCCCGAAGAGAAGGCCCTAAGCTGCTGATCATTGTTTTTCGAAGTGTTCCTGAGAATAATACCAGATAAGGCTTCTAGACATATTGGTTCAGGATGACAGGAAACTGGATTCTTGGCACTTAACAGGGTAAGTACCATCCCCAGGTGGAGCCGCCTGTTATCACCCCATAAATTATGGGAATCAACTTATGACTTGGATATTATGGATATTATCGGTATCTAGTGTTTTGATTGGAAAATTGATTTTCATTGTGCAAAAAGAAAAGAAAAGAAAGAAAAGAGGGCAAAAAGAATTGAAACAAAGCCCCATGCAATAACAGTGACTTGGTCATACCTTTCAAGCATGATCAAGTCCTTCTAAATTTTCAATGTTGATTGGCTAATGAATGCATCTGATCAGACTGTCTAATCCTGGTCAGATAGCCCATAGGTTAGAGCTAGTCAATACATCTGATCAGACCATATAATCCTGGTTAGATAGCCCCTAGGACATAATTAGTGAATAAGTCTGACCAGACTGTCTAATCCTGGTCAGATATCCCTTAGGAAGATTAAAATCTTAACCCAACAGTTTAATCCAGGTTATTTGTCTCGTAAAGTAGTAGAGAATTGTAGATTGACTGCCTGGCCTACCTTGCCCAAATAAAAACCCACTCGAAGAAATTGTTACATTAAGTCTTTCATTGTCTTAGGATAGCTGGAACAAGGTCCCCTTGGTGGTGTCTATGACAAATTTGGGAAAAAACCCATGAGAAAGCGCTAATCCTAAGTTTTGCCTACACATGACATTTTCTGCTCCCGACCTATGCTTCATGCACCTTCCAAAGGTCTAGATCACGATGATTAGATCAATGGTTCACATAACATTTCGGACCCCGCTTGGTGTTCTTCTTTTAACCAAGGGGGGGGGGGTTCCGGAATCGGCGATAATCTTTGCGCTGATCTGGATGGTCCAGAACAGAGCGTGCAAATCCATGGCTCACATTGGATTATAGACCCCCCCCCTCCGTTCTGCCTTTCATGGAGGGGGGGGGGGTCCGGAATTGAAAATAACGCAAGCGTACATATGGACGGCTCTAAACTAAGCGCTCAAATCAACGTTTCACATTGAATTTCGGACCGCCCCCTCCGTTCTTCCTTTAATGGAGGGGGGGGTCCGGAATTGGTATTAAAAAGCGAGTTAAGATCAACAGATCACGATGGATTCCAGACCCCCCTTGGTGTTATGCTTTTAATCAAAGGGGGGGGGGGGTCCGGAATGAATATTCCTTATGGCGCCCCCCCCCTGGTACTTGTGTTATCGTTCTATTGGTCCATAGGTCCCATCCTCCACATGTTGTCTGACACCCCGCCGCCCCTGGACGTCATCCTCCACTGAGCCCACTTGATGCACTTGCTCCTGAGGTCAGGTCACTTCCCATAACTTCCCCCTGTTCATGTGTCAGTACCATAACCCCCTTCACTCGTGGACAACCTCCTTTAGTGACTTTTACACCCAACCACAAGCCTCCACGTCAGTCTTCCGTATACTTTGGTTTCCGTCACCTGCCATATCACCCCAAGTGGCCCGTTGTCCATTAATAACTGGATAATACGCCCGTTGTCATGCTGAACGTACCTCCCGCGCCAAACTGACCCCAATTTTGAATAAAACTACCGTTTCCCTTTTCATTCGTTATTCGTCCATCGCGCCAGAAACCTCCTATTTCCTCCATTGCTCCCACATCGCTTTCACCTACATACCAGTTGACCCCACTAACGTATTGTTATTTGCAGGTACAGTAGCTGAAATGGTGTCGAAGACAAAACAATCAGAAGAGGAAGAGAATCTCCTCCTTCGTCCGCCGGTTGACCTGGATAAAATTCCTCTAGTTGATACAGATCACCTAGTAGCTGATACTATATGCAGTTTCGACTTTGCTGATCTGCAGGCATGGCTCCGGGAGGTTTTCCTGGATCAAAGTGACGAAATCAGACTCTGGGAGTCTAATTTTCCATTGTATCTCTTCCCCCAGATTCATAATTTCCCCGAGTTTGCCCTAAAATGCCAGGCCCATTACCTCCCTGACCATAAAGCCATCACTTCATCAGCTGGAGACGTCCTTTTCTTCATCACCCCGGAAGATATTGACCAGATGATGAAAATTACCCGTGCTGAATCTACGTCCCCATTCAATTTAGAAATCCTCACTGAGCTATACCATAAGATGACTTTCCCTCAGAGAGCTCAGATCTTCGAGCTTTTTCTTCCCACTTCCGCTCCACTCCCTACCACCAGTCCCCCTTACCCTTCTTCCATGTTCTCCATCAAAGGAAGTCAAATCATTTCTTCTCTGTGTGCCCTTCTTGGTTACTATTCTGATCAATGGGTATATGAGCCCATTCTTGGTTTTCTGTCCATCTTTTCAAACGATGAACAACCGACCACATAGTTCGATTACAACACCTTCTTGGCCAACAATATCCATGAGAAATTGGTGAATTTCGACACTGAAGGCATGTTTAGGTATTCATCCACTCTGGCTTACATGTTCGTCTTTTATCAAGCAGACAGGTTCAATTTCTCCATGCAGAAGATGGATGTCGACGGGAGGCCCCATCCAGTCACATCATGGACTTCCCTTCTGAAAAATAATTCTATTGAATATGACTTCACAGCATTCATTGACCAGTTTTACCACCCTGTGGTAAGTATGTTGAGTGGCATGCCTGAGCCACGAATAAATAATGAAGTCGAGAGGATTCTATAGCTCTTGGACAATGTAAAGACAGGAGACTGGTATCTATGTCAGAATCACACTGAAATCAGAGTGTTCGGGTGCGAATTGGCGCCTTACAAATTACCCCGATATGTGTCGGTAAGGATTTTTGCATTAGAATATATTAGGCAGATAATGATTTCTGATGAAATTCATTTTGTTTCTCTTAAGAAAAAACAGCAATTGAGGATCAAGGGATAAATTGGTTCTTTCATCTGCAATAACCGAGGCACAGGGGAAGAAGCAGATAGAATTTTGAAGGAGGTGAAATTCTCTACGAGTTTCATCTGGAATTATGATCCATATGGGATCATTTCAGATATGAGGGTGAAAAACAAAAATGCCCCTTACGCTCATGAGTCCAAACTGGAGATCGAAAAATTTGCAAATCAGGTAGTATGGTTGCCTGACACTTTGATGGACCTGGAACAACAGGTTCCCTCAACGAGTGCGCTCCCCGCCACCACACCTCAGGTCCTCAAGGAGAAGAGGCCCCAACAAGAGTCTTCTCCTCCTGTAACCGAGGTGTCATCAGAAGAATTCCAAATTCACTCCAAAAAGCTAAAGACAGTTTCAACACCCAGCACAACAGTAGAACTGGAAGTCCCAGCTACCACAGTGACCACCACAGGGGTCAAGCCCATCACTCCACCATTTTGCTCGAGCCATCATAAGGAAATCACAAAAGCTATAATGAATAAATCTACAGATTCTCCCTTAGAGACTCATCAGAGCAAGACTGGGCCCAAATTGGGCATTTTTTAAAAATACGACTTGATCAAGAAGAAGAACCAGACACTAACTAGCAGCACTTATGCTCAATTCCAGAAACAGTCTTCCACGACCCAGCATAGACGTCTTTCAGCATTTGATACGGAAAAGGGGAGGATGCATTTGGCTTACCTCCAAGCATAAGTGTCGGATCCCAAAGTGATATCAGATTACAAAAGGGCTACCGTCGAGTTCCAGGTCAAGGACGTGCATCCAGCGGACCAGATGGATCTGCATAAGCAGACCGATGAGATGGTTTTCCACACTTTGGCCCACGCTATAGCTTCTGCATCAAAATTTCGGGTAGCTCTGAGCAATGCCCAGACCCAAATTAAGATGGAGAAAATATCATCTTTCGTGAAAGACAATAAAATCATGACGTTGGAGGAGCTGGTCCTCAAGATCGGTTACGACCCGACGAACGTCAAGGCTGCCGAAGAAATGATCAAAAATAAAAATGATGACATCGCATCCTTAAGGAAGCTGCTAAAGCTCCCTCCAATAGAGGACCCACAAACGAAAGAGATAGCTGAAAGGGAAGGTGAAAAGGACGAGATGCTGAAATTACTCATGGAGCAGAATGCTCAGTTAAAGGAGATGGAGGTTGAGATGGAAAGACTGCTGAAAGAGAAAGAGCAAGAAAAGACAATGGAGGGCATCCCATTGAGTGATATCCCAATTGCAGGATTGAGCACAACCACAGTAACAGTCGTTCCATCAGCCGCATCAACACCACTACCGGAAGGAACGACAGATTTGGCCAAGTCTATGGAGAGAATGAACCTGCAAGAGTCAGAGATCAGCAGTCTTAAGAAAGAAGTCGAGAATCTCCAAGACCTTAAGACTTCTTTCCAAACAAGCCTATCCAAAGAAAATAAGGTAAATGAGCAAATCAGGAAGGAGCTACAAAAGCTCCAAAAGCAGACCGTGGCAGGGAAGACTTTGGCCGAGGCCAAAGAAGTGAAATGGACAGAAATTACCAAGTCCGTTGATGAAGTCTGGCCAATGTTTCAAATTATGTTCGAACAAAACGAGTTTCTCTAAAGGAACAAACAGGCAGTAGAGAAAATTAGATTGGAGCTGGGACACATGCCTGCACAAGCTAATGAGATCATCAGGTTCCTAAATTCCAAGACTAGAGAGGAACTTGAAGAATTAAAGATTAAGGACGAGATAGAAACCATACTTGAAGTCAAAAGGGTTCTGACTAAAAGGGGTCTCATGCTTCAGCTCGAGGAAAAGATTCAAGTCATGGATCAAGGAGTGCAGAAGTTTTTCAATAAGATAGATTCTCTCCAGAGGAAGCGCCTACCTGGCATGAAGGTCATCAATGATAAATTAATGACGCTCCCTAATTACAAGAAAAAGTTCACTGAAGCGTCTATTTCCAAATTTGCAGGGGTACAAGGAAGTATCACAGGAAAAGCATTCATAGAAGCCCTGCAGTTGGATATTGACATCCAATATGAAATTAAACATATATTCATCATCAAACCATCATTTGCTAAGTACACGGACATGGATGAAGTGTACCGGAGATTGCTTAAAGTCACAGTGCTAGGTCATATCAGATGGGAAGAGCTGTGCGATCTATTGGGTTAGCTGATGAGCTATCGTATCCAGTCACCTGTCCTGTCAGAAGAGGCTGTGGAGGCGCCTCGCCAATGGCCTACCCCTGATATTCAACATACTGTTGTATTGAGTCATCAAAACAGTTCCGATTAGTTAAGTTAGTTAGTCTAAAAATAGCATGAGCACGTCCTGATCAGTTATGACAGGAGCGTTTGTATTTTGCATTATAAATACTTCAGTTTCTGAAGTATTGAGGGTTGTTGATTAGCACACCCTATCGCTATCAAACTGTACCATTTTTGAAGAGATCTACCATTAATAAAGAAGAGACCCTTTACATGATTCTTGCGCATGTTCACTGGTGATGTGATTTTCTTAGTTAAATGTTTCTCTTTCTCCGTGTTCATTTTGTTTTCTGAATCTAATCTTTATGAATAGTGTTATGTTGCAGGATTTATCTTTGATACCCTGTTTCCGATTCTAGGGATTTAAATGTTTATCTTCTAATACCTTCGATTAAGAAATTCTTAACTGCTTGTTAATTGAAGTTATTTTTCTCGTCTTTTCCTTCGTCCATCATTTTAATTACTAAAGATCCAGTGGGGGTGTTATCTCGCCTTGTGAAGGTTTTCTTTTGCGTTTCTGATTGTATCTCAGATTTGATTAAATACAGACCCCATAGCCCAATGGATGTGTAGTTTGTCTCAACCAACTTCGAAAACCCTTTTACAACAAAACAAAACTCGTGCCTTTACCTAGCCTAAAATCTAAATTAATAAACAAAGCTAAATCATATAGAGATATCCCTCTCTGAAGCTGGAAGGGCTAGATTCCAGTTTTAAAAGCGGTTGGTTAAGGTTACCTTTGTAGATTTCTTCTTTTTCAACCTCTAGGAAATTTACCAAGTGCTAACAAAAACAACACTTTTAAACTTCTTAAATTTCAAACCCTAACTAACCCTAACGTCTCACTAACCCTAGAATTATGATGACGTCATGCCTGGTTTAAGCTCTTGGATGGTATAAAAAGCTGCGGCTAGGTCATCAATTGATAGACTTTGATGTGTAGATAAATTTCATTGGTCTATTTTGTAAAACGTCCACCTCATTGTCTAGCAAACTAACCTAGAAGAAAGCTGATGTCACCCTCTAGCAAGTATAGTGATGCAACAACCTTTGCATCTGAGCATATTAATGATATTTAATGTGTTGTGATAATTCAAGGATTGATGTTATACATTGAATGCTATATCATTTCCTGTGTTATTGAGAAGTAACATTACAAACCATAGTCATTTTTTGCAATCATTGACTTCGTCAATAATTACTGCTATATGTGCTCATATATAATAAAGATAGTCATTAATTTATGAAGTATTGACCACTGTTGCACATTTTAGTTTTATTTTTTCTTTGTCTCGCAAATAGGTGCCTATCTTGTTGTTTATCTTATCTTTGACTATCTTCTTGGTGGTAATATGTGAAGGGAAAACCTACTTTAACCTCTTGAGCCTTAATCCCTTGACCCTTTTCCTTTCAACACCCCAGATTACCTAGGGACGTCTCCCTTGGGTTTAGCCACCCTAAATAGAAAGATCCCCCCATTGAGGTGACAGTGGGTGGGGAAGTTATTGTTACACCAGTTTGACCTTTACTTTTAAGTTACCTGACCTAGACTACAAACTGAGCGATAACATGCCTTATTCCTTAAAGGCCCTTAGTCTCCCACAAGATCACCTAATGGAGTATTGACTCCAGGGGTTTGACGTCTACCAAATTCAGTCAAGAGGCAGGTGGCACCATTGGAGAATGTAGTGTGTCGTGAAGGGCACGTTGCACAAAAAAAACAGAAAGAAGTGAGTGGCACCCTTGGAGCACAGAGTGCGTCTTCAAGGGAACGTCACGCAAAGAAAACGAAAGGAGGTGAGTGCCACCCTTGGAGCACTTAGTGCATCCTGAAGGGAACATCGCGATTTTAACTGTGATAATTTAATAAACCTAGATCCTAGAAAATTATGCCTCCTTAGGACCTTGTCGGCCTTAAAATGAATGGAGTGATAAGTAAATTTTAATAAGAATTTTTCCCTTAAAAATTGTTGCCTAGCCTAGGGAAATTAAAACCTAGGTCTAAGTAGAACATGTGGGTA
>JZKD02S2060978.1:394503-406976 GCA_000966675.3 Picea glauca | reverse complement strand
TTCAAAACCTAAGATTATAAGTGAAAAAGGATGATGATGAAAGAAGAGTAAAACAAGAGAGGATATATATATATATATATATATATGGTTTTCAAATTTTTAGTAGATGCAAATACCACCGACTTATTCCATACAAGTGTGATGAAACCATGCTATTTTAATAACATTGTTTACTTGGGGGATCGTTGCGCAGAGGTACTTGGTTCCAAAAGAAGAAGCGTAGTGTGAATTTTTTTGCGTAAGTTTATTATTATTCTCAATAAAATTCGGAATTTACAAATACCACTCAAATCTTATGCTTGAGCTTATTATTTTTCTCCAGAAAAATTCATTGTGGAGATGACTCTTTTAAAAAGAGCAGTGAGAAGTGGGTTGTTGCTGTTGCAGGTATTTCTTGTCAAGGAACAAAGCTTTTGTTAGGTCTCCTTAGCACTATTAAGCACTAGTTCCCTTAAACATCAACATGTTTAGCTTAAAACTATTTAAAATTGTTTGGATTGAATGTGGTAACTAGGAAAACATAAAAAAATTGTGTAAATATCATTTCATTCAAATATTTAGAAAAAAGATAATTAAAACAATATTTAAAAACCAACTTCAAACATTTACAGAAAATTCTTCAAACATTTACATAAAATTTAACTTTAAGGGAAATCAAATTCTAAATAAATTTTCTTTATTAATTACTAAGTGTAGGTTTAATCAACCACAAGTGGTTGTTTTAATTCCTGATCATGCCATTTGACAACTCACAATTTCGCTTCATTAATCACTACCCCTAGGTTCACGAATTCATAACCACATGTTCACGAATTAAGATAGAGTTTGTAACCAATCACAACACAATTAATAACAAATGTTGCACAAAGGAGAAAATGGACTACCAATTTAGGAAAAATTCCTCATGGCCACCCTCCATGCTTAGGCCACCAAGAAAATCAGTTGGTATTCTCTTAATGTTTTGGTAGATGCTAACCTCCAGTATAACCTTTTTACTTAGAGTAGAATATTCCAGAACCAAGAGAACCATTAAAGAGATGTGGAATTATCCTATAATAGAAGTCGGTTGAAGGAGAATAATAATAAAGAAATAGAAGGCCCCAAAAAGACAAGTCAGTCCCACCTCGAAAAGTCACTCAACTAGTGTGCAAATCTAAGGAGCAACAACATAAGGAGGCAGAAGTATGGAGAGAGTAGTGAAGCAATTGTGGTGGAGTATTCTCAGCATTTCTAGTATCTCTCTTGTGTGCTTCTCTTGGTAAAGGTACACTTATATTAGTAGAGGTATGTTCTCATGGTATTGTATTGCTTCTACAACAGTGGTGTTTCTAGTTAGGGTTTACATATTGGTTCTAGAGTCTACTTACTGAAATTATTCTATCTAAGAAAAGGTTATTTTTCTTAGGGGTTGCATGAGTAAGTGCCTATGGTTGGGTGACAATGTTGTGATATTGTCTATGGTTAAATGAGCATATCAAAATTTTAACATGGTATCAGAGTTGGTTTCCTTCATAATAGTCGAACCATTGGAAGTAAGATCGTCAGTTTCCCACATTGTCAAGCACGTTGAGCAATTGCATAACCCACCAACATGATCTCCTAAGGAGGGACCATATTTTCCCCTTATCAGATCTACAAAATTATGAAGTTGAAAAATTAGGGTTTCCTCATAAAACCCTAGGTCAAGGCGTCTGCCATATAGAGGATATGGAAAAATGACTATCAGTGCTAATATTGATGAGAATCTTGAGGTTGTTGATAACTTCCAAGCATGGTAATATAGATTGATGCTCATCCTAGAGGAAAATGATCTAGAAGGATTCATTGAAGAAGAAGTTCTAGAGACAGAGGGGGGTGAGGCTAAGGAAAAGTACAAGAAGAATTTTGTGAAGGCAAAGATGATCATTGAATATTATATCAAGGATCACTTTATCCCCCATGTATCATCATTAAAGACCCCAAAACAAATGTCCAATGCCTTATCTCGATTATATGAAGAAAAAAATATCAATGAAAAGATGACCTTGAGGACTCAAATCAAGAATGTGAAGATGCAAAATTGAGAAACCATTCAATCCTACTTCACAAGGGTGTCTGAAATCAAAGAACAAATCGAAGTCATTGGAGACAGTTGAAGAAGATGAGATAGTAATGACTACATTGACTGGTCTCTCAAAGTCTTGGGAATCATTTATTCAAGGAATCTGTTTGAGAAGAAAGCTAACAATGTTCAATAGAATATGGGAAGATTGTACTCAAGAAGAAGCTAGATTGGTAGCAAGAGAAGAAAATTTGGGAAATGATGATCAAGAACTAACAGTACATGCAATAAAAGGAAAGAGAAGGAAATAGGATCAACCCGCCAAGAATTTTCAGAAGTTACAAAAGTCTCAAAAGACTCGAAAAGATTAGTCAAGCTATAAATGCTTCTCCTACCAGAATATGGGACACATTCCAAGAAATTGTCCTCTCATGAAAGAGTGGATAAAAAAAGGACAGAATAAAAGACATCATGCTCATGGTTCAGAAGATGATGAACCTTCCCAAAAGAAAATAAAAGATTATGATTCAAGTGAAGAACATGTACTGATATCATCTCTCAAAGGAACAATCACTCATAGAAGTGACACATGTCTTGTTGATACTGGTGCTTCTAAGCACATGACCAGTTAGAAGGATTCTCTCTCAAATCTAGTTTAGAAGGATTTACCTCTTAAGGTGAAGCTCAGTGATGACTATCATATTCTTATTGAAGGAGTAGGAGAAAACTCCTACAAGTTGGATTCCGAAAAACCCTTCAAGATAAAAGATGTCTTGTATGTACCTGGTTTAAATAAGAATCTCATTTCTATCTCATCATTAGAAGTGAAAGGATTCATAGTTACTTTTATATGGTGAAGTTCTTATGTGGCCAAGAGAAAAGTCTCTTGATGATGCCATTGTGATTGGTGTCCAAGAAGGAGGTAAATATAAATTAAAGGGACACTCAAATTCAACATTAGTACACAAAACAATAACTCCAAGTGAGATATGGCATATAAGGTTTTCTCATCTACATTACAAAGAAATACCAATTGTAAAAAAGATGGTAAATGGTTTTCTAGAGATTCAATTGGATCATGAAGGTACATGCAAAGGATGTACATAAGCCAAAAACATAAATATTTGTTTTCCAAGTAGTGTCAGCAAAGCCAAAGGAGTTTTGGGCATTTTTTATTCGGACGTGTGTAGACCAATGTCAACTACTTCACTTAGTAGGTATGAATATTATGTTTCATTATTTGATTTTTTTCATGTAATAATTGGATTTATTTTTTGAAAACAAAAAATGAAGTATTTAGCAAGTTCAAGGAATTCAAATGCCTTGTAGAAAATCTCTTTGAAAAGAAGATAAAGACTCTGAGATCAGATAATGGAGGAGAGATCATCTCAAATGAATTCAAATAATTCTATAGAGAAGTTGGGATTAAGAGGAAACTCACTACTCCCTACAATCCTCAACAGAATGGGGTAGCAGAAAGGAAGAACCGAACAATAATGGAAGAAATAAAGGCTATGATTCATGATCAATGCATACCTATGCATCTATGGGGAGAAGCAACTAGGACTATTGTATATGTGTAGAATAGAAGTCCTTACCATGTACTTGGGAACAAGACACCATAAGAGATGTTTACAACAAAAAAACCAGAGCTCAGCTAGCTGTGGATATTTGGTTGTATAGTGTATGTGCATATTCCCAAGGATAAGAGATCAAAGTTGGATACTTCAGGGAATAAGGATGTATTTTTTGGATATAGTGAGACATCGAAGGAGTATAGAGTCTACATCCCTGGTTGAAGATAAATTGAGATTAGTAGAGATGTTACCTTTGATGAGGATGCAACCTTCAACAGATCAAGGAAACATCATACAAATGAGATCCGTGATGAGGAGCCCAAAGATCCTAGAGTTAAAAATACAGTTGTCGGTAATGATGTTAGGCCAGAAGGGCATGGTCCAAAGGACCATGACATGGAAGAACCAAAAATACCTTCAGAAACAATTATAACGAAAAGAATAGTATCTTGGGCTCATGAAATTATTCAGTATGACGAGAAGTATGGTGCTCAAGATGGATATTTTAGAGAAAGAAATAGACCTTGACCATATTCCAGTTACGTGGAATTGTTATGTGATTTCATTGATGTTGAGCCTACCTATTATGAAGAGGTTGCAAAGAAGAAAGTATGGAAGTATTCCATGATCAAGGAATACCAATCCATCATTAAGAATAATGTTTGGGATGTGGTTCTGAGACCGAAATAGAAATCAATTGTGAGTTCCAAATGGATCTACAAGATGAAATATTCAACAAATGGAAGTATCAAGAAGTACAAGGAAAGATTCATGTCTGATGGTTTCTCCTAGAAAGAAGGAATATATTATAAGGAGAAATTTTATCCTTTGGCGAGATACACTTCGATTAGAGATATACTTGCGATAGTTGTAGTAATGAAATGGAAGGTACATCATATGGATGTAAAAACTTCCTTCCTAAATGGTGTAGTGGAAGAGGAAGTGTACATGGATCCACCATAAGGGTTCAAGACACATGATAGGAAAAGACATGTTTGCATATTGAATTAATCCTTGTATGGATTGAAGCAAGCACCCAGGGCATGGTACGGTAGAATTGAAATCTTTATGATGAGATTGGGATTAGCCAAGAGTAATGCAGATCCCAACCTTTACTACAAGGTTGAAGATAGTGGACCAATGATATTATTGTTATACGCGGATGACCTATTTTTAAAAGGGGTTGAGAAGCTCATCATTGAGTGCAAGAGAAATATTGCATCATATTTCGAGATGAAAGACATGGGTATGATGCATTATTTCTTGGGTCTAGAGGTGTGGCAAAAATCATACGATATTTTCCTGTGCCAAGGAAAATATGCAATAGAGATCCTGAAAACATTCGAAATGATGGATTGTAAATCCTTGTCCACACCGATGGTGAAGAACCTAAAGTTATTGAGTGATACTTCTTCATACATAGTGGATGTCACCTTGTACATGCGAATGATTGGTTCATTGATGCATTTGAAAATACTAGGCCATATATATGCTTTGCGGTGAACACTTTGAGTCAGTATATGGTTGAACCAAGACGTGTTCACTTGATTGTGGAAAATCATGTGTTAAGGTACCTAAAGGGTATGATATACTTTGAACTATGATTTGTTTGGGATCATAAAATAATACTGCAAGGCTATACTGATTCAGATTGGGATGGTAGTTTCACAGATATTAAAAGTACATTAGGATGTTGCTTCAGTATGGGGTCAACTATGATTTTGTGGCTCAACAAGAAGCATACTAGTGTGGCACTCAATACAAATGAGGAAGAATACATAACATCATGCTCAAATACTAGCGAAGTTGTGTGGCTTCAAAAATTGCTTGTAGGGTTGTTTGATCTCGAGTTAGAGGTGAATTGTATTTTTTGTGAAAACTAGAGTTGTATAAAATTATGTGAGAACCCTATGTTTCATGAAAAGTCAAATAACATCGAGATCGAGTACCATTATATCCAAAATCTCATGAAAAAGGGAGTTGTGAAGCTCCAGTATATTGGCACAATGCGTAGATAGTAGATGTGTTGACCAAGCCTCTAGCAAGGGTAAAGTTTGAATGCTTCAGGGAAAAGCTTGGCGTGGTCCATAAGAACATCCCTCATAAGAGGGAGTGATGAGTCACATATGTGATTCTTGGGGTAGTATATTACAGAGTGTGGTAGCAATGGGTGGTCATTTATAGGCATGATAGTTTCCCACACTCCATTTGGATTGGGTAGTAGCATAGTTCTATGTGTGAACTGGCTCATAATGAATAGTTTCTCAGACTTCATTTGGATTGGGTAGTAATGTTCATTATGAGCTATCTCAACTGGATATTCATCCAGACTTTGTTTAGATTGGGTAGCAACGTATTTCTGTGTCTGAAATGGATTAGACCGAATAGTTTCCCAGACTCCATTTGGATTGGGTAGTAGCGCAATTCAGTGTGAAATGGATCAACTATATATTTTCCTAAACTCTGTATGGATTGGGTAGTAGCGTAGTTCTATGTGAGTTTTCTAGATGAAGTGTTGTAATGAAATAAGGTCTGAAAGAATGTTGAGACTCATAAGGTCTGAGAGGACGATGAGGTTGTGCCCACTATATAGATGATACATGTGTTGATGAGGCCCTAGATGCATGACTGTGACATGAACATCATATAGTGTATGTGACTATGACATAGCATGTGTGCCTATGATAGTGATACTTGTGACATGATCTGTTTTGATCATGAGATAGTTTGTGTTCCTATGGTGATGCTACCTGTAGACTAGTCTACAAGACTATGTGATTCTTTCCCATACCATGTGAGATGGATGGATGTGATTGATACCATTACATGAACAACATCATAGTTAATACCTCCCTAGCTAAGAGGAAGTGTTGATTTTTTGGTAGCTGTGGGAGGTATTAACCTCTAGTATAACCTTTGTAGTTAGATTATAATATTATGGAAGCAAGATAAGGATTAAACCAATGTGGAATTATGCCAAGGAGAATAATAATAAAGAAATAGAAGGCCCCAGAAAGAGAAGTCGACCCAACCTAAAAAATTCACTTGGACAGGCTAGTATAAATAAGAAGGAGTCCTATATCACTTGGACACACTCACTCTCTCATCTAGTGTGCAATTATAAGGAGCAGGAGCGATAGCAAAAGGAGGCACAAGTTGGAGATACTAGTGCAATAGTTGTGGTGGAGTATTCTCATTTGTTCTGGTATCTCTCTTGTGTGATTATATTGGTAAGGGTACACTTCTATTAGTAGAGGTATGTCATCTTGGTAATGTATTGTTGTTGCAATAGTGGTATTTTTGGTTAGGCTTTATCTGTTGGCTCTGGAATGGACTTGCTAGAATTATTCTATCTAAGAAAAGGTTACTGTGCTCGAGGGTGGCATGAGTAAGTGCCTATGGTTGGGTTAAAATGTTGTGATATTTTCTATGCTTAAATGAGCATATCAAAATTTTAATAGATTCTTCTAGGATAAGTCATGTTTATGTGGAGTGTCATGCTTGAATAATGTTGCATTCACACAAGCTTGTGCAAGCATCAATATTATTTCCCAAGGTATGTCTTTAGCATTACGTCACTAGGCCATTTCATGTCAAACTTCTATCAAATATATTGATTATCATGTGATCGACATTATTTTTTTTCGCAGATCCGAATAATAATCGATGTTGAATTCAATTATGAGCCAAAGTCCAAAAAATATAGTGGTATGTTTCCATGTTTTGCAGATAAATCAAGTGATAATCTTATGTTTTGCAGATAAATCATTTCATTAGGGAGTAGGCCCTACACATAGAAAGTGGAAGTCAGAGAATTCTGAGATCTACATCTTGCTACCTCAAAATTATGACACATATACAAGTTGTATGGTGGGTTACAAAAAAAATTAGACACACTATAATATCAAATAAAATTTAAGAACAACCTGAGTTGCAACATCTGAAGAGGTGTGCATGTATTGAGATTGACATCAAACCAAATATGTTAAGTACACCAAATCTTTAGAAAAGATAATTAAAACAAATATAATCAACTATATATAAAACATTAGAATTTAAATGTATACTAAAATAGTGTTTATAATCAAGTAATTCAACCATAACACTCTCTATATTCCTTTGACTAACATCTTGTTTAAAATCAAGTAATTCAAACATAACACTCTCTGCATCGCTTTGACTAACAACTTCAGATGGAGTTATTTGGGTTTTTTTTGTCTTGACATTAGTTATTACTTCCCTTCTCCTTGTTGATATTTTAATATTGAAAGGAGACCATTATAATTATCCACAGTGCTAAGACTTGGCTTTGAAAATTGTGAAGGAAATTTAGTCTAGATATGCAATCCGACAAAACCCTTCTTTGAAAAATTTACAAACAACTCATTCTCCATCAAAAGAATCTACAAAGTCATTGATGGAGAGAGTGTTCAAAATTAAACAAATATGGGATCCTACTGAACCCCCTTGTAAAATAAAAAAATATGATATCCTTTCTATGGATCAAAGAACGAGGATATCATTGGTATTGTTGATTCTGAGTCAAAATATTATATGTTTTGATTATTCACAAGATTTGGAGAAGCATCTATATGCCTAAAATTGAAACTACAATGTAATGGATGTTGTAATTTTCAACTCTCTCATTGCAGTTGACTGGCTGGAATATAGTATCTATGCTCAAGCTACTATGAAAATATATTTATGGTTTCTTTATGGTTTCGAAATTCACCTAGAATTTGTTATAAAAATATGAAAACAAAGAAAGACAACAAAAGGGTTTGCAAGGAGACTGCACAAAATATTGCATATAGTATGTGGCTAGATGCCATATCACCTAGACAATAGTATTGATTCTAGATGCCATATCACCTAGACAATAGTATTGATACTAATGGGTGGCCTCTTTTCCTGTTAAAATATACCAAAATCCCACTGCCTAGAGGTTTTAACTCTATGCAAATTACAAAAAGTATAATTGCATTGTTCTTTCCAGGGTTATCCATGATTAAACAAACTATCTATCTATGCGGGAGAAAAAAAAAGTGTATATGGTTTCTATCTATGCTTCTG
Source organism: Picea glauca (assembly GCA_000966675.3). Taxonomy (NCBI): domain Eukaryota; kingdom Viridiplantae; phylum Streptophyta; class Pinopsida; order Pinales; family Pinaceae; genus Picea; species Picea glauca. The sequence continues at coordinate 398,285 of JZKD02S2060978.1, read as the reverse complement.
GTTCAATTCAAATAAAATCCAACATATGAATTCACTTCTGAATTTATGCTATCATTTTGGTTAGCTTGAGTCACCTTGAAATTGTTTTCTTCACCTAAAGAATGAAGCTGACAGCCATAAAGAGTTATCACCTGAAGATTGGTGTTGAGGATAGCCATAAATAAATCTACCAGCTGCTAACAACCACATAGTATGGCCTACAATAGGTTGACCCACCCTATGAGCCTTGTAAGCCCTCACCATCAAACGCCATTGTCATTAGCATTATGGAATCAATCCGCCCTTAAGAAATTCAACCTCTATAGATGCATGTGCTCTCACATTCTTGGAGATAGAGAAATTTAATCGTGACCCTTTTATCCTGTGAGAAAATGAAAGGAAAATTGATAGGAAATAAGATGCGACTCCAATCATGTTTGGTTTGGACCTAGAAATTTCCCTTTCAATTCTTGGCTCATCCATATTATGAAGGGACGAAGGGATGTGCACAATATACTTTGTGCAACACATTTTAAAATATTGCACAACAAACAGGCTATGTGAGAGAGTTCTCAAGATCACTACGCAATGCACAAATTGCTCAGATTGTTGTGCACTATGAAAACACACACTAAATAAAATGATTTACGAATTCCGAATAAAATAGTGAAATAACTCAGCAACTTGTGAAAACACAAAATACTTGATATTAATGAACTTCGGCGCAGTGTGCTCAGATTACAAAATACAATGACAAAATGAGCTTCGGCTCTGATACTTCTTCTTTCAACTCTTCAGTTGTTGTTGGTTCTCTCTCTCTCTCTCTCTCTCAGCTTCTCTGTGCATGAACTACTTGTATTTAGTATCTACTATGCATCCCTCTCTCTCCCTCTCTAACTGAAAAATGACTCAGACTAATATAGACTTCCTACAGAAGATAAGAAATACTCAACATTAAACACTACCATAATTACGACTCACTCTTCAACCACTTAATTTAATTCAGGAAGATAGAATTTGACTTCAGTTATAGTTCTCTTGGTTGCCGACTAAATTTTGAGTAAATGTGTGACTTTGCACTATCAGACTTGTCATACTGTCTGAATGACATTTAGGCTACTGAAAGATTTGACTAACAGAAAAATCGACAGAGATGTGAAGATCTCACCGACTTTTAATTACAACTTCTAACACTCCCCCTTAATTATAAGTTGAAGGGATTATAAAAGAAAATTACATCAAAAATTTAAGTTTTCATTTTACTGTCACTCATATGTTACTGTGTGGACTCCTAGACTATTGCACAGATGTTGAAATGCATCTGTTGCTAAAGCCTTTGTAAAAACGTCTGCAATTTGTTCTTTGGACCTGCAAAATTCTAAGCAGGTCTCTTTTTTATTCACCAATTCTCTGATGAAATGATACCTTGTATCAATGTGCTTGGTTTTCTTGTGAAACACATGATTATTTGATAACATGATGGATGAATTGTTGTCATAGAAAACTGTAGTTATTTTTTTTTCTTCCTTCAACAAATATTTTAACATCCTTCTGATCCATACTGGTTGACAAGTTACGCTTGTGGTTGCGACATACTCTTATTCTGCTGAAGAAAGTGTCACTATAGGTTTCTTCCTTCATGCCCATGATAACATACCTATTCCAAAATGAAATGTTTACCCAGAGGCACTTTCCTGTCATCAATACTGCCTCCACAATCACTGTCAGTGTATCCAATGAGTTTGAAATCTTCTGAAGTGGAGTACTTTATGCCAAAATCTTTTGTTCCATTCACATATCTCATGATTCTCATTCCTTCTTTCCAATGTGATTCTTTTGGAGTTTCATGAACCTTGAGATTAGGCTCACTCCATACATAATATCAGGTCATGTTGTTGTTAGATACATAAGACTATCTACCAGTCTTTTAAACAGTGTGGGATCCACTTTGGACCCTTTATCTTCCCTGCTTAACTTTAATCCTGTTATGAACGGTGTTGGTGCTACTTTTGAATCTACCATATTGAATCTCTTCAATATTTCATGTGCATACTTGGACTGTGAGCTAAATATACTAGTTTTGCATTGGTGCACTTCTATTCCCAGAAAATATCTCAAAAGCCCCAAATCAGTCATTTCAAATTCATCCTTCATGACTAACTTTAACACTTCTATGCCAAAATTAGTTGTGAATATCAAATCATCCACATATAAACAAAAAATTAACACATTACCTTGTTGATTTGATTTGATATACAATGTTGGTTCATTTTCACTTATCTAAAATCCATTATGTGTGATATAGGAATTTATGTGACTGTACCAAGCTCTCAAAGCTTTCTTTAATCCATATAGTTATTTCTTTAATATCTATACTTTCTTTTCTTGTCCTGGAAACTCATACACTTCTGGTTGTTCTACATATACTTCTTCTTCTAAGTTTCCATTCAGTAATGCTCACTTTACATCCATCTGATAAACTGGCCATTCGTACTATGCAACAATTGCTAACACAGTTCTGACTGTGTCCATGCGCACAACTGGTGCAAATGTTTCAATGTAATCAATTCTAGGTTGTTGTGTAAAGCCTCTTGCAACTAATATTTCTGTGTACTTCTATACTTTTCCTTCTGCATCTTGCTTAGTTTTATAAATCCACTTGACACCTATGACATCCTTATCATCAGGTACATCTACCAATTTCCATGTTTGATTACTCTCTATGCATCTGATTTCTTCATCCATGGCTTGTGCCCATACATCCTCTTTGACAACTTCTTCAAAAGTTAATGGATCATCTATTTGTGAAAACAGAGCAAAAACTGAAAATGAATTTGTTGTGTCTTCATTATAGATGTCGCACAGACTTATTGTCTTTATTGGTAACAGACTTGCTAATGTTGGATCTCGAGATGTAGAGATACTTAGACTACTTGTTGGTGTTTGTTGCGCTCTAGGAGTAGACTGCACACTTGCTATTCTTATTGGAGTATTCTGCGCTGTAATTTGCATTGCAATGTCAGGCATAGACGAAATTGTGCGTTGTCCTGTACATGGTGTTTTCACCACTTCTTCTTTTGTATCATCATGCTCCCTTGCATCAATTATTTTCACTATATTTTCTATGGTTCCATCCCATGCTTCATTCTCTACGAACTGGACATCATGACTTATTATGACTTTTCTTGCGATAGGATCATACGACTTGTGTCCGTTTGTCTCTTCAGAATACCCAACAAATATGCATTTTTGTCCTTTGTTGTCCAACTTCCTTCTCAGTTCATATGGAACATGTGTGTATGCAACGCAACAAAAAACTCTTAACTGCACCACATTATTCTTTGATCTTGTCCATGCTCCCTAATGAATTCTATTCTTCACCCTCTTTGTCGGACATCCATTCAATATGTATACTGCAGTTGCTACTACCTCAACCCAATACTCTTTTGAAAAATGTTTGGCTATCAACATAATGCACGCCATTTCCATGATGGTTATGTTCTTTCTCTCTGCGACGCCATTCTATTATGGTGTGTATCATGCAGTAAATTTTTTGTAAATGCCATGATCTTTACAAAAAATTTGAAATTCTCTTGACATGTACTCTCCTCCTCTGTCCATTCTTACACACTTGTGTAATAACCACTATGTTTCTCCACAAGTGATTTAAACTACTAAAAACAACCCAATGCGTCAGATTTATGCTTTAGAAAATAAATCCATGTCTTTCTTGAGAAATCATCAATGAATGTTAGAAAATAAATACTGCCTCCTATAGACAGAGTTTGCATTGGTCCACAAAT
>JZKD02S2060978.1:376120-391745 GCA_000966675.3 Picea glauca | reverse complement strand
AACTTCTCGGACGAGCTGTGGTCGTGTTGCGGAAGCTAGAGATTGTTAGTGTTCACCCCCAACCACATCGATAGAATCAACGCATGGTCGGATGGATAAACGCATTGTTCTCTCCTTCTTGCCCACAATTACCTCTCCATTCAAGACGACGAGTTGTTTCCTCACATCCAAGATTTGATGGAGGCTTCTTAGATGACTCCTGCGAATGTAACTGAACATCTCATGAAGATGGCTTACCATCCCATCCCTGCCCTCAAAAACATAATTCAAGCTCAAAGAATAGGTAGTGCCTATTTGAAGGGAGCTCAAATCCACCCTTCTTCCACTCATCTTTTCACACCACTGGGATGCCTTGCCTTGCTCTTCACTGTTAGGCATAACAAATATAATAGAGCTAGATTACATATGTATCAAATCAAGAATAACAAACACACAATTTGACATAGTGATTTATATAAAAATTCAAAGGGAAAAAATCACGGGTAATGATTATTAGTTTTCCTTTATTCAAGGGAGAATTACAGTAGCCAACCCAGTCATACAACCATCCTCTCCTCACACAATGTACTAGCTTGCAGTCTTAGTGTACATTGTAGTCACATTGTCAACTTCTATGAATATGCTTGTATATATAACATCTATCACTCAGTTACATAGACTGATCATAAAAGGTAAAAGGGTGCCTATACATAATGAGGAAGATTGCTATCTATGTAATGGGAAGATGAAAAAAAAAATGATCTTCGCAATGGGTAGAGTAGAACGCAATGGGTAGAGTAGAACCAAAGAAAGGAAAATGAGAGAAAGGCTATCTACTTAATGGGCAGAGTAAAACCAGGGAAAGAAAAATGAGAGAAAGGTGATCTACGCAATGGGCAGAGAAGAACCAGGGAAAGGAAGGGATGTTGGGAGTGAACGCATGTATGTGGAATATCTTTTTTTACTGTGAACAACTCAAAACCTGTCAACCGGTTAAACTGGTTTTTAAAACCACTGTTAACCTCTCTAGCTGTCAAATAGTATAAAGTTGTTATATTTTTATTTTACTGTACGACATTTCCCGGGATATATGTTTCCACCTCCGTTTTAATTGGTTCATGCCCATCGAATCCATTAGATGACCATGGATCCGATCCAACCCATCCACCTCTTGTCTAAGTCCTCGTTTAGGAGCGCCATCCCATTGTCTGTCCTTCCAACAATGGGTTCATCGAAATCCATATTTATCGTATGGAATATGTTTTAATCACGTGAGTGAGCCGACAGAACAAGAATGCTTGGAAGTCTACAGACGAAAAGTAGATCAATCTCGAGCACGAGCTCAGCTCCACCAGGCCATTGCCAGTTGCAAAGAAGAGCTTGCTTCCATTTATTATGCCCTCGGGGTTTGCGCTGCCATGATTTCTCTTACAGGGCTCTGATTTTGTTTTTGTTTTGTCTGCTCTGTTTTAGGGAGATAGACGGGCAGCGTCAGAATCTACATAATGATTAAAGCTGAGGTATACAACATTAATGAATTTACTGTTTAACAATTATTGATAACTAAGTTATTACAACGAATGTGACCATTTATAAATTTTCCCTCCTAAGATCACCATAATAAGCAAGTGTTCAGAAAGCATTCATTTTTCTCTTGTGGCGATCACGTTGTCTTAATTTGTTGGCAATCTCTGCAACTATCGTGTTTCATTTGCATCTTGAATTGCAACAAYCTTAAATGAATTTTCACAGTTATTTCTTACAGGATTGATTTGTATGGTCTGTGTCTTGATCTATTAATTGACTTCATATATTGCGTATCGCTGAAGCATTTCGGCAGCCACCGACTGAGATAAGCCAACCCACTCAGCGAGTCGTACGAACCAAACGACTTTGAACAATGAAACGGATATTGATTGAGAGGCTTTTCTTTACATTTTTGGGTTTGAAAATTGAAAATTCAAATAGTAAAACGTTATGTAAGTATTATATACGTTATTAACTCAGTTGATCAGTGTAGGTTGTGGATTCAGTGGCATTTTTTTTCCTTGATCAGGCGTACCAACCAAACTACTTTGAAGAATAAAATGGTCATTGAATGAGAGGCTATTCTCTAGCTTTTAGGTCTGAAAACTAAAATATTGTATGTAAATTCAAATTTCAAATAAGAATTATATCAGTGGTTAAGTTAATTTATCAATGTGAGGTTTATTAACTAATTCAATTTTTATAAATATCTTTGTGATGCATAGTGAGAAAAATCATATAAAGTGTGATTTGCTTTATTAATTGACTTCATACATTGTATATCAAGTTACTCTCCGAGTCATCAACACTAGTTTTTATATGAATTTTTGAACAAAGGCACACAAGAATTCCATGATGCTTTTGTGGACACATGGGATGTTACAAGTAAACAATAGTTTTTATATGAATTTTTGAACAAAGGGAACATAAGAATTTCATGGTGTTTTTATGGATTTTTAGGATGTTAAAAGTAGTACATTTTTCTTTTTAATAGAGTTTGTGACGTAACAGTACTCCTCGGAGCACGTCCTCTCCCTCAGGACCTTCCTTTTCTCGGCCCGAAGAATGTCAAAGTTCTTCTAATTCCCTATCAGGAATTCTATACCCACAGTTCTCTTCGCGTGATCCCCCTTCTTTGACTTGTCAAGAAATCGAAACTTGTGACTTCGCGAGTTCATTGTCTATCTCTGGGCTCTCGAACCTCCGAGACCCGATGCTCCAGTCAACGCTGACTTCCTCTTTCCTCTATCAGGACTTCGCTCTATAGCGACTTCGCTACTCACGACACCAACCACTCGGTTTTCCAACCCCCGATACACGAGACACCGAAATGCCGAAACTCGCGACCTCGCCACTTGTGACTTCGCTACTCGGGGAGTCAATTAACTCCTATGTCAGCTCCCGATGCCCGAGACGCCGAAACCCGTGATCTTCTTCTGATCCTTGGCACGTATCTGACCGAGTGATATAATGACCCACGATCCCTTGGACTCAATTCCCGGACGTGGTCGTAACCTCCTCGCACCTCCGTGAGAATCCAACGGCCCACGAAACTTCATGAAATCTCCTACAAAGGTTTCGTCCGTCCGTTCTCCCTTTAATGATTCTGCGAAATGACAAATCGTTCTTCCACAGAACTCGTCACCCTACACGCAAACCTGCGACGTTCCTTGCAACCTTTAAGTCACAACTTTCTTGCTTGTCCTTTAACAAACTCGAAGGCCTATCCTTCCTGAGCTTTTCTCACAACTTTCAAGCCCTTTCAGGAAACTTTTGCACACACTCCTTGCGGCAAAGATCTTCAACAATATCCAAGCGTTTAAGCTTCGACTCTGCGCACCCCTGCAGCAACAGTCTTAATCCCCTTTGCTTTGAATCGCAACTATGAGTCTTAACTTGGCCTGTGCACTCTTTGCATGGCTCTTCTGCAACCCACTTTCACTCTTGGGCGAATGAGAACAAAACTTAACTATTTGAGCCTTCTTTCAACGCACTCCTTGCGGACCACTTCGACTGCACTCCTTGCAAGAATTCTTGCTCAAACAGAGAAACAATTGAAACTCATTCTCACTTCCTCTCAAACTTCAGTTTAACCATGAAATCACATACACAACATATAAAAGAAAATGTATAATAGATAGCAAACATTCGTGAGCACAACATAAATACACAGAGAAATAACACAAACCATGAATTTGAATCAAAGCTTTCTTCTATTAATTCAAATGTCTCTACATGGGTGTTCTTCATACAATTCTCTGCTTGCTCTTCTTCTCTCCTGAATAATGCTTATGATTATGAATAATAATACAATGTACAAAGGAGGGTGTCTATATCTCATTTCCCTCTTGCGCTCTAAAGCTATCAAATCTAAAATTAAATTTCTATCTACTAGCATTAAATCTATTAAATGTCGTCTATCCACCTAAGGACGAGAGCTATCCGCTCAAGGTCCATTACCATATACAAAGTGCGCTTCATTAAATCCACACATTAATGTTTTCATAACAATATCAAGGTGTTTTTCAAAATTTGTGCTGGCTTATCCAGCTGTCCTCCGCTTCCGCGCTGGCTCGCTTGATGAGTTGGCGATGCTCCTGCATCATACTCCTCGGCTCAAAAATTTTCATGGGCTCCTGTCCATGAGCTCCTGCACGGTATTTCCATGCTTCTGTATCACTGTTTCACTCTCCCAGTTGGCATCCTCTACTAGGTGATTCTTCCATTTGACCAGATATTCGAAGTATTGCTTCTGCCTGGTCTTCTTACCCACTCTCTTGTCCAGTATGCATTCCATCTGCAGCTTCTCTGCAATAGGCATCTACTTCATCCATTGGATGATTGGTTGCTTAGTTGCAGTCTCTGCTTCTCCAGCCCTGTACGGGTATAAATATGCGATATTGAATATCAGAGATATCCCGATGCCATCTGGCATCTCGATCTCATAAGCATTCTCTCTGAATTTCCTCAGGACTCTGCTTGGCCCAATTTTCTTCATTTTGAGCTTGTTATATGTTCCCCTTGGGAGCCTTTCCTTCCTCAAGTGTGCCAGAACCAGATCACCAAATTCAAAATGAAGTTGTCTCTTTCGTTGGTCTTCTTTGCGCTTGTACTCCTGATTTGAATCTTGCAGTCGCTGCTTCACCTGGCTGTGACGTTCTTTCATCGCCTCAGTGAATTCCTCTGCACTAGTGCTGCTAGTCGCAGTCTGTTCTGAATCCTTCAGTTCATATACTCCTCTCGGCTGCATCCCATATACAACCTGAAATGGACTCTTTCTTGTGCTGTGATTCTCTGAATTATTGTACGCGAACTCTGCCTGTGGTAATACCTGGTCCCAACTACTATGGTGCTCTGTCACCAAGCTTCTCAGCAAGTCTCCTAGACTTCTGTTGACCACTTCTGTTTGTCCATCCGTCTGAGGATGATACAAAGAAATAAATGCCAAGTTAGTTCCTAGTTTCTTCCATAGGGTCCTCCAAAAATGCCCTATGAATTTAGTGTCTCTGTCTGAAACTATGTTTTTTAACAATCCATGAAGTCAAATGACCTCCTTGAATAATAGATTTGCGATGTGAGTCGCATCGCTTGTCTTCTGGCATGGAATGAAATGTGTCATCTTAGAAAACCCGTCCACGACCACAAAGATGGAATCGACACCTCTTTGTGTCCTCGGTAAACCCAATACAAAATCCATGATAATTGCCTCGCATGGCCTCTCTGGTATGGGCAATGGATAATAGAGTCCTGCATTCTGTTTCCTTCCCTTCGAATGATGGAAAACTCGACATCTGTCAACAAACCTCTTGACATCTGCTCACATCCTCGGCCAAAAATATGACTCGTTCAACTTCGCGAATGTTTTTTCATGGCCAAAATGCCCTGCTAATCCTCCGCTGTGTTTTTCCTTCAAGTTCTCCCTCATGGAGCATTTCGGAATACACAGTTGATTGCCTCTGAACAAAAATTCCTCCTAGATCATATAGTCTATCCACAGACTCCTGTCACTGAGAACTTGATTCTCAGCTGCTTCATATGCTTCTGCAAAATCTACATCACCTGCATACATGTCCCTGAGATTTTCAAAACCCAATGTCTTGACTCAGAACTCTTGCAACAACAAACATTTCCTGCTCAAAGCATCAGCCACTTTGTTAGTAGTACCCGCAATATGTTTAATCACAAATGTGAAATTCTGCATATACTCTACCCATTTTGCATGTTTCTGATTCAACTTCTCCTGCTGAGTCACAAACTGTAATGCATGATTATCACTGTACAATACAAATTCCTTCGGGATCAAGTAATGCCTCCACTTCTTCAGTGCCTGTATGATAGCATAAAATTCTTTATCATACGTGGAATATTTCAGTTTTGCCTCATCTAACTTCTCACTAAAATATGCAATTGGCCTGTCTTCCTGACTCAAGACCGCTCTTATGGAAAACCAACTTGCGTCACATTTCACCTGAAATGTTTTCAGGAAATCCGGCAACACCAAAACCGGTTGCTCCATGATCTTTCGCTTCAACAGATTGAATCTCTTCTCAGCCTCTATTGTCCAGTGAAAAGACTTATGCCGCTTCTTCACTGTATCCATCATTGCTACGCTAATTCACTGAAATTCCTGATGAATTTCCGGTAGAAACTAGCCAAACCATGAAAACTCCTCACCTCGAAAATATTTCTCGGTGATGGCCAATTCTTGATCACTTCTACTTTATCCGGATCCATCTTTAATTCTTTCGCCGAAACAACAAAACCCAAATATATGAGCTCTGTCTTCATAAATGTGGACTTCTTCATATTAATCAACAGCTTCTCCTGTTGTAGCTTTTTCATCACACTGGCCAAATGCTTCAAATGTTCAGCCTCTGTCTTGCTGAAAATCAGTATATCGTATAGATATACGACAACAAACTTTCCGATGAATTCCCTTAGGACTTCATTCATCAGCCTCATAAACGTACTTGGTGCATTCGTCAAACCAAACGGCATGACTAGCCATTCATACAACCCTTCATTGGTCTTGAATGTTGTTTTCCACTCATCGCCTTCTCTCATGTGAATCTGGTGATATCCACTTTTCCAATCTATCTTTGAAAAATATTTTTCCGCACTCAGGCAATCCATCAGATCATCCCTTCTCGACAATGGGAACATGTACCTGATGGTTATTTTGTTGATCGCTCTTGATTCGGTACACATCCTCCAGCCTCCATCCTTATTTGGACTGAGTGTTGTCGGAACAACACATGGACTCAAGCTCTCCCTGACTAACCCTTTGTCCATCAACTACTGGACCTGCCTCTTGACCTCCTCATTTTCCTGCGGTGTCAACCTATACGCGGCTTTATTCGGAAAACTGGCTCCTGGTATGAGGTCTATGTGATGACTCACACTCTTCACTGGTGGCAAAAAATGAGGTAATTTTTCCACTATAATGTCAGCAAACTATTCCAGCAGTTCCTGAACTTCATCCGGTAAATCGTCCAGTCTTGTGCTAGTCAAAACAATCCTCGACTTCCTGACCAAAAAGAACAGTGGATCTTCATTCTTCTTAACCTCTGTAAGAAGTTCCTTCCCACTCATGAGAAGTACTGTGTTGCTTACTTCCGGCTTCACCTCCTTATCTTTTATCGGAAGAAACATATGGGATCTCTCGTTCTTCTCCAGTGTATATGTGTTCATTCTCCCATCATGAATCACATTTTTGTCATATTTCCAGGGTCTACCCAGCAATAGATGACATACATCCATGGGAATAACATCACATAAGATCTTATCATTATATCAACCTATTTTGAATTCAACCAAGCATTGTTTAGTAACAGTTACCTGATGTCCTTTCTGTAACCATGAAACTCTGTATGGACTGGGATGATCAGTTGTCTCCAGCTCCAGATTTTCCACCATCTCGGTTGAAACGAGATTGTTCGTGCTACCACTGTCAACAATAACCTTGCACACCCTATCCTTGGTCTTGCAAGCTGTTCTGAAAAGTCTAGTTCTTTGTACTGAGATTTCCACCTCCTTCTCAGGTGTCAAAAGAAATTTTCGCATCATAAGCGATCTTCCGCCTTCTGCGTCTTCAGCCTCAACATCAAGCGGCTGCGCTTCAGTGATGTGAACTTCTCCAATGTCCTTCTTTTTCTCTAGACACTTGTAAGACTTGTGCCCATTCTTCCCACATGTGAAACATGTGATTACTCCACCTCTTCCTCTACCTCGATCTTTGGTACGAGGAAAAGTAGTTGCATCAGCATATCCTCCACTCTGCTCATTATGTTGCCCTTTCTGTTCAACCTGTGGCCCTCGCTGTGAGGTTCCGCCTCTTTCTACTTTACCCTAAGGTTTCTTCCATTCCTCCTTGGGCTTCTGAGTTCTTTCCTGGGCAATTGCTTTGCCTCTGGGCTAACTTCTGCCTCGCCCTCGCTGACCTTTCTTTCGACTCGGTTTCTCTTCTTCTTTCAGAGCCATCTGATAAGCATCCTTCATTGTTCAGATGGTTACCATGATCAACTCATCCTGAATGTCGTATCTTAGACCATTCAGGTATCTGGCAACCTTCTCATCATCACTCTCCCGATGACCTGTCCTGATGTTTAGTCGATAAAATTCTTCAGTGTATTCTTTCACTGTCATCAGCTTCGGTCTCAGGTTCTGCATCCTCCTGAACAGAGTAATTCGATAGTCTCTTGGGATGAACTTCGATTTCATCTTCGCGATCATTATGTACCAACTCTTAATCTTTTTCTTGCCTTTGCAGCGTGTGTCATCTTGTATCTCGTCCCACCACAATGCTGCATGTCCTTTCAAGCACGTGACAGCATGTCTGACCTTCTTATCCTCTTTGATATCTTCATAATCGAAGTAGGTGTCAAGAGCTCTAATCCAATCCAGTAGCTCCTCTGCATCCAAGTTCCCCTCGTAGACTGGAATGTCCATCTTCACTTTCGCACCCATTATGGAAATGGCTTTGATCAACCGCTCGGTTGATGTATCTTCTGCTATGAACTCTTCTTCATGTCCAACTTCTATCTCGTCCTCGGAATCACTAAGATCCCCTGCACTAGCTGTGCATCTCTGAGTTGTTTCCATGTCTTCAAGTCTTACTCGAAGATCTCTCATCTGTCTCTCCATTTCTAGATTCCCTGCCAGCATGCCTCTTCTTCGCACCTCCCTATCTTCTGGATCAGGTGATTGTCTTTCTCTTCTGGGCGGCATGGTGAATTTCTTCTTCTCTTCTACAGAAAGAAAAGAAATTCCTCTCTCTGATACCAAACCTGACGCAACCGTACTCCTCGAAGCACGTTCGCTCCCTCAGGACCTTCCTTTTCTCAGCCCGAAGAACGTCAAAGTTCTTCTAATTCCCTATCGGGAATTCTATACCCATAGCTCTCTTCGCGCGATCCCCCTTCTTTGACTTGTCGGGAAATCAGAACTCGTGACTTCGCGAGTTCACTGTCTATCTCTGGGCTCTCGAACCTCTGAGACCCGATGTGCCATTCAACGCTGACTTCCTCTTTCCTCTATCGGGACTTCGCTCGATCGCGACTTCGCTACTCGCAACACCAACCACTCGGTTTTCCAACCCCCGATACACGAGATGCTGAAATGTCGAAACTCGCGACCTCGCCACTTGCGACTTCACTACTTGCGACTTCACTACTCGCGGGGTCAATTAACTCCTATGTTAGCTCCCGATGCTCGAGACATTGAAACCCGTGATCTTCTTCTGATCCTTGGCACGTATCCGACCGAGTGATATAATGACCCACGATCCCTTGGACTCAATTCCCGGACATGATCGTAACCTTCTCACACCTCCGTGAGAATCCAATGGCCCACGAAACTTCATGAAATCTCCTACAAAGGTTTCGTCCGTCCATTCTCCCTTTAATGATTCTGCGAAATGACGAATCGTTCTTCCACATAACTCGTCACCCTGCATGGAAACCTGCGATGTTCCTTACAACCTTCAAGGCACAACTTTCTTGCTTGTCCTTCAACAAACTCGAAGGCCTATCATTCCTGAGCTTTTCTCACAACTTTCGAGCCCTTTCAGGAAACTTTTGCACACACTCCTTGCGACAAAGATCTTCAACAACGTCCAAGCATTGAAGCTTCGACTCTGCGCACCCCTGTAGTAGCAGTATTAATCCCCTTTGCTCTGAATCGCAACTCTGAGTCTTAACTTGGCCTGCGCACTCTTTGCACGACTCTTCTGCAACCCACTTTCACTCTTGGGCGAATGAGAACAAAAGTTAACTATTTGAGCTTTCTGTCAACGCACTCCTTACAGACGACTTAGACTGCACTCCTTGCAGGAATTCTTGCTCAAACAAAGAAACAATTGAGACTCATTCTCACTTCCTCTTAGACATCAGTTTAACCATGAAATCACATACACAACATATAAAAGAAAATGTATAATAGGGATAACAAGCACAACATAAATACACAGAGAAATAACACAAACCATGAATTTGAATCAAAGCTTTCTTCTATTAATTCAAATGTCTGTACATGGGTGTTCTTCATACAATTCTTTGCTTGCTCTTCTGCTCTCCTGAATAATGCTTATGCTTATGAATAATAATACAATGTACAAAGGAGAGTGTCTATATCTCGTTTCCCTCTTTTTCTCTAAAGCTATCAAATCTAAAATTAAATTCCTATCTACTAGCATTAAATCTATTAAATGTCGTCTATCTACCTAAGGACGAGAGTTATCTTCTCAAGGTCCATTACAATATACAAAGTGTGCTTCATTAAATCCACACATTAATGTTTGTGCAACAATATCAAGGTGTTTTTCAAAATTTGTGTTGGCTTATCCAACTGTCCTCCGCTTCCGCGCTAGCTCGCTTGATGAGTTGGCAATGCTCATGGATCAGTTTGTGGGTTTTATAGAGTACAGATTTATTTATTTTTAGAAGTGTTGTATTATGGAAGTAATGATCAGATTGATTATCATCAGGGAAGTAATTATCAAATTAGTCAAATTGATTATTATTAGAGAAATAATCATCAAATTAGTTATATTGATAGGATTTTTTCTTTATTATGTTTTTTTCATAATTTTTCTATTATTTTTTTCTATCAAATTCTTGATTTTAAAGATTTACACTCTCTTTTCAAAATTTGCAATATTTTGATTAGTTTGAAAATTATTATAAAAAAATTGTATCAAAATACTTAATCGACTTCAAATTCAAATATGATCATTTTAATTATAATATATGTATCCATTTAAAAAATCGACTTCAAATTCAAATATAATCATTTTAATTATAATATATGTATCCATTTAAAAAGTAGATTAGTGTAAGCCATTCCCTGTGATTACAAGGAAATTCTCCTTGGAAAACATGGAATTTATCTTTGTTGAGAAGATCCGGAAAGTCAGTCATTGCCAATTTGTTAAGCTAATACAAAGTCCCTTTGGTTAATCGAAAGAGACAAATTACTTTTCTCGGAAAACATGGAGTTGAACACTCTTAACTCGACAAATGACAAATTAGCATTTGCCAAAAAATCGCATAGCATTTATTCCCAATGGTTGAATAAATAGGAATTCCTTTATTAGCATTTCATATGCTAATATATAGTTCAATTAGGGAATTCCGAGAGTGAATGTATGGTTGGATTCTCACCATACAGTACAAATTCCGTGTTAAACGATTTATAGAGTTTGATATGGGAGACGTAGGTAATTTTAATGTTAGTGTAATTTACATTTTTCATCCATGGGAATTATTATTATTAAAGATGTTGCAACAAGGTGCAAGTGTTGATTCATATGTGATGCTATTTAGGAATGAGTATCTATTGAGTTTTTATATAAACATAATATTTATAGATTTTTATATGTTATCTGGTTGAATATAAATGCATTGTTATGTAATAATATTTTTTATTACTTATGAATCTATGAAAATATAAGATTGGAGGTATCATTTTTCTTATTATTCATTTATTAATACCAATTTTTATGTTGGTGTGTGTTTGCATTCATGGATACTAATTAGAACACTAAAGAGGATGCTACCAAATGGGTTTACTATTTTTGGAATACAAAATAAATACAATGACAATGTTATGTTCTTTTTGAAATCTTTTAAGTCTTTTTTTCACCATTTTATTGGAAATTTGCAAGTTAGAAGTTGCATCCATAGGATCATTAGTATGTTTACTTTCTTCCTCATGATTCTCTAGAATCTATTTCCTATTTCATGTAATGATTGACATAAAATTCTAGTTTCATGAAATTAGTTTTGGAATTCTATACTTTTAAAGAAATAACTTAACTATGAAAATTACAATTAAATAGAAGGACTAAGGCTAAGATATAATTTCCAATGAATTGAATAATGTTAATGAATTATCTAAAGTAGTTGTGGCAAATTACTGTGTCTATCTTTCGATGTTTTTAACTTGTTTTATATCTTCACAAGGTAGATATACTAGCAGGAGATCAAAGTGCAAAACTACTTGAAGCATAACATCCCATGGCATAAGAAGTAAGTAACGACACAACTAAGAACTAATATACATGATGAGAGGAAAGGTTACATAGAGTATGTGGAATATGGAGGTTTAAATAAAGTCATTCTTTCTCCTATACTAGCCAACATACTTACAATCAATGATAAGTTGAATTCACATATCAAAGATTGGGAATCAATATTTTAAGAAGAGATAGTGAGAGGTACAACAATGTTGGATCAGAAAATTATGAGGGCCTAAAATAGATCCTGCCATCACACGATTAACTCTATTGATCATAGTTCCTAATTTTAATCTCTTCCAAAATTGAACATTGAATGTAAACTTTACTATCCATTTAATAAATAAATCTATCTATTTATCTATCTAATAAAAAATGTATATATTAGAAAACTGGTAACTAAAAACATTAAAAATTGTAACATCCTTCTTCAAGGATGTCACATAAATGATTAAAAATATCATAATTCCTTATGACATATTTAATTATAGAAGAAATAAATATTATCATGCTTATCCTTAGTAGAAGCCCGGAGCAATAATAACACGACAATTCAAACAAAACAATACACAGATTTGATGGGCATTGAATCTATGTGAATAACATGGCAATTCAAACAAAACAATACACATATTTGATGGGCATTGAATCTATGTATTTAACTTCATATGTAAGTTGGAATTCATCTTATATAAGTCCCTGACAAATTTTGGGCCATTGGCCAAATTTGTAATTTACGCTCAAACATTTTTTGAATGATTATGCATAAAACACAAACGAAATCACTTGAGCAGTTTTGATATTAGTATATTAATGAGCCAATACATGAAGGTGTATTATTGAGATGCTCATAGTTTTGATTGGTCCTACTAGCTCTTTCTTGATTATATCCCATCATCTAGTAGGTTGTGCACTATTTGCACAGTCAAGTAAAATAATCTTTTGTTATTATGAAACCATTGATAAGGGGCCCAGAAAAAGCTGGTTGCATTTCCTAGTGACCTTGAAAATCATAATTGTTTTATATATTTGGTTCATATTTCAATTCCCCTCATACTCATCTATTATGTTTCTCATAAGCACTAATCAGTCAAATATTGAAGAAACTGGTATTATGAATGTAAAATATGTTTCAATGCAATGCTAATAGTGTATGCTAAGATAGGTGTGTAGTGGTTGATTTGGTTGATTTTTTTGTGTTAATATTGACTCAGTCATACAATCATTGATTAGGTAATTGTTGGGCTTACCTTTAGTGGTTTACGAAACCATGGAATTTTCCCATAGTATTTGATGTGAGTCTTTGCATGTCATTGCATGGTTATCTCCATGTCATGCATGTATTTGCAAGGCTATGCATGTCCATGAATGTCTCCACTACATTCATGTCTTTGGATGGATATCTTGAGGCCATGCATCTATTCGCATGGCTATTTTCACTCCATGCATGTCTTTGCATGGCTATTTCTAGGCTATGTATGCATTCACATTGTAATCTAATTCTAGTAAGGAATTAGAGTTGTAATCGATGATCCTATTTAATGGCTTGATATACTCCATTGTAAGAAGCCTCAAGTAGTCTCAAGTGGTTGGTGTTAGATTGTGGCTGGATTGGACAAGTTTATTAATAGATATGTATGGATGTGGTGTTTCTTCTCATGGTTAAGAGTTTCCAAGATAAATATTGTCTCTATGTGCATGACTTCTTATTGTGTTATTTGTCTCTCAGATTTTAACATGGTATCAAAGCTAGTCTGGGTTTGACTACGTCATGGTAGGGCCTAGTGACTTGCGGAGAACAAAGTACATAATTTTTGTGAGTGGAGATTTATTGTCATTAATTTTTGCATTGAGGTGAATCCGACAAGTCTCAGTGGGGAGGAGACACCACCAAAAAGAAGCAAATTCCATAGAAAGAGAAAATTTTGTAATTGAGGACTGATTATTGTTTGTCGGTGTACCTAGATTGGTTGATGTTCGATGTTGCAAATATAGATGCTTACATTGATGGAATCAAATTATAGTTTGTGGATATAGTGTAGGATATGAAGGTTTCACCACAAAGAAAAGAACTACCAGATAAGAAGAGCAATGTTTATCCTAAATGATGATGAAATTGGAGGCTAAGATGCCAAAAATTTTAGTAGATTGGTCATGAGGAGTTGTTCGTGGGCTTCCATGGAGCGTTCAATGGCTTCCAATTTTCTTTGGATGACAAATATTGAATCCCAATATGAACCATGTGAATGTTGAAACCTAAATGGGTGATCCCCTATACGCATGTGGTTTCAAAAGGAGAAACATTTCTTTTGGTGGTGATAAATGTGTCATAGAATCCTTGTGGCTACTGTACAATGTGGAAAGATTATTGGTCGTTTAAGAAATCTTAGGGATTGGATGGTGTGGTATATCTTGGGTTTGAATTCAGGTTCAATTTCAGATTTTATCCATGTGGATATTGAGACGAGGGATTTAGAGGGCTTTTGAGGGTTTGGGAAAACTTGGAGTTGTTGATTTGGTACACATATATGGCACAAAAATGCATGTGTTCAAAAGGTAAGGAATCAATCAAGGTATTACTATCTTGACAAGGAAGAGGTTGTTGATTTTAGACAGGAGGAATTACATTTTACAAGAAAATGCGCAGGATCCTAGGTGAGTCTTAACCTATGGAAGGTGCATGCAGGTACTGCACATAGAAGATATGGAAAGGAGATTGTGTATGTTATAGGTTGGAATTATATATTTTTAGCATAAAACATAGTGTTTATAGGCTCAACTAGATTCAAGGTGGTAGTAGATATTTTTTTGGGTGAAGAATATGGAGAAGAGCATGCTATAGAGAGTCGAGTTGGTTGCTAAGGGTTGAGGTCATAGCAATAGGAGGGTGAGAGGATAGAGAGATACATGTTAGAATAGAAATAATGAAAAAATATACATTTATTATAATGGAGTTGAAAATAATTATCTCATGTAAATCGACATACGATTGTAAATCCTAGTTATGCATGCATACCCCTAGTATATTATCGGTAAAGTATAGACATAGACCTAAGTGATAGGGAGTACATTTCAAATTCACAGATACCATGGTTATAAAATTTCAGGGGGGCGATGCAAAATCACTTGCATGGTATGGTCATATTTGGTCATGGGAAACCCCAAGTCAATTTTAAAGGAGGGAATGTTAGGTCAAACTTTACTCAATTAAAGAGTCGAATTTGTTAGGTGAATATTGGTGGTTTTAGGAACATGTTTCTAGTACCCCATGGTTTTATATCCCATGGATTGCATGTAATGAAATTATTTAAAGTGATGGTGATGTTCTATTGTAATACACCAAGGACGTGAGTGGTGAAGGCTCACTTGAATGAGGCTAGGAGGTTGACCGACTTAGTTGGGTTTGGTAAAGAAACTAATAGATTTATTATTTGGTTTTTTTGGTTAAGGGTTTCTAGGGTAAATATCTAATGTCAATTTATATGCCTTCTTTCTTGTTGGGAAGTTTCTCTTTACCAGGTTAAAAATTGAGCGAGAAATATCACAACAAGAAATAAGGCATATAAATGGACATTAGATATTTACCCTAGAAACCCTTAACCAAAA
>JZKD02S2060978.1:356252-376070 GCA_000966675.3 Picea glauca | reverse complement strand
ACATAGAACAAAGGTGACCAGATTTGGTTGAGTAGACCAAGTCCATGTTTTAGATCCTGCCATCACACCATTAACTCTATTGATCATAGTTCCTAATTTTAATCTCTTCCAAAATTGAACATTGAATGTAAACTTTATTATCCATTTAATAGATAAGTCTATCTATTTATCTATCTAATAAAAAATGTATATATTAGAAAACGGGTAACTAAAAACATTAAAAATTGTAACATCCTTCTTCAAGGAAGTCACATAAATGATTAAAAATATCATAATTCCTTATGACATATTCAATTATATAAGAAATAAATATTATCATGCTTATCCTTAGTAGAAGCACGAAGCAATAATAACACGGCAATTCAAACAAAACAATATACAGATTTGATGGGCATTGAATCTTGTGAATAACATGGCAATTCAAACAAAACAATACACATATTTGATGGGCACTGAATCTATGTATTTAACTTCATATGTAAGTTGGAATTCATCTTATATAAGTCCCTGACAAATTTTGGGCCATTGGCCAAATTTTTAATTTACGCTCAAACATTTTTTGAATGATTATGCATAAAACACAAACGAAATCACTTGAGCAGTTTTGATATTAGTATATTAACGAGCCAATACATGAAGGTGTATTATTGAGATGCTCATAGTTTTGGTTGGTCCTACTAGTTCTTTCTCGATTATATCCCATCATCTAGTAGGCTGTGCACTATTTGCACAGTCAAGTAAAAAATTTTCTTGTTATTATGAAACCATTGATAAGGGGCCCATAAAAAGCTAGTTGCATTTCCTAGTGACCTTGAAAATCATAATTGTTTTATATATTGGGTTCGTATTTCAATTCCCCTCATACTCATCTATTATGTTTCTCATAAGCACTAATCAGTCAAATATTGAAGAAACTGGTATTATGAATGTTAAATATGTTTCAATGCAATGCTAACAATGTATGCTAAGATAGGTGTGTAGTGGTTGATTTGGTTGATTTTTTTGTGTTAATATTAACTCAGTCATACAGTCATTTATTAGGTAATTGTTGGTCTTACCTTTAGTGGTTTACGAAACCATGGAATTTTCCCATAGTATTCGATGTGAGTCTTTGCATGTCATTGCATGGTTATCTCCATGTCATGCATGTATTTGCAAGGCTATGCATGTCCATGAATGTCTTCACATGACTGTCTCCACTCCATGCATGTCTTTGGATGGATATCTTCAGGCCATGCATGTATTCGCATGGCTATTTTCACTCCATGCATGTCTTTGCATGGCTATTTCTAGGCTATGTATGCATTCACATTGTAATCTAATTCTAGTAAGGAATTAGAGGTGTAATCGATGATCCTATTTAATGGCTTGATATACTCCATTGTAAGAACCCTCAAGTAGTCTCAAGTGGTTGGTGTTAGATTGTGGCTGGATTGGACAAGTTTATTAATAGATATGTATGGATGTGGTGTTGATTATCCTGGTTAAGAGTTTCCAAGATAAATATTGTCTCTATGTGCATGATTTATTGTTGTGTTATTTCTCTCTCAGTTTTAACATGGTATCAAAGCTAGTATGGGTTTGACTACGTCATGGTAGGGCCTAGTGACTTGCGGAGAACAAAGTACATAATTTTTGTGAGTGGAGATTTATTGTCATTAACTGTTGCATTGAGGTGAATCCGACAAGTCTCAGTGGGGAGGAGACACCACCAAAAAGAAGCAAATTCCATAGAAAGAGAAAATTTTGTAATTGAGGACTCATTATTGTTGGTCGGTGTACCTAGATTGGTTGATGTTCGATGTTGCAAATACAGATGCTTACATTGATGGAATCAAATTATAGTTTGTGGATATAGTGTAGGATATGAAGGTTTCACCACAGAGAAAAGAACTACTAGATAAGAAGAGCAATGCTGATCCTAAATGATGATGAAATTGGAGGCTAAGATGCCAAAAATTTTAGTAGATTGGTGATGAGGAGTTGTTCGTGGGCTTCCATGGAGCGTTCAATGGCTTCCAATTTTCTTTGGATGACAAATATTGAATCCCAAGATGAACCATGTGAATGTTGAAACCTAAATGGGTGATCCCCTATACGCATGTGGTTTCAGAAGGAGAAACATTTCTTTTGGTGGTGATAAATGTGTCATAGAATCCTTGTGGCTATTGTACAATGTGGAAAGATTATTGTTCATTTAAGAAATCTTAGGGATTGGATGGTGTGGTAGATCTTGGGTTTGAATTCAGGTTCAATTTCGGATTTTATCCATGTGGATATTGAGACGAGGGATTTAGAGGGCTTTGAGGGTTTGGGAAAACTTGGAGTTGTCAATTTGGTACACATATATGGTACAAAAATGCATGTGTTCAAAAGGTAGGGAATCAATCGAGGTATTACTAGCCTGACTAGGAAGAGGTTGTTGATTTTAGACAACAGGAATTACATTTTACAAGAAAATGCGCAGGATCCTAGGTGAGTCTTAACATATGGAAGGTGCATGCAAGTACTGCACATAGAAGATATGGAAAGGAGATTATGTATGTTATAGGTTGGAATTATATATTTTGAGCATAAAACATAGTGTTTATGGGATCAACTAGATTCAAGGTGGCGGTAGAGATTTTTGTGGGTGAAGAATATGGAGAAGAGCATGTTATGGAGAGTCGAGTTGGTTGCTAAGGGTTGAGGTCATAGCAATAGGAGGGTGAGAGGATAGAGAGATACATGTTAGAATAGCAATAATGGAAAAATATACATTTATTATAATGGAGTTGTAAATAATTATCTCATGTAAATCGACATACGACTGTAAATCCTAGTTATGCATGCATACCCCTAGTATATTATCGGTAAAGTCTAGACGTAGACCTAAGTGATAGGGAGTACATTTCAGATTCACGGATACCATGGTTATAAAATTGCAGGGGGGTGATGCAAAATCACTTGGATGGTATGGTCATATTTGGTCATGGGAAACCCCAAGTCAATTTTAAAGGAGGGAATGTTAGGTTAAACTTTACTCAATTAAAGAGTCAAATTTGTTAGGTGAATATTGGTGGTTTTAGGAACATGTTTCTAGTACCCCATGGTTTTATATCCCATGGATTGCATGTAATGAAATTCTTTAAAGCGATGGTGATGTTCCATTGTAATACACCGAGGACGTGAGTGGTGAAGGCTCACTTGAATGAGGTTAGGAGGGTGACCGACTTAGTTGGGTTTGGTAAGGAAACTAATAGATTTATTATTTGGTTTTTTTGGTTAAGGGTTTCTAGGGTAAATATCTAATGTCAATTTATATGCCTTCTTTCTTGTTGTGAAGTTTCTCTTTACCAGGTTAAAAATTGAGCGAGAAATATCACAACAAGAAATAAGGCATATAAATGGACATTAGATATTTACCCTAGAAACCCTTAACCAAAAAAAATAGCTAATATATCCATTAGTTCCTTGACCGAAGTCAGCCAATTTGTCCAACCTCTTGGTCCCGGCCAAGTGAGCCTTCATCGCTCACATTCATAGCAAATTACAATGGAGCATCAACCCAAAATAGATTTGACATACATTTCTTCTTCTAAGATACCATTCAGGAAAGTTGACATAACATCCATCTGGTACACTTGTCATTTGTGTTGAGTTGTTATGGCTAACAGAGTCCTTACAGTGTCCAACCTTGGTACTGGAGAAAAATTTTCACCATAATCAATACCTGGTTGTTGTGAGAATCCCTTGGAAACAAGTCTTGCCTTGTGTTTTTCAATTTGCCCCTTTTCATTGAGTTTAGTTTTGTAAACCTACTTGACACCAATACTTTTCTTGTGTCTGGGTAGATGAAAAAGATCCCGTGTCTTGTTCTTCTTAATGGAGTCAATCTCTTGGTTCATGGCTTGAACCCAATGTATCTCTTTAGATGCCTCTTTAAAAGATGTAGGTTGACATGACATTAATGCAAAAATATTGTGTTAATCAATTTCTTCCAACTGCTGATGGATTTCTCTTAATCTTCGAGCTCTTTGATTTTCAAGTTCAAAGGATGAATTGATGCTTGAAGTAGATTTTCCTTGAGGAATTTCAGGCTATCCTTGTACCTGAAATATCGGAAGGGCAAGTTGATGGGTTTGTTGTCTTGAATTTTCTGTGTTTTCAGGAAGTGGCAGAAATGGATTTTGACTATCCATAGGTTGATTTTCAGACTCACTCTAGAACTGATTTTCAAGAAATTTGACATCTCTGCTGAGAATTAGTTTCATTGAAATTGTATTGTACAGTCTGTAGGCTTTGAGTGTCTCTTTATAGCCAACAAAGATGCATTTATCACTTTTATCATCAGGTTTCTTCCTCAATTCAGAAGGTATGTGAGCGAATGTTATGCATCCAAATGTCCATAGATGAGAAACATTTAGCTTTGTCCCACTCCAAGATTCCTGAGGGACCTTCATCTTGAGACTGGTGGTTGGATATTTATTCAGGATATAAACTGAGCATGCTACTGCTTCAACCCAAAATAGATTTGACATACATTTCTCTCTTAGAAGGCTTCTTACCATGTTCATTATTGTCTGATTTTTTCTTTCAGCCACTCCATTTTATTGTGGAGTATACATGGTTGTAGTTTGCATGATGATCCCTTGTGATTTTCTGAAATTTGAAAATTTTGTTGAGAAATATTCTCCTCCTCCATCTGACCTGACAACTTTTACATATTTTCCACTCTGTTTTTCATCTTTGACTTTGAATTCTTTGATCTTTGCAAAAGTTTCACACTTGTGTCTAAAAAAATAGATCCAAATTTTCCTGTTAAAATCATCAATAAACATTAGAAAATAAATGCTACCACCTATTGAATTTTTTTTCATTGGTCGACATAGGCCAGTGTGAACCAGATCTAAGTGTTGTTTGGCTTGAGTGGAGGACTCTGGAAAACTAGTACTCTTATGTTTTCCAAGAATGAAAGACTCACATGGGGGATTTTTCTCTTTCAAGATAGGGAGACATTTGACCATGGAGTGTTTCTGTAGAAGGATTAGACACTGAAAAGGTAGATGTCCAAATCTTGTATGCCAAACCATAGTTTCATTGCGGGTGGATGCACTTTGTTCATATGATTGGATCAGATTTGCAGTTCTAAGGGCCAGGGGAAACATTCTATTCCTAGACATGCAGATTTCAGAAATAAATTTTCTATTGATGGTTTTATCATATATCCTACATGATGCTCCTTCAAAAACTACCTTATATCCATGTTCAATTAGTTTTCCTACACTTAACAGATTATGTTTCAAATCTGGAACATGATAGACATTCTTTATGTCTTTTTTTACATTTTGTTTAGTAAGAATAGGTACAATTCTTTTTCCTTGAACTTGGACTAAGGAATAATTTCCAAGCATAATATAAGATGAAATTGAAAAATCAATGCATGAAAGTAAATCTGTGTTACCTGTCATGTGATTGTTGCATCCATTATCCAACAATGAGAGATATTTATGTTGCTCTTAAGTCTTGTGGCATGAGAGAAACATACCATCTGAGGTTTCTCCTTAATTATTTGAAACATGTGCTCTTCCTAAGGGTTGATATTCTTGGTTATTTCGACATTCAAATCCATAGTTCCCATACTTTTTTCAGTAATAAAATTTTATGTTTTATTTGTAATTTGATCTTCTCCCTCTGCTTCTTTGAGGCTGGAAATTTTGATTCTTGTTCTGTTGTCTGTGACCTTGGAAATTCTGATTTTGGTTTAGTTGTTTGTGACATTCACTTGAGTGATGGTTACTTGGAATTCTCCCTCTTCCTTGGTGACCTTTGCCTCTACCTCTTCCTATCCCTCTGCTAAAGGATAATTGAGTCTTGAAGGCATTCACTATTGACTCATCTTCGATATGTAGTTGGGTATCATGTGTCAATAAAGATCCCATTAATTCATCTGTTCAAAAATTTGATAAATCCTTGGATTCAAGGATGGTTGTAAAAACCATTTCAAATTTATTTGGTAAACTTATGAGGACTTTCTTAACAATTCTTTGAGCAGGGATGGCTTCACTAGTCAATTTGATCTAGTTTACAATTTCCATGACTCTGGTCATAAACTGGTCAACATTTTTAGACTCTATCATTTTTAAAGTCTCAAAATGTGTCTTCAAGGTCTGCAGTTTGACTGTTTTGACCCTATCATTTCCTTCGTAAGTTGATTTAAGCATGTCCCAGGCCTATTTTGAGGTAACAACACCGGTGATTTTTGAGAAAAACTAGTCACCTGCTAAGTTTTGAATCCATAATTTTTCCTTATTCTCTCTGTTCCACTATGTTTCCTGAGAAGTTCTCTGTTGATTGGCCATGGAAGCAAGGTCTCTTGGATCTGGTTCCACATAGCCAAGATCCACTGGATCCCAACACTCTTGTGCTTGCAAGAAGGATCTCATTCTAAGAGACCGAAACTCATAGTTCTTTCCAAGAAGAATCAGTCCTTGTGTTGGTCCTAAGTTGCTAGAGGTGGCCATCTTGAAACAAAAAAAAATATGTTAGAGATTTGCATGATTACATGTTTCCTGTGTGTAAAACCAAGTCCATGAAATCTGTTGTGTGACTTCGAGCCAAAAATCACTAGGTAGACCACTTCTTTAACTTTGATATGGTTGGATCTGACTATCTGAGTGCAAGATCTACAAAGTCATAGGCATGAGCTATGTTCTTTAGGAACTTTAGCCCCTCAAATGGAGGAATTGGGATTTCTGATTTAACTCGAGAGCCAAAAAAAAATTGAAGTTTAGCTTCTCATATGACTAGTGGCTAAAAACAAGGTGCTCCAGGTCTTCAGGCTTTGGGAGTCTCGACACTTAGGGTCTCAATTTCTCTTAATAGCCGAATGGATAAATAATAGAATTATTTCAATGATTGATGATCCTCGTTGATTTGAGATCAAAGATCCACAATTACTTCGGGACTTCGGGCCTTCAGGTGATACGGCTGCAAAGATCAATGGTTCTTTTTTATTTGAGATCAATGGTCTAGAATTACTTCGGGAGTTTGGGATTTGGGCCTTTTCAATGCATAGTTCTTACAATCCTCTGGAGTGTCGTATCTCCAATGTGAGAGATCTTCCTCCACATGTCATCTATATTTGTATGACCGATATTTACTTTGAGACTTCAGTCTTTGGGAGTTTTCTTCTTCTCGCTCTCACAATCCTCCAAAGTGTTATTTTTCTAAAGTGTTAGGTCTTCCTACACATGGCCTCTTGAATTGGACGATCGAGATTTACTTCGAAACTTTGAGCTTCGATTGTTCCTAGGTGCACAACACCACAAAACTCCTTAGTGTTCACCTTCTGAAGTGTCAGATCTGTCGATGTGTGTCCTCATCCTTCAATGGCTTAGGTTTACTTCAAGTATTTCTGGCTCTATTTATTCACTCTGCAAAACCTTCCAGAGTGTTAAGTTTCTGAAGTGAGAGATATGGTGCCACATGTCCTCGTTGATGGATGGTTCATATGAACTCTTGGCTTCGAGACTTCGAGAGTTCTGGCTTCTCGCATCTGTCTTTCTTCTGAAGCGTCTATCCGCAGGAGTGCAGGATCTCCTGCCACGTGTCCACTTCAATCAACAGTATGTATCTACTCTGGCTCTTCAGAGCTTCAGTATTTCAAGTGTCCTTTACTAACTTAGCTTCTTCTTACTTCTTCCCAAAGTACGAGATCGCCTGACAAGTGTCCCTTGCTTGAATATACACGGACATGAGTGATTGTGGAGAATCAAATCGCTCACTCTTTAATTTCCTTGTCGATCTCCGCAAAGTGAAGATGTTCATTCGTAGTGGGATTGATATCCATCGTTGATCTATTTATCTAAAATGATCAACAATCTGGAGTGACTGTGGCATCACAAATTTCTCACGCTTTATTTTCCTTCCCTATCCCCCCAATGCAAATATGGTCATTTGTAGCGGGATAAATATCCACCGTTGATCTGTAGATCTAGAAAGATCAACGATCCTGAGCGATTGTGGGCTCATAAATTTCTCGTTCTTTAATTTCCTTCTTGATCCTCGCAATGCGAAGATGATCATTTGTAGCGGGATCAATATCCACCGTTGATCTCTTGATCTAGAAAGATCAACAATCCTAAGAAATTACGGACTCACAACTTGTTTGATCTTTAATTTCTTTCATGATCCCCGCAATGCGAAGATGTTCGTTCATAGTGAGATTGATATCCGTCATTGATCTGTTGATCTAGCAATATCAACGATCCTAAGGGATTGCAAGCTCACAACTTGCATAAACTTTAATTTTCTTCCCGATCCCTAAAATTCCTCCCCACCGTCGATCTCTCTCCAATGAGATATGACGGTTGTGACTTAATATTTTCTTGATATGATGGTTGATCTTGCTCTCGCTCAGATCTTACGGCTGGAAAAAAAAATTCTCCTTATCTACAGGCTCGTCATTTCTGATCTTAATTAAAGGCTCAAATCTATTCCCATGTCCAATATTACGACTGAAGTATCTTATCCTTTGTTTCTTTTGAAAACTTCCTCATGAAGAAGGAATTTCAAGAATATTTCATGAATTATTTTAAATGATCACGAATCTTTAATTATTTCTTCCTTCTGTAGCTCTGCTTCCTGGTGATTTTTGACTCCAATGATCTTTTGAGCATGCTATCGCACATTTTGTAGTTTAGGTCACAGGCTAAAGGATAGAGGACAGACTGGCATAACAGGAACCTTCCCCACCCAATGTCACCTCGATGGGAAGGTTCTTTCTATTTAGGGAGGTTAGCCCAGGGGAAACGTTCCCGGTAACCTGGGGTTTGAAGAGGTAAAGGATACGAGGTCAAGTTTTAAGATTTCCCTCCTCGCAGGTTACCACCAATGTCAGATAGTCCGGCTAATTAGCCAATAAAAGAAGTGTAGGCCCTATTGAAAACACCTGCCCGGAACAAAACAATAGCAAAAAAATATATATATATTTGCACGCTATAACTCAAAGGGTTAGTACTTCTTTAACTATCTGATTTTATTTAATAAGAAATGCAATAGATACAAGATGAAGTCAACGTTCTGTTAATTAGCCTATGAAAGATCATCAATTCATCAATATCTACCCAAATGACCAAGCCAAAAACATATCCAATCAATAATTTGTTCAATAAATGCTTGACGTCATCACTCAATTGCTTATATTATACCTTTTTTGTGTCAAGATGAGATATTCAACTATGACGTCAGCCTTTATTTTGTTAGCAATGTTAGTTAGGGTTTTAGATTTAGAGTTTTAAAGGTAGTTTTTGTACACTAGAGGCTCAACGTTGGAGATCTAACCAGTGCCTTAGGGTATATGGAGTCAGAAGTAAGGGAACAAGGCCTCGGGAGGATGAAAAATTACAGACTAGAAGGTAGGGTTCTATGGTGCTGCAAAGGCAGGGCCCTAGAATAAAAACCCTAGGGGAAAGACGCTCACTCCAGTGTTTCTTAAGCAAGGCCTCATGCTCTTTCCTACTTCTCTAAATAAACTTGGCAAAATGGCTAGCTCAAAGTATAAATTTAAGGGAGAAAGTGTTGCAATGGCAAGGCCTTCAAACCCTAGAAGGTGAAACCCTAGGTGTAGTCAAACTAGGCCTAGGACGTCTCCTCTTTTCAACCTATAACTTAAACGTTAGCTCAGAAAAAAGGAAGACAAGTGTAGCAATGGCTAGGCTCTATCTTCTTTCTTCAATGGCTGGAAACTATTTCTCAACAAGGGGACATGTAACAAAGACCTACTTGTGTGCTTGTTACCTAGGGTTTTAAATCAACAATATAATAAGAAAATGTAAGAAATTATACCTACAACCATTCAATTAAGAAGTTTTGCATGAAAATTTACTTACATGTCATGAAGAAAGCACAAGCAAACCCTAGTTGTAAACCTTCCTTGAGAGAAATGCCATAAATGCCAAGAAAAATCCTCCAAGAACAAGTGTGCCTCACTTAAACACCAAGATCTCACAAGAGAGTGAGTTGTGGTTTTTTTTTTATGAGGGAAAAACATCCTCAATATATATCATCCAATGACCTTTAATTTAGAAAATAGGTCATTAAAACAACTGGCAATGATGACTACAAAAATTATACTTTTTTTACATTAACTTCTAAGTAAAAGACATAAATGAGCAAAAGGTGGGATGTCAATCCATTCTGAGGGAGACGTTGGCCCTTTTTGGGCATGTCTAGCATCCAGAAGTTAGACATTATCCCTTCCAGGGATCCTCCAATCTGCCACATGTGCCATTAATCCATCAAACTGCCACACGCTCAAGGTGACGTCTAGATCTCTCGGGTGACGTCCTGTCCATCAAGAGGAAAATGTTCCATCTGAAGTGGGTCATCCCCCCTAGGCTGGGCTTAGCCAAAGTGTCCTGGGTGGAACATCCTTCTTTTCTCTGTGTGCAAAGGCTCATCATATCATTGCCATGTCTCTGCTACTGATGGGATCCCAACAACCATCTAATGGGCGCTTCAACCCCATGGAGGTCCGAGCTAATCATCTCCCCATGTGTACCGGTCCATTGGTACCTGTCCGTCGGGCATGGTACTACACATCAAAAACTTGTCCCTCCATGGGCTCATTAGTCCTCGGGATCATAGCAATGTCAAACATATCTCATCATTAATTTTATCAAATACATGCATAAAACCCCTAGCATATCCTCTAATAGCTCAAAGATATTACACTGATCAACTATATAAAATTGAAGAAAAAGACAAGATGACCTATTGGGCCAGTATCCATAAGAAGAGGAAAGTTTCCAAAGGACATCATTCAAGCCATGTAACATGAGGTGGTATGGTCTAAGGATGTCTAGACACAGTGAAGACTAGGGATAGGTATTGTCCGCGGGTGCCTTTGTAGGAGGCGAGTTGTACCTGTCATGGATGTAATTTTTTCCAAGCCCCTTTATTGCCTTTATTATTTCTTTATTTATTACTTTTTTCTTTCTTTTTGCTTCAAGGTCTGACCAAAGGACACTTCCTTGGCGTGGTGACCAGAGCTGACAGTGTTACCCACGAGTATTTTCACAGAAATGATAAGGCTGACTCATGATGAGACCCCCTTTCCCTTGGCCATGCAACCAAGGGTCATTTCCCTGGCGTGGTAACCAGATAATGGCAATGTCATACCGCTAGATACCTATGAACATAATGGGTCGTCTCATGATGAGACCTCCCATCCTCTTGGTTAGGACTTGTTTTATTATTTTTCTCCGAGTCCTTTTTGTTTCTTATCGAGAGGCCTTTTATTTCCTTCTCGAGGATCCCTGGGCGATGCATCTCTAGGTTTTATTTCCTATGGCTTTTATCCTTTGCCAACTTCTTTTACCTCCTGGGCCTTTAGCCCCTTCTTCCCACAAGACAAAGTGTAACCCCTCAAATAGGTCATCCTAATGCTCAGACTAGGGGAATGGGATGGATGTATGGGAGATAAGATGTAAAATGATAATATGGTGGGAGCAGACGATGGCTCTTCAAATCCCCCCTGGTGGCTAACCAAAAACTATGGGTACAAGCTTGCTAGGGCACCCCGTTAATCCCCCCAACAATGGTCAAGTGGGTTAGTGTAAGATCCAAGCATTTGTCAAAAATGTAAGGAACCTGATGCATATATATGAAAGTTATAATGATCAAACATGATACATACCATGATACCTAGATCAATTACCTCATGGAGTAAGAGTCTTCTCTGATGCAAGTCCAATGCCGATGGTGATGGATGTTGCTGCTGCTGACAAGACAAATCTGACGTAGAAGAAGAAGGATGGGCCCTCCAGGGCCATGCTCGGGTCAATCCTTCTCTCGGTACTCCATGTCTAGGACCTGTGGGCCTCGAGACATGATCTCCTAGTTATCCCTAGAAATCAGGGATAACAGAGCATACTTTAGACTGCGAAGTGCTCTCCAAGATCTGTGAAGAATCTTGCATCTCTTGCTCTCGTCTGCGAGACAATGTAAGCTTTGTGCTCTTCTTCCTTGGATTAGGCCTCTCTCTAGACACTATGAAGATTTGTATGTCCTAAGCTCTGATACCATGATAGAATGAGAATAAAAGAAGATAATACAGAGAAGATGGAATTTGAAAGCATGAATGAGAAGAGAACAATTCATTAAGGGAAAAGAGTTGAGCTAAATAAGCTTCAGCAAATCAATAAAATTAAGAAACAATCATACAGCTGGCCAGGATAGATGGAACTGTAGAGTTACATACTATTGAGGTTACATATATAATTAACATAAACAACCAAACATGTTGCAACCTTTTTCTAAAGGGAGGGACCTAGATATTCAATTCCATGCCTGACAACTTCTATATTTCGATCCATGGTTATATGTGTATGTATGCATGCAGGGAGATAATATCTCAGGATTGTTTCTCAACTTTGTAGCTCCAAGGTGACCCAGAAAGAAATAAGGAATAACATTCAGGTATGCATAATCAGGAACAAGATAAGTGCTCCCGATCTATAGTTATATATGTATGTAGTGTGCAGGGAGGTAATATATCAACATTGTTTCTCAATATCTCAGCTCCAAGGTGACCTAGAAAGAAATAAGGAGCAACATTCTGGGAGATAATATCTCAACATTGTTTCTCAACATCTCATCTCATTTCATCTCCAAGGTGACCCAGAATGAAATAAGGAGCAACACTCAGGTATGAACAAATGGGAATATGCTAAGTGATGCTAATATATAGTTATATATGTATGTATGTGCACGAGGTAACATCACATCATTCTTTCTCAGTATGCCAGCTCCAAGGTGACTCAGAAATAAAGGAGGAGCATTCAAGTACAAAGAAACTGGAACAAGATAAGTGCTAGTGTTGAATAGTTTGATCAAAGATTCATCCATATAGATCGATCGATCCCTAGCCATGAGTTTATTTGCAGAATTGTTTTCAATAATAATAATAATAATGAATATTATCTTTGAAGAATTGTTTTCGATAATAATGAATATTAATGTGAATATGTAAAGAATTAAAATCAAACCATTAAATTACTATCATTAATTAATGTTTAATTAGACAAGGATTAGTTTCTTTACATATATTTCCTTTGTTAATATTAAATTTTTAACTCTTTAAAAGATTAAAGAAGATTCTACAAAATGAGTCCCTTGTTAATATTAAATTCTCAACTTGTTAAAACATTAAGGAAGATGTTACAAAATGAATTTTGTAGTATTTGTTGTTTTAAAAATATATAAGAAATACAATTATAATCCTTGTTTCCAATCAAATAGTAACTTTTAACTTTTTAAATGACCATGAACCCTACTCTCATCATACACCTTTAACCCTAACTCTAAACTTTGCCATCCACAGGAGCGTCATTGAAGAGAATTATGATAATCAAAGGTAAATGCTCTTTGACAAAAGTAAAGTTGACATTTTTTTAAAGCATTTAAATAGTGAATTACATATTCTAACTTATAAGGACAACTTTGAAGACTTCTATCATAATTTTACAACTACCCTTTCCACTTCTATTAACATGTTCTCTTTGGAGGTGTCTTGTAAAAAGAATAATAGAACAACCAACCCTTGATATGATAAAGAATGTAAAATTGTCTGGAATACCAATAGGGGTTCTTCTAATGAGTCCTCAAAACTCTATAAAATCATTATGTACAAATCCCTAATTAAAAGAAAATAAAGGTACTATATCAATAAAAGTCTTTCACAACTACCTAACCTATATCCTAAGAATTTCTGGAAGCAAATTCTAATCTGCAATACTAAAGAAAACAATATGATTCCCTTAAGGGGTGAAATTTCTACCTTAAAAGTCTTTACGAGTTCCCTAATTCCATGGACACCATTCCTATTGTTCCTATAAAGGATGAAGTTTTTTCTTTGGATGACATAGAGTTTGAGGTTAAACAACTTGGAAATGGGAAAGATAGGGACATTGAAGGACACCAAGCTGAAATTCTTAAAATCAAAGGGCCTATCCCCATCCCTCACATACACATGCTCTTCAATTTACCAGTCAAGTAGGTCTTCCCTAAACCATGGATGCAAATTCTCATTGTACACATGCTCTTCAATTTACCAATCAAGTAGGGCTTCCCTAAACCATGGATACAAATTCTCATTGTTCCTATTTTTAAAAATGGGGATAAAAACATTCCCTCTAATTATAGGACCATTATGATTAGCACAATTTTAGCCAAGCTTTATGGAATTATTTTGGAAAATAAGATTAGTCTTTGGCTAGAAATTCATGGTAAAAGAGATAAAGGCTAGGACGAGTTATTCAGCAGTGGATCATCTGGTTACCTTTAGGACCATTGCAGAGGAGTTCCACAATACTAAAACCAATCTTTTTTTATGTTTTGTTAACTTTAAAAAAAAAATTGACACGGTTCCCAGGAAAAACCTTTGAAATAGATTGGGAGAGATAAAAATTCATTTCGAGTTGAGGGTTGCTTCAATAAGGATATATGAGAACGTTATTTCCAATTTGAATAACATTGAGGGTTGGTAGAAATATATTAACTGCAATATTGGTGTCAAGCAAGGTTGTCCATTGTCCCTTACCCTTTTTGGCATATACATTGACAAGTTAGAATATTGCTTGGAAGAAGCAGGTTGGGTCGACCCTAGTCTCAATAGTATAGTCATCAATATTATTCTTTAGGCTGATGATATAGTTCTTATGTCAAGGAGTCCCCGTGATATTGAAAACCAACTAAGATTCCTTGATGATTTTTTCTTAAATGTGGGTATGATTGTTAATAGTGACCAGACTAAGGTCATGATCATTAAATCTAATAAGATCACTTATGATACCTTCGTATATGACAAAAACAACTTGGAAGAAAGTAAATTCATACAAATATATTGGAATTGATATTTACCACAAGATCAACTAGAATCATAGCATTGAGAAAATGATTATTGAGAGATGAAAATATTATTATGGGCTTGAAACAATTCCAAATCAGTCGATCTTTGGATATGAGATAAGAAGAAACTCCTCTTTGAGACTCTTTTTATGTATGTTATTCTTTATGGATGTGAAGTCTAGGAATGTAGTATCTCTCATGAATCCTAGAGAAATATAGAGTAGATACAAAATGATTTTATAACCTATAATCTAAAAATTAAAGGAAATACACCCTACCCCATACTCCTCTTAGAGGCAAGCCTTTCCCCCATTGAGAGCATGGATGTGACTAGATACCTAATGTATATGAACAAGTTAAACAACATGCAATATAAGAGGATTCCAAAAATTGCTTCAAAATCCAGTTGTAACCACCATCAACTCAAGCAAGGATGGTATAAAGATGCCTCGTCTTGGCTGAGCTATTGGGGAATCATGGAAGACACCATTTTGGAGAAAAAGGATAATATTAAAAATATCATCAAATAAAAATTGAAGGAGAAAATGTGGTGTGATAAAGAGCTAGAGGAAATAATAAAATTAAGTTATTATAAGGATGTAATCAATTCTAATCTAGAAGATCAAAATTGTCTCTCTGTTTTGACGAGTATAAAGAAAAAAATCATGAGCTCCACAGTCAAACTGGCATTGGTCAATTCCTAAGATGCCATGGGATGAAAGAGTTTGTCCTCTTTATGACACTAAGAAGGTTAAAGATGAAAATAATATTCTCTTAGAGTGTCCAGCCAATACCCAGATTAGATCTCAATTTCAAAATATTTGTCACACAACCAACCTTCCTAACCTTTTAACTCAACAAAACTATGGCGATCTTGCAAAGATTCTATTAATTCTTTTTTAGGAGAAAAACAAAATTCTAAATAATTGCAAGTAATGTTTTACCCTCTTAAGGTCTCATAAACCAATTTTGTCTCAATGGACATTCATCATCATCATCATTAATTTAAAAATTAAATTATATATATATATATATATATATATATATATATATATATATATATATTTCAAAATACATTGTTTTAAAAACATTTTTAATTATTTAATTTCCTAAAAATATATATTTAATTTAATTGATGTAACAATATTGTTACATAAATTCAATCTTTATGGATTAAATAATACTAAAACTTTTTAAAAAGAAAGTTTTATGAAAATTGTCTTCTCATTTTTCCTTATCTAAATCTAAATATATAATTTATATTTCAGATATGAACTATATTTCATTTTAAAAATAACATTCAATATTATAATATTTTAAATTTATTATGAGTTTATTTAAATATTTTTTCTTTTTAGGATGGTATGGAGAGTAAATCCTATAAGCTTCATGGTATAATATAATAGTTATGAGCTCAACTAATCTAGGTGGGAAAGATAACAATTATTCCTCTCAACCACCCAAACTAAACCCAACTCAGATTTTATTTAAATATATTTGATATTGAAATTTAATTCTTCTCTTCAAAATAGATGTAATACCATATACCATATTTACCAATAAATTTCAAAAAAACTTTTCCCTTTTGTGGAAGAACATGTGGCTAACATATGGCATTGTATAGATGATCTAGATTATTTTCGGCACAAAATAAGAGCAGGGATATCGTGGATATCCAATTATATAACAAAATAGTATCAGATATGCAACCATAAACCTAGAGATACAGTAATGCACAATTTCTATTAATGAAAGAAATGTACAGAGACTGTAAAAATACAGAGTGAAAGATTTGCTAGAATGGTGGCAACTTATCTCTGAGAAGAGATATGATGGATACTCGCATTTGCAAGAATATGATTACAATGAGGCTCTGAAGGCCTTTTTACAATAAACAGG
Organism: Picea glauca; assembly: GCA_000966675.3. Taxonomy (NCBI): domain Eukaryota; kingdom Viridiplantae; phylum Streptophyta; class Pinopsida; order Pinales; family Pinaceae; genus Picea; species Picea glauca. The sequence goes on along the minus strand of JZKD02S2060978.1, from coordinate 359,279 downwards.
AATGCTAAAAACCCTAGACATCCAAAAACCTAACCCTAGGAGATGAAGCACCAAAAGTCATGTGGGCCCCGTTTGGGTAAGTTAGTACATCAATTTCCCGAGGTCGTAACTTTTGCATACGATCTTTGTTTTAGTCACATGATAGCCCGTTGGAAAAGTATTGTCGAGGAGATTCCTGTTGGAGAAAATATAAATGGATTTTTCATATTTCTTCCCATTTTCCTAAACACGTCATTCAGGGCTTCAAAACGGTCCCAAAAGTTAAAAAATGCTAAAAATAGTAAATTACCAAAATTGTCAGAAAATTGTTTTGAGTCAGTTGGAAAAGGTGAGTAGCCATCGATATCCACCTGGATCAATCCTCCCTCCTTAGGAAGCAATGGTATTCATTGCATTGAGTGTCCGAGCGAGAGGAAAGAACGTTTGTTGAATCTGAATCTTGGTGAGCTGCTTGCATTGTTGGAGACGCCATGTTGCTTAGTTTGTAGAAGTTTTTCATGAACCTGTTGAGGTTGAGGTTGTTCAACAAGTCGAGCTACATGAGAGGATGGTGTGAAAAATAAATATGTGCGCTTTGTTTCAACCTTGTCGACCTTTTTTCTGTTGGATAGAAGGTGCTTGGGTTGAGGGTATAGTGGTTAGTGTGTCCTTTTGTTCCCCTTTTGAATAGATTGTGAAGAAGCTGAATTTTGTAGTATGAGATACTACATTGCGGAACTCTTTAGGTTGAACAATATTCAGAGCTACCTCTCATATTCTAAAGAGATGACCCCCTAGAGAATAAATGACACTACGAAGTCAACACTCATAAACAACATGGCGTATCCACATATATGGCTAGCCCAAGAGAACATCACAAACATCCAGTGGGGAAACATCACATAATACCTCATCCTTGAAGGGTTGGATGTCATATGATAATCGACACTGCTGGTTGACAAAAAGATATCGTCCTTGTCGAAGCCACCCGATGTTGTATGGATGCGGGTGTGGTGTTGTCGAAAATCTCAACTGTTTGATGACCTCTACTGAGATGAGGTTCTTCTTGCTTCCTCTATCAATAATAAAATGCAGTGGGGTCCCCTTCACCAACATTTGTGAATGAAAAAGGCACTCCCCCTCTTCAGGATCTGTTGGTTCTTATGGTTGAATTGTTGAGGTCATGCCAATAGAAGTGGGGTCTACATCAATGACATGTCCTTTACTAGTATTTTTATAATCAGATTATGAATCAAGGTTCAATTCCATGTCTTTGATCTTGATCACCAATGACTGTTTTGAACGACATTCATCAGTGTTCTGCCAGATAATTTTGTGGAAATCACACCATTTTCCGATGTCCTTCTTTGTCTTCCCGTGACCCTTCTTTTCATGTGTCTTGGACTAGTTTTCGAGATATTGTTTGTTAGGGCCATCTTTTTCATACTTTGGTTGTTGTGGATTTGCAGACCCAAACCTTTGTTTGTTCTGGTGCTTAAATTTTTTCTCGATTTTAACAACATGTCGATAAGAAGCACCGAGTGATGAGATATATAGAAAATCCATTTCAGTTTGGATGTATATGCCTAAATCCCCACAGTATTTCAGAACCAAATGTCATTCAGAGTCTTTGATACAAGCTTGGTGTGCAAGGTGTGGAAGGTATTGGTGAACTCTGGAACTTCTTGGCCCCTCTCTTGCTGCAGTGTGGTCCATCCCATGTACTGGTCCTCATAGTTTCCAACAGAGTAATACTATTCCTTTACCACAACTACAAAAAAATCCCAAGTGGGCTCGGCCCCATATATTCCATACTACTCTGTGGAACTTTGCTCCCAGTAATTTTCCCACCAATGTTTCACATGGGGGAGATATTTGAGGAGTATGAAGGTGTTCTTTTCCCTGTCAAAAAAATTATGAACAAAGAAATAAACTTCTAACAGATTTAACCATTTGTCTAGGGCATATGCATCTATCTAACCTTCAAATACGGGAATATAAAAATTAACATGTATATTGAAAGGATAGGTGATTCCAAAATGGTTGTTTGATGAAAATGCACATGTTGCTATCGAAAAATGTTGAAGGATGTGGGGAAAATTCTCCATCATTTCATCCCTCTATCGCGTGAGAGCTTGCTCAAGCAACAGATTGATAGAATCATCTGCTCCGTCATTTTTCTTTTATTCCGCCATGGAGAGTTTCTTGGGTGTGCGAGAGAGATTGTCTTCAAGAGATTCAACCTCAAGACCCAACTTGATATACTCGGACCTCGTCGACGACATGCACTGATTTTTTTTATCAAGAGCAGCCTGCTCTGATACCACTAATCTGAATTATTTTCGGGGCTAAATGAGAGCGGAGATATAATAAATAAATGCACAAAGATATCACAGATATCCAATAATATAACAGAAATGTATCAGAGATGCAAGCATAAATCTAGAGATATAGTAATACATGATTTTTATTAATGAAATAAACGTACAAACACTGTAAAAATATAGAGTGTAAGACTCGCTAGAATGGTGGTAGCTTATCTGTGAGAAGAGATGTGACGGCTACTCGGTTTTGCAAGAAGATGATTACAATGAGTCTCCAAAAGTCTTTTTACAATAAACAGGAATGCCAAAAATCCTAGACATCCAAAAACCTAAACCTAGGAGATGAGGCACCAAAAGTCATGTGTGCCCCATTTGGGTAAGTTAGTACATCAACTTCTCGGGGTCGTAACTTTTGCATACGATCTTTGTTTTAGGCACATGATATCCCATTGGAAAGGTATCGTCGAGGAGATTCATTTTGGAGGAAATATGGAAGAAACTTCCATATTTCTCTCCATTTGCCCAAAAACATCATTTAGGGCCTCAAAATGACCCCGAAAGTTAAAAACTGCTGAAAATAGTAAATTACCAAAATTGCCAGAAAACTGGTTTGAGCTAGTTGGAAAAGGTGGGTGGCCACCAATATCCACCTGGATCAGTAAAAATTAGCAAAAATTAATACAAGGCTCTTCCTCTATTTACAATATATATATATATATATATA
>JZKD02S2060978.1:344665-356168 GCA_000966675.3 Picea glauca | reverse complement strand
ATATCACTCCACAATTTAGTGTTTTATCTTTATGTACTATGTAAGTAGTTTAAAAATAAATGTAAACTATCTTCCTATATAAAAACCTAAATATTAAATATACCAACTATTTTGATATATACCAACCTAAATATTAAATGATATTAGGTGATCAAAAACATTCCTATGATTAAGAAAGAGTATATATCTAGGAAAAAATAAATATCCTCCATGAGTTTATAATCTTGAGAGCCTATTGTCATTGGATTCTCTCTAAATAAACAAGGTTGTGGTCCTACGCTCCTTTAGATAGTTAGTGTAACCATTTATCTTAATGAAATATTTTCAGTATTGCAGTGGTTATACTTCTTAAATGTTTGCATCTCTCTTCTTTGTTCTTCTAAGTTCTATAAATTGAGGTGATATTCTTTGTATTCTTTGTAATAAGATTAATAATGTGAATATACATTTATGCATGAGGAAATGAATGTAGCAAGTGGTTTAATTAAGGATATTACATTCCACAAGGATTTTACTCTCTTTGTTCTACCTAGAGGTTATATTTTTTTTAAATTCTTTGTTTCATATCATAGAACAATAACTCCCACATGATATGCCATAAACCTCTCAGAAATATCTACAGACAATACATCTTCTTTCACTTCTTTAAGAAACAAACAAGTTTTTTCCTTAACCACATCTATTTCTTTAAAATCTAGTCTTATTTCCGTTTCAAAACATAGTTCCATAGAGAAGTGGGAACTACCTCCTATCAAACCACAACAATTTTATAAATTAAAATGGTGGAATTATCTCTTACACTCCTTTATAAAAGTCCATTCTCTAAATATTCCCTTTACCTTTGATGATGAACTGATCCATATCAACCTACTTGGAAAAAATCTAATTGATTGGGATAAAAGAGAAGTATCTCTTTATGCACATTTTGTGGCAGTCAAGTTTGGTCCAAATCCATTGTTTAGACAATATATTCCAGTATCTTCTCACTATTGTTTCATAGACACACATCACAACAAATTTTGTGATGCTCTTATTGGAGGATTCCAAGCTCCCTTGTCATATGAACCTGCATTAGCTATTGTTTATCCAAAATATGTAGTTGTCTTAGATGATCCTGATATATATCATGTTCCTAAAGCCTATATTCTCCTGTTAGGATTCACTATGAACTCCCATTCTCAAATAATCCAACTCAAATGTATGCTCATTGTACAATTTAGCATTGACACATTTCCCCCTATGCAGAAAAAAGTACTTACCAGTTTACGCCTTCAAACCGCGGTGGAAAAATATACCTCCAAAAATTCTCATCCAATAAAATTCAATTGGATAGGTATATCCTATCCTACTTCATGTGAAAAAAATACTATGGGTTAAGACAATATTTACTTCAACAAATCTTGATACAAAAAAAATATCAAAAAACTCATCCCTATTCATATGACTTAGAGATCTCTATCGTTTAGAACCCTTGAGATGCATTCCTCACACTTGTGTTCAATTATCATAATCTAGAAGAAAAGAAGGATATTAACCACTCTGGTGGTTATTCAAAATGTCTAGCCTATCAAGAATAAATGAATAATATTCATGGATGAAGATCACTCAAAGCACCAAGTGTAGATATAATGATAATGTTCTCTTTAGCCAGAGAAGGAAGTGGGACCACAAAAAGAAATCCCACAGGTGAAGAATCTTTCTTTCCTTGAAAAAATCTCCCACCCATAGGTTTTGGATAGTTCTCTAAAAACCCAAGTACAAAGAGATAATACATAGATGAAAAATCATTTTCCCAAATGACATAGTCAATGATGAATGTAAAATAGTAAACTAAAAGCATGAGTAGAGTCTCAATATTGGTCATACATTGGGCTTATAGTGTAGCTAGGTGGCGTGGGTTGCCTCGTCCTAGAGCTCCTCTTCGATAGGTGTTCCTTGCCATTCCATGTATGTGTCTACATCCGCATTATCCAATTTTGCTACAACCTTCCTGTCCACGTGCATGGCTTGTCCCAAGTCGCCACCTTCCGCTGGAAGCTCCTGTTCGCTCCTACCAAACGTTTCTGCTGGGACGTGCTCTTCTTTCTCTACTGCTCCGTGGAAGGTGGAGAGGATATGGAGGAGTGCAGAGGACTTCCCATCCAGTTGTTGCAGTCAGAATTGTAGATCATCCCCACCCCATCGAAGCTCGAAGAACAGCCTGTAGATAATATCCATGTTGTCCTACATCTGCTCATCTGAGATAGAATCGAAGATAGAGTGTGGAAAATGTGGCACCTCCAAGGGTGGGAAAAAGTGAAAGGCTTCTGAAGCCAACAAAGGTATGTTGGCCAGGAAAAATGGAGGTGCTTCAGGAGGTGCCCGAGAAGTGGAGGCCTTGTCTAGGATGGGCTCTAAGGGTAAGCCGAGCAAGCTGTGCGTAAGAACCAAACCTTCAAGCTGGGAAGAGCTGGAGAGTGGTTCAAGTTTCGGCTACGAAGAGTGTGATGAGTGCGAGTTGTGCGAGGAAAGTGAAGAGTGGGAGGGGGATGGGTGTCCGAGGTTGAAATCGAAACCAGGGAGAGGTATAGGTGCTCGAGACCGAGATGGAAACCAGGTCGAGCCACTCCTTGGCCTGCCTCTTTTCCTAGGCATGCTTATGGCTCAGGAGAGATGGTTGGGCTACGAGGAATTCCCCAGGTGGATGGAGAGGGATGGAGAGGATCCAGTTTCAAGAGAGCGCCAAGGATCTGATGGGAAGGGTTTGAAGCAGAGCAAGAGAGTGCCAAGGGAGAGGAAAGCTGGAATGAGCCATATTTGCGCAGCTGGAGGAGATGAAGGTTGAGCCACATGCAAAGGTTGATGGCACATTCAATGAGATCATCCATCGAGGGGATAGCTAGAGACAGGAGACACAACAGGCTTAATGGTGCCTCAGACATGGTAGGGGGATTTAATTTCATGGGGGTGGCGGTTGTGCTTGGCACAGATCCATCACATGTTCTTTTCCATGCTGGCTTGTGCACGCCTCCTCGTCTTTCCATGTGTCCCGCACCATCACCTGATCCGGGGGTTCCAACATTTAGCCTTTTGATGTCCACCCTTGTTGCAATAAGTGCAATGGTTTTTTGGCATCCAAACTTTTTTTCATTTGTATTTCTTCCATTGTGGAGTTGAGTCTTTATGTCCTGTCTCCTTCCTGGTCAACATAAATTTCCTATACTAATATTGTCTCTTCCAACACTTGGCCACAAAATTCTTAGGTGAATGACAAAACGTACAAGGACACATATTCCACATGTTTGGGATTACATGATTATGCTTTTTATAATCAAAAATATATTTTGAAAAACCATGACCATTATACATGTCTTGTGTATCTTCACTTTTCTTTAGAGATGACTTGCATTCACTATCACGATCATGGAGTGATACACAATCACCTTACGTGAAATGTTCCCGCAATGACAAAAGCTGGTCACTTGAAGCATCATTTGCTTCCAATGTTTTGGAGAATTCTCCAATCTCCACTTTGCCATATCCCATTCCTAAATAATGAGGTCTTTCCACAACCTCTATGGGATTAATGATACCTTGGACCTTATTTCCAAGGCCCTTTCCTTCATAACCCATCTTGGTTAACAATTTAAAACCTATACCTCTTGTATGTTTTTCAAATGCACCAAAAAAACCATCTTGATGGGAACAATGCAAAATTTATGAATTACTTCCACTGCATACCTCATATATGATTTCTGAATCAGGTGTAGAAGGAAATTCCTTCAATTCTTCTTTTCTTTTGTCATTATTTGAAGATTTCCCTTGAACCGATTTCTTTCGTTCCAAGTAATCTTCATACAACACTTGCACCATCTTTGCCATGGAAAAGAGAGTAGTTTGCATATCCTTCTCATCTTTAGAAAGTCCCTCTTTAGATGCCATTTTCTCAACTGAGATGAGTTTTTCCCTGGTAAACATGCAAACTCATAAAACCAACCGACAACTAGCTCTGATACCACTTGATCCAAAAAGATCTTTTAATGACAATGCTTGGGTTTTAAAGAATGTGTTATTTTACCATTTAGAAAATTAATGAAAGAGGAAGAATTAATGAGGAAACATAACAACAAACCATAAACAGCAAAGGTGATAACAAAGTTCGACAATATCACCTACGTCTCAAGGCCTTTGTCTCAATGGGTGAGGCTTTCCTATTTTTGTTCGAAGCTTCAAATGTACATCATAAAAGTGCCAATGGATTACAAAAATGATCTAGTTACATGTTCTGCTAGATCTCAACAACCCATCAATGCTGACAACACTGAATATGGATGAACGAGGCTCCCAGAAATGGCCCATAAAGTTGCTCTCCTCAACAACTTCCCTGCATAAAAATGGCTTTGCCTCAACAATTCATCAACATTTTCCTGATCTGAACCTTTCCTCACTTTATGGCTTCAAGAACCTCTAGTTTATATAGACTTGAAGTTGGCAACAAACGCCCAACTTCCCCTCAAGATCGGGCCTCAAAAAGGGCCCAAGATCCTTCAAAAAAGGACAAAATCTCCCAAAACTAGCGAAACATCCATTAAAATATTTATTATAAAGTTTAAAAACCCACTTTTGGGAAAATATAGGGTGCAACCCCCGATTTCTTAGGCTCCTAGCTAGGTGGGCACCCTCCATGTGGCTCTGGACTGGTGCACTAGTCCTTAGCCCCTTTGGTCCCGACCCTTGGTCGCAGATGTGTCCATATAGCCTAGTTCTTATGCCTCCACATGCCTATACATTTTTATCCCCCCTAGTCATAAGCCACTGATCTAGCACCTTGGTCGGAAGGCTAGCCCAGTCAACTGAGCACTAACCATAAATTAGCGCTATCAATTTTGAGGTTCGGGTCATATGTTGTATACACGAGATCGGGGGCTAGATCCAAACAATATTCACGCCAAATGGTTAAAGCATGGGCCATATTTCATCGGTCTTGTGGTATGTCGTATGGTTTGCGCCGGAGGCTGGGCCTAGCCCCAACCCTTTACTCTATCGTTTGACTACATATTACAACATATATATCTATGAAACCATATAGTTGTTAAGAACCACCAATGGGCGAGCTGGTAGCTCGGCCCTACGAAACCTTTCGCCCGGACTTGAGGTTACGGGTTCGACTCCCCAAGATTCCATACATTTTTCCACAAACAAATTATCCAATGGAGGGGTGCCACTTGGCATCCCATGACTGGGCCACGTGGCACCACGTTATTCTCCCAAATAAAATGCCAAGTGTCAAACTCATATTCATCCACCTATACCAACCCAGTTAGCACCACTATACCTGCCACATCACTGTACAGTCCTATGTCCGGTACAGTCACTGCCACATCATCACTGTACGGACTGTACAGGCAACATTTTTTTTTGCCTGTTTGACAAACAAAACATACCGCAATATATTTCGCATACAGTGTCTTTTTTAGAACATTCAAGTTGCATTAGGTTTGTATCAATGATCCCTATGTACATGTCCGTTTTGAAGAGATTCTGAGCACTTTGATTTTTAGGCCTTCCTGGATGGATTTTGGCTCCTGGATCTATTTTGCATCACTAATCCGACTTTAGTCCAAGAATAACAAGACATCCTATTGCATGTTCTATTTCTACAGTGTAACAGGATTAGGAAACATTAAGTTCATGGAGAAGAATTCAATACCATGAGTTGTTAGATAGTCCACAACCTTTGCAACCCAAGCTCTAACAGTGGTAAAATAGTTGGTTTGGTTTGGTGTGGTTCCTATATGGATCACCTATGTAAGTAAGTAATAAGTAGTAGGTCGGTCTCCTATTTACTTACATAAGAAAATTGACTTGTGAATTTTGTTACACTTGTAGGAAGTACATATTTTTAACGTGGGCTCTAGAATATTCCCATAAACAATCCCACCTATATATGCAAGGAATCTCACCCCTAAGACATATGCGACATCAATATAAGGTGCTTAAATTGCAATCCCTTCAACAAATACCTTACGTCCAATATTTTTTAATCAATGAGAACATAAATTCTTCCACTGGACATTTCTTGACAACTTGATCTCAAACTTTCATATGTTTTCTACGTATAATGTATATAGTGTCATCAATGTGAACCAACATTGTATATATTGAAGGTGATCCATTTTCATTGAGGGATTGGGTGAAACAAATATAGTCACTAGAAGAGACTTGTCTAAACCCAAATCTAAGATACGCTTTGAGTTTGCTCAGCTTAAATGTATATCACAAAGTACAAAAAAATGACCAACGGATTAAATGTTGAATATTTAGACGGAGGTGTGCAACATCAAGTTTTGTAACCTCAATGTGATAGAATACCCACGTTTTGGTGGACATGTGCAAAATCTTGGGATAATAAAACTCACAGTATTTAGCAAATGCTCTAAAATTTCACCTTAATGTCAAGCTAACCTAAAATTATTCACATGGGTAAAGACATTAAGTGGGATTTCCATAATTACCTTCTATTCAATCATATAAGTAAAGTAGAACCCAACACAAACCATCTAGGTATGGTAACATCAAGATCTATAGTAAAACTCTTTGCGGCAAGGAGTTGTTAAAATTGAATTGCAAATGCCATGTATGTAATCCAGATTCCAATGTATAATACATTAATGTTCTTGTTTCAAAGATAGATTACTCTTGTTTAAAATGTTGAAATCGAAAGTTTGCTTGGATTTCTTAAAACCTTTTTCTAGCACATATTTTCACTTGGAAACGCTATAGCAATTCTACATGACCCTAATCATCCTCGACACCATACACACCCTAACTTTATGTTTACAAAGTTGATGTCATACCTAACTTCTAACTTTATGTTTACAAAGTTGATGTCATACCTAACTTCTAGATGTATTTACAAAAGTTTCAATCACACAATAGGTCTCTACTCTTATTAAATGCCCTCTTTCACACAAATATACCACAGTTTCTCATTTCAAACATATATTCTCATATTGAAAGATGTGGATTCACATCTTTGTGGCTACAATACCCCTCTAAGTAAATATTCATTGAACCATAAGACAATCAATCCAATAAAAATACCACATCTATTTTAACATGAATCAATATATAGTTAATGTCTTTAGAAGTCGTGCATCATCCTTGTTTAGACTTTCTTTCTTGAACATAAGAGAGGTGACCCTCGGACATGCCCATTTATTACAATCCATTTTGGATTTCCAACACTAGATACTTATCAAAAACAAGTTTAAATGGATTGAGGGTATGTTTGAAGTTGATGTTACCTTGTAAAAATAAAATGAATCATAGCTCTTAGATACTATTACATTATACTATTACATTAAGATTGGTGCAATCTGTCGTTTAAGATAGTTCAAATATATAGTGAGTTTTCAAATGTGACAAGATCGTATTTTAAAGAATTTTTTTTTTTTCAAATCTCTTATATGTTAAAAAGTGTATTTGCCACGTTGATTAATTAGCAAGTGATTCATGGTAATTAATGTTATCATTATTCATGGCATTTGCCACGTTGATTAATTAGCAAGTGATTCACGGTAATTGAAAATTACTTACATTTAATAAATGTTAAACATTGGGTTTGCCACGTTGACTAACTAGCAAGTGATTTAGCCACGTTTTGGACATACCGCCACCACTGAGCCGTTTCTCTTCCCGTCGGTTCATGTTTCCCGAGGTTTAAAGAATAACACTAACAAGTTTACTGTACCGCAGCGTTTAAAACATAACACGTTTACTGTAACGGACTTTTAAAAATTTCTGTACTCCGTTTCTCATGACTGTAACGTTACAATTTCATCTGTCCGTTGCATATATGTGTAAAGTATCCGCGCCTGTGCATATCGTATTTCAGTCTGTAAGACCTAGCTTAACTGTTAGACAGCCATAAACAATTCTTACAGTCTGGGTCTTCATCTTCCTTGAAATTTCGTGTAGATTGCGTAGCAATGGCAAGTTTTCAAGATTTAGATTCATCTGCTTTCTTTTGTATTTTCCAAATTATTCACTAACGCCGCTCTCTGCTGTATGGAGATATTCGTTTCATATTACTGCTTATATACATTATTTTGATTTTTGTATGGCAGTGTCAGCCGTTCCAGAGAGACTAATGGACGTTTGTTACGGTGTGACCTGCTGTTTTCTTCATTTAAGTCCCCTGGTAAGCACCCCTCTGTATATATGGCCGCTTATACATTTCTTTTTATTAGAGTCAGTTTAATGAAATATGGGATATCTTAATGTGATAATCTTATGTTTTGCAGATAAATCATTTCATTAGGGAGTAGGCCCTACACAGAGAAAGTGGAAGTCAGAGAAGTCTGAGATCTACATCTTGCTACTTCAAAATTATGACACATATCCAAGTTGTATGGTGAGTTAGAGAAAAAATTAGACACACTACAATATCAAATCAAATTTAAGAACAACCTGAGTTGCAACATTTGAAGAGGCTTGCATGTATTGAGATTGACATAAAACCAAATATGTTAAGTACACCAAAGCTTTAGAAAAGATAATTAAAACAAATATAATCAACTATATATAAAACATTAGAATTTAAATGTATACTAAAATAGTGTTTATAATCAAGTAATTCAACCATAACAATCTCTATATTCCTTTGACTAACATCTTGTTTAAAATCAAGTAATTCAAACATAACACTCTCTGCATCCCTTTGACTAACATCTTCGGATGGAGTTATTTGGGGTTTTTTTGTCTTGACATCAGTTATTACTTCCCTTCTCCTTGTTGATATTTCAATATTGAAAGGAGACCATTATAATTATCCACGGGTCTAAGGCTTGGCTATCAAAATTGTGAAGGAAATTTAGTCTAGATATCAAAACCCCTCTTTGAAAAATTTACAAACAACTCATTCTCCATCAAAAGAATCTACAAAGTCGTTGATGGAGAGAGTGTTCAAAATTAAACAAATATGGGATCAAACTGAACCCCCTTTAAAATAAAAAAATATGATATCCTTTCTATGGATCAAAGAATGAGGATATCATTGGTATTGTTGATTCTAAGACGAAATATTATATTTTTTTATTATTCACTCAGAGAAGCATCTAGATGCCTAAAATTGAAACTAAAATATAATGGATGTTGTAATTTTCAACTCTCTCATTGCGGCTGACTGGCTGGAATATAGTATCTATGCTCAAGCTACTATGAAAATATATTTATGGTTTCTTTATGGTTTCGAAATGCACCTAGAATTTGTTATAAAAATATGAAAACAAAGAAAGAGAACAAAATGGTTTGCAAGGAGAGTGCACAAAATATTGCATACAGTATGTGGCTAGATGTCATATCACCTAGGGGTGAAATCACGAAGGTGGGTTACACTTTCGTGACAATCTGGTCTCCAAAATTTCTAAAAACATATTTTTGGCCGAACTAAAAATATTTTTCGGCCGAAATATATTCTTTTCGGACGAACTATTTTTCGACCAAAAAAGTAAACGTCAAATCGAATGGAGCAATAACCGTTCCCTCGATTTGCGTGTAGAAATTTGGTCGGCCGGATATTTTCTTTCCGACAATAAGTTTTCGGCCGAAAGATAGTTCGATCGAACTATTGTTTGACCGAACAATGTTTTGGCCGAACTATCTTTCGGCTGAACTATCTTTCAGCCAAAAGATGGTTTATATATTAGCCACACATCGATTTGTAATGTTTGGAAAAAAAATTTGGTGCATACGCTATGTATCGTGAGCGCATTGGTCATGGTCACAGTGGGTCGTGGAGAAATTGCAGTGGGTCGTGGGTCGTGGTCGCAATGGTTCGAGGTTACAGGTCGCCGAGGTCGCAGGGGTCGAGGTCGCAGGTCGCCGAGGTCGCAGGGCACCGAGGTCGCGGGGTCGAGGTCGCAGGGGTCGTGGAGAAATTGTATGTTTTCAATTGCCTCCCTACTAAATAATGTAATGTAGTACAAGTAGATGTAAAAGCTACTCAAATATTGTTAAATTTTGATTATTGTATTTATATGGATTATTCTATTCATTTAAAACCTACATAACAAATAATGAATGAATAAAACTTGCAGATAGCCAAGGAACCAATTTATCATTTACACTAAAATCTGTAGCGTGCAATGTATTTTTGAAGGTTATAATAACTTGTGTGCAATTTATTTTGTCACGACTTCTCATCTTTGACATATTTATATATCAATTTTTAGTCATTCACATATTTCAGAGGTTTTAATAGATATTGCACCACTTTGTTAGAAGGATTGTTACGAGTGTGGGTGAGCTCTATCATAGAACAGGAAAAAATATTAGGCGTCTATGTTTTTGCAATAGGTAAATCCATTGACATTATCAACACTGAAAAATGCAACAACACAGTTATTATATTCGATTTTTTACTTTTCAGTTATAATCCCAGCTGCTTAATCTAAATCTCCGAACTGAGACTTGTCTTCTATTAGTAGTAGTTCTGTCTATACAACTTAAGATGATCCGGTCCGCAAGAGAAGAAACCTCACACACTTCTTCACCACAGTAGATGTCCCAGAACCTTGCCAGCCTACCCCTACCCTATGAACGAAACTTACCTTCTGACCGAACCTTGCCAGACTTCACCTCCGTGGAAACCTCTGCCTCATAACTCCACCTTGGGACCATCCTGAAACTCCATGCTTGTGCTGTCTTTTATTTATGTTGACCAAGAAGCAAGAAAAGAAAAGATAGGAGCAGCACTAGATCTACCACCTTATGCAGCAAAGCTAGCATCTCACCTAGCGTACCGTCCATTCCCAGATCGAGAACCACTAGGACAGACCATTTGTATGCTACTTTCTTTTAGTATATCCATCACATAGTTTGTCAAATGAGGTTCCTATGCAGCGTTTTGACTGTAGACTGATCTATACATAATTTAAACCTTAATTCTAGATCTCCATATATAACGTTGTCGAGTTTAATAAAATCTGATCATGTTGGGTCATTAATCTTTTCCTTGTTGAGTGATATCACAAACCTTTACCTACAATTGAAAATCTGCATTAATATTTCATGGGTCCGAGCACTACTTTCCTCACGCTTTGCAAAGTTTCATTTGGTGATAATGTGTGACCATAACGTGTGAATGATGGTGGATGATTTATGAATTGAGCAGATTTGCATGAGTATTTTGCAAAACTTACTTTGAACGCTTTACTATACATGTTGGTTCATTTAGATTATTAATTGTTGCAAGTGATTCATTAGAAATAATTGAGCAAAGCAAGTGTCATTATATATGCTTCATTGAACATTATAGAGAACCTTACACCTATAAACACTCAAGAAGCATTGATCTTCACAAAGAACACCAAAAGAAACTGACCCTCTATGCAATGAACAACCTTGAAATAAACTTGATCATAAAAACAACTAGACATTTTGTGTTTATAGCAAACCAACCTCTAGATTAGGATCTAGGGTCTTGGTGTAGGGTGGAGAGTAAATTTTCCAAGGCCACAAA
>JZKD02S2060978.1:318644-344655 GCA_000966675.3 Picea glauca | reverse complement strand
TTCGGCCGAAAAATTAATGTTTCGGCCGAAATATATTTTCGGCCGAAAAAATGAAATTGCAACTGAAAACCAAAACCAGAGAAATGCCCCAAGCATAACCAAACTTCAGAGGTTGTGGACTCCTACAAACATTGAGAATTTGGTTTCAAAAATGACACCAGCGTTTCCAAAATTGAATCTACTTTCAATTCATATAATTTTTTTTCATTTTCTTTATTTTTATCTAATTTTGTTTAATTTTTAAAAAAAATCACTACATAATATTTTCAGCAGACATTATGATTCGGTGAAATGAAATATCGGTATCTCAAAAAATATACAGTGAAAAAATTTTAAAAAAATATATTCATAATCCTTAAACTGTTCTTTTCAAAATGGTATATTTAAATTTTAGTTTTAAGTAAAAATTAAGATAGATACAAGGTATAGAAAAACATGTATTTAAGCTCTGCAACGTTTTCAGCTTGGTCAACTTCAAAAAATTCTAGAAATTATAATATTCATCCGTTAAATTCAAAATAATAGTCATAATAAAATAGAGTCTCTGTAGATTGTTGCAGTATATTTTGTTTCTTCAAAACATAAGTTTAATAATATATACATTGTTGTAAAAATAAGTAACTTATTATCATTCATTTCATGTTTAAGAAACATATTATTAAACAATTGTCAAATTGACATATCAAATCGTGATAAAAAAAAATTGAACAATAGTCATTGGAAAGCTAACACAATTATTCACAAGTTTTGTTTTTACTATAAAGTGAAATTCTAAATAAAAAAAATACTTTTGTATGTCGAAAGTTGAATAACTTGTGAAAATACACTTTTTTTTCTCATAAAACAAGCAAAAGTGTAACCCACGTTCATGATTTCACCCCTAGACAATAGTATTGATTCTAGATGCCATATCACCTAGACAATAGTAGTGATGGTAATGGGTGGTCTCTTTTCCTGTTAAAATATACCAAAATCCCACCGCCTAGAGGTTTTAACTCTATGCAAATTATAAAAAGTATAATTGCATTATTCTTTCCAGGGTTATCCATGATTAAAAAAACTATATGTTTGTGCGAGAGAAAAAAAAAGTGTATATGGTTTCTATTTATGCTTCTAGTTCAATTCAAATAAGCTCCAACATATGAATTCACTTCTGAATTTCTGCTATCATTTTGGTTAGCTTGAGTCACCTTGAAATTGTTTGCTTCACCTAAAGAATGAAGCTGACAACCATAAAGAGTTCTCACCTGAAGATTAATGCTGAGGATAGCCATAAATAAATCTACCAGCTACTGACAACCACATACTATGGCCCTATAACATCTTGACCCACCCTGTGAGCCTTATAAGCCCTCACCATCAAATTCCATTGTCATTGGCATTATGGCATCAATATGCCCTTAAGAAATTCAACCTCTATAGATGCATGTGCTCTCACAGGCTCGGAGATAGAGAAATTTAATCATGACCCTTTTATCGTGTGAGAAAATGAAAGAAAAATTAATAGGAAATAAGATGCGACTCCAATCATGTTTGGTTTGGACCTCAAAATTTCCCTTTCAATTCTCGGCTCATCGACATTATAAAGGGACGATGGGATGTGCATAGTATACTCTGCACAACATAGTTTAAAATACTGCACAACAAACAAGCTATGCGATAGAGTTCTCAAGATCATTGCACAATGCACAAGCTGCTCAGATTGTTGTGCGCTATGAAAACACACACTAAATAAAATGATTTACGAATGCCGAATAAAACAGTGAAATAACTCAAAAACTTGTGAAAACACAAAATACTTGATATTAATGAACTTCGTCGCAGTGCGCTCAGATTACAGAATACAATGACAAAATGATCTTTGGCTTTGATACTTGTTCTTTCAACTGTTCAGTTGTTGTTGGTTCTCTCTCTCTCTCTTCTTCTTCTCTATGTATGAATTGCTTCTCTTCAGTATCTACTATGCATCCCTCTCTCTCTCTCTCTAACTGAAAAATGACTCAGACTAATATAGACTTCCTACAGAAGATAAGAAAGACTCAACATTAAACACTACCATAATTATGACTCACTCTTCAACCACTTAATTTAATTCAAGAAGATAGAATTCGACTTCAGTTATAGTTCTCTTGGTTGCCAACTAACTTTTGAGTAAATGTGCGACTTTGCACTATCAGACTTGTCTGACTGACATTTCGGCTACTGACATATTTGACTAACAGACAAATCGATAGAGATGGGAATATTTCACCAACTTGTAACTACAATTTCCAACACTCCCCCTTAATTATAAGTTGAAGGGATTATAAAAGAAAATTACATAAAAAAATTGATTTTTCATTTCACTGTCACTCATATGTTACTGCATGGAATCCTAGACTATTGCGCAGATGTTGAAATGCATCTGTTTCTAAAGCCTTTGTAAAAATGTCTGCAATTTGTTCTTTGGACCTGCAAAATTCTAAGCAGATCTCTTTGTTATTCACCAATTCTCTGATGAAATGATACCTTGTATCAACGTGCTTGGTTTTCTTGTGAAACACATGATTATTTGATAACATGATGGATGAATTTTCTTCACAAAAAACTTTAGTTGGTTCCTGTTGTTCCTTCAACAAATATTTTAACATCCTTCTGATCCATACTGGTTGACAAGCTGTGCTTGTGGCTGCAACATACTCTTCTTCTACTGAAGAAAGTTCCATTATGGGTTTCTTCCTTCATTCCCATGATAACATACCTATTCCAAAATGAAATGTTTACCCAGAGGTACTTTTCATGTCATCAATACTGCCTCCACAATCACTATCAGTATATCCAATGATTTTGAAATTTTTTGAAGTGGAGTACTTTATGCCAAAATATTTTGTTCCATTCACATATCTCAGGATTCTCATTCCTTCTTTCCATTGTGATTCTTTTGGAGTTTCATGAACCTTGAGATTAGGCTCACTCCATACATAATGTCAGGTCTTGCCGTTGTTAGATACATAAGACTGCCTACCAGTCTTTTAAAGAACGTGGAATCCACTTTGGACCCTTTATCTTCCTTGCTTAACTTTAATCCTGTTATGACAGGTGTTGGTACTGCTTTTGAATTTACCATACTGAATCTCTTCAATATTTCATGTGCATACTTGGACTGTGAGCTAAATATACCAGTTTTGGATTGGTGCACTTCTATTCCTGGAAAATATCTCAAAAGCCCCAAATGAGTCATTTCAAATTCATCCTTCATGACTAACTTTAACTCTTTTATGCCAAAATTAGTTGTGAATATCAAATCATCCACATATAAACAAAAAATTAACACATTTCCTTGGTGATTTGATTTGATATACAATGTTGGTTCATTTTTACTTCTCTGAAATCCATTATGTGTGATATAGGAATCTATGTGATTGTACCAAGCTCTCGGAGCTTTCTTTAATCCATACAGTGCTTTCTTTAATATCTATACTTTCTTTTCTTGTCCTGGAAACTCATATACTTATGGTTGTTCTACATATACTTCTTCTTCTAAGTTTCCATTCAATAATGCTCACTTTACATCCATTTGATAAACTGACCATTCGTACTGCGCAACAATTGCTAACATTGTTCTGACTGTGTCCATGCGTGCAACTAGTGCAAATGTTTCAATGTAATCAATTCTAGGTTGTTTTGTAAAGCCCCTCACAACTAATCTTTCCTTGTACTTCTCTACTTTTTCTTCTACATCTTGCATAGTATTATAAATCCACTTGACACTTATGGCATCCTTATCATCAAGTACATCTACCAATTTCCATGTTTGATTACTCTCTATGCATTTGATTTCTTCATCCATGGCTTGTGCCCATACATCCTCTTTGACATCTGATTTCAAAAGTTAATGGATCATCTATTTGTGAAAACAGAGAAAAAAATGAAAATGAATTTGTTGTGTCTTCATTATAGATGTCACACAGACTTATTGTCTTTATTGGTAATAGACTTGCTAATGTCGGATCTGGAGATGTAGAGATACTCGAATTGCTTGTTGGTGTTTGTTGCGCTCTATGAGTAGATTGCGCACTTGCTATTCTTATGGGAGTATTCTATGTGGTAATTTTCATTGCAAGTCCAGGCATAGACAAAACTATGCGTTGTCCTATACATGGTGTTTTCACCACTTCTTCTTTTGTATCATCATGATCCATTGCATCAATTATTTTCACTATATTTTCTATGGTTCCATCCCATGCTTCATTCTCTACGAACTAGACGTCGTGACTTATTATGACTTTTCTTGCGACAGGATCATACAACTTATGTCCTTTTGTCTCTTCAAAATACCCAACAAATATACATTTTTGTCCTTTGTTGTCAAACTTCCTTCTCAGTTCATCTGGAACATGTGTGTATGCAACGCAACCAAAAACTCTTAAGTGCTCCACATTATTCTTTGATCCTATCCATGCTCCCTAAGGAATTCTATTCTTCACGGTCTTTGTCGGACATCCATTCAAGATATATACTCCAGTTTCTATTGCCTCAGCCCAATACTCATTTGAAAAATGTTTGGCTATCAACATATTGCACGCCATTTCCATGATGGTTATGTTCTTTCTCTGTGCGGCACCTTTATATTGTGGTATGTATCGTGTAGTAAATTGTTTGTAGATGCCATGATCTTTACAAAAGTTCTGAAATTCTCTTGACATGTATTCTCCTCCTCTATCTGTTCTTACACACTTGTGTAATAACCACTATGTTTCTCCACAAATGATTTAAACTACTGAAAACAACCCAATGCATGAGATTTATGCTTTAGAAAATAAATCCATGTATTTCTTGAGAAATCATCAATGAATGTTAGAAAATAAATAATGTCTCCTATAAAGGGAGTTTGCATTGGTCCACAAATGTCAGAATGCATTATTTCTAGTGGATCTCTTGCTCTGTAAGACTTGCCAACTAGAAATGATTCTTTGTGCTAGTTGCCAAATATGCAACCTTTAGATATCCTTTATGGTTTTTCAATCAATGGTAAGCCTTTTACCATATCCTTTCTGTGTAGTAGTTTCATACCTCCAACGTTCAAATGTCCAAATCTGAAATTTCATAGTGAGGAGTCATCCAGTGTTTCAGATTGGAATGTTGCCTTCATTTCTACGCCATTTTCTCCTTTCTTGATACTGCGCGTACTATTTTTTTCATTAGTACGACGCAGGATTTCTATTGTAAATGTAGAGTCTAAATGCACACCTTTTATTTTATCAACAGTGTGTGTTGTATCCTTCTTCTTGACTCTCTTTAATGTCAATGGGAACATTTTGTTACTTGTCATCTGAATTTTTCCAATAAATAAATTGCTTGGGATTTTATCCATGATCACACAATGATTATCTTCCATGTAGATTTTGTATCATTTCTGTAACAATTGTCCTGTACTCATCAGATTATGCTTCAGACCAGAAACATAATATACATCAGACATACCTCTCTTTTCTCCTTGTTTGGTTAAAATGTTTATACTGCCTTTGCCTAATACAGTGACTTGGATATCTCTTCCAAGTGTAACCATGGTATGGACTGACTCATCCAAACTAGAAAACAATTCTATGTTTCCTATCATATGATTACTGCAGCCTGAATCTAAATACCATATGTCACATGGACTTGTTTGAGAAACATTGCATTCAACTAGTGATACTATATTAGGCATTTCTTTTGCACTAGGCACAGCTGCAACACATGCCATAAACATAGGTCGAGTTTGGTTATTTGTGTTGTGTGACTGCTCTTGACTTTGCTTGTTCTGATTATACTATCTCTTTCTGCACTCATATGCATATTGTCCATACTATTTACAATAATGACATTGGATCTTTGATTTGTCAGTTTTTTGACAAGTTGACTCCCTGGTATTCGGATTTTGACCTCTTCCACCAGTATTTCCAGGATTGCGACTACATCCACTTCTGTCGGAACTTCTTCCACTGTCTCTAGAGTTAGCTCTCCCCCTTCCTCTTCCACGACTTATATATGACTGTGTGGAAAAAAAAAATTCTAATGACATATTTGACCTGTTCAATCTATGTTTATGATTCACGAGGGAAGCTTATAGTTCATCTAGACTGAACTCACTCAGATCTTTTCCTTATTCTAGAGTTACGACTAGAGTATCAAATTTAGGAGGAAGACTTCTAAGCACTTCTCAATAACGTTTTTTTCATCTATGGTTTCACCATGAGACTTAATCTGATTTATTAGTCCGATGACGTATGTGTAGAAAGAATCTATTGTGTCTAAATCTTTCATTGACATAGTTTCAAAATATCTTCTAAGAATATGAAGTTTTGCAGCCTTTACTTTGTCCATACCTTGATAAGCGGTTTTTAATATGTCTCATGCTTCCATGGCTTTCTTTGATGATGCAACTCTTGGAAGTATGCTCTCATGCATGGCTTGATATATATAAAACAACGTCTTTCCATCCTTCTTTATTTGATCTTTGAAGATATCTTTCTCAGCTTGTGTGAGGGCATTATATGTTTCTTGATCTACTGGTTCTACATATCCTTTTTCGACTATCTCCCATACATATTGACTTCAGAACAAATCCTTCATGGTCAAGGACCACATCTCATAATTCTTGCTTGTAAAAGTGGGAGGTTGCATATTTGAGGTAGAAGCCATTTTTCACTTTCAACTGAGTTTTTTCCCTGACAAACTCGTTCTGGTAAAACATGCTCTGATACCAATTTGAAGAGACGATGGGATGCATGCAGTCTATTCTGCACAGCGAAGTTTAAAATATTGCGCACCAAATAGGCTACATGATAGAGTTCTCAAGATCATTGCGTAGTGCACAGACTACTCTGATTGTTGCGCGTTGTGAATACACACTAAATAAAATGATTTACGAATGCAGATTAAAACAGTGAAATAACTCAGAAACTTGTCAAAACACAAAATACCTGATATTAATGAACTTCGACGCAGTGCGCTCAGATTACAGAATACAATGAAAAAATGAGCTTCGACTCTCATACTTCTTTTGTCAACTCTTCAGCTGTTGTTGGTTCTCTCTCTCTCTCTCTCTCTCTCTCTCTTCTTCTTTTGTGTGCATGAACTGCTTCTCTTCAATATCTACTATGCATCCCTCTCTCTCTCTAACTGAAAAATGAATCAGACTAATATAGACTTCCTATAGAAGCTAAGACGGACTCTCACTGACATTTGGGCTACTAACAGATTTGAATGATAGACAAATCGACGGAGATGTGGAGATCTCATCCACTTGTAATTACAATTTCCAACATATTCCACTGGATTTCCCATTAAATGTCGAATTCCTCTAAGAGGATCGAGGTTTTTCTGGTTTAATATTTTTTTCGTGGGGTTTCCTAATTTACTGAAAATGGAGGTCTGGGCTAGTTTGGAGTCGATAATGGTTGTCGTAATATTCATACAGGCCATACCCAAGGAATATTTTCCCCCAAGTTCTACTATTTTTTTTCAAAATCGCTGCGTAGTCTCACAGGGATAGTGTTTTCTCACATCTCAGTCGTCATAGAGGAGATCGATGGGATGAAGGTGAGCGAAGTTTACGAGGCAGTGCAGATTTACCTGAGCATAAGGTCGTCTTCGGCTGCAAAGAGATTAAAACTGAAGAAGCCTAAGAATAACAAGGAGTTTACCTTAAACATGGACAAAAACGATCATGTTCTCCTCTTAGGAGAAACATGATCATTGGTTTTATGGACAACACCTCTGAGGAGAAACGATGTTACGGATTAAAAATTTCACAAGAAACATAAGAACATGATCTTCTATCAGTATCGCCCCCAAGTCATGGCCGAACGAAAGACGATGGAGATTAGAAGCCGCTACCAGAAGATTTACACCAATAAATCCAATTCTATTGACTTTGAATACCGGAATATGGTGTGGACGCCCGTTGTATTCGATCATCCGACGACTTTCGGTACTCTGGCTTTGGAACCAGAGATGAAGCAGGATATCATGGACGACCTCCAAAGGTATTGACTTCTCTCTCGATCATTCCGACCGCAAGAAGAAGAAGTAGCCACAGAAATATGGCGAGGAGGACGAGAAGCCATCCGAACCCGGTAAATCTAATGAAAGCGAAGTGAACCAGGACAACAAAGTGACTCTCTCCGGGGTTCTGAACTTCTCGGACGAGCTGTGGTCGTGTTGCGGAAGCTAGAGATTGTTAGTGTTCACCCCCAACCACATCGATAGGATCAACGCATGGTCGGATGGATAAACGCATTGTTCTCTCCTTCTTGCCCACAATTACCACCATTCAAGACGACGAGTTGTTTCCTCACATCCAAGATTTGATGGAGGCTTCTTAGATGACTCCTGCGAATGTCACTGAACATCTCATGAAGATGGCTTACCATCCCATCCCTGCCCTCAAAAACATAATTCAAGCTCAAAGAATAGGTAGTGCCACTTTGAAGGGAGCTCAAATCCACCCTTCTTCCACTCATCTCTTCACACCACTGGGATGCCTTGTTCTTCGGGAGTGGAAGCAAAACATAACAAATATAATAGAGTTAGATTACACATGCATCAAATCAAAAATAATAAACATACAATTTGACAGAGTGATTTATATAGAAACTCAAAGGAAAAAATTACGGGTAATGATTATTAGTTTTCCTTTATTCAAAGGAGAATTACAGCAGTCAATCCAGGCATACAACCATCCTCTCTTTACACAATGTACTAGCTTGCACTCTTAGTGTACATTGTAGTCACATTGTCAACCTCTATGAATATGCTCGTATATATAACATCTATCACTCAATTACACAGACTGATCATAAAAGGTAAAAAAGTGCCTATATATAGTGAGGAAGATTGCTATCTATATAATGGAAAAATAAAAAAAAAGATGATCTAAGCAATGGGTAGAGTAGAACCAAAGAAAGGAAAATGAGAGAAAGGCTATCTACTTAATGGGCAGAGTAAAACCAGGGAAAGAAAAATGAGAGAAAGGTGATCTACGCAATGGGCAGAGAAGAACCAGGAAAAGGAAAATGAGAGAAAGGTGATCTACGCAATGGGCAGAGAAGAACTAGCGAAAGGAAGGGATGTTGGGAGTGAACGCATGTATGTAGGAATATCTTTTTTTACTGTGAACAACTCAAAACCTGTCAACCGGTTAAACTGGTTTTTAAAACCACTGTTAACCTCTTTAGCTGTCAAATAGTATAAAGTTGTTATATTTTTATTTTACTGTATAACATTTCCCGGGATATATGTTTCCACCTCCGTTTTAATTGGTTCATGGCCATCGAATCCATTAGATGACCATGGATCCGATCCAACCTATCCACCTCTTGTCCTTGTCCTCGTTTAGGAGCGCCATCCCATTGCCTGTCCTTCCAACAATGGGTTCATCGAAATCCATATTTATCGTATGGCATATGTTTTAATCACGTGAGTGAGCCGACAGAACAAGAATGCTTGGAAGTCTACAGACGAAAAGTAGATCAATCTCGAGCACGAGCTCAGCTCCACCAGGCCATTGCCAGTTGCAAAGAAGAGCTTGCTTCCATTTATTATGCCCTCGGAGTTTGCGCCACCATGCCTAAACAGATCCAAATAAGAAAACCTTGAAAATGTTTGTCTTTACAGTTTTTATCATGATTTCTCTTACAGGGCTCTGATTTTGTTTTGGTTTTGTCTGCTCTGTTTTAGGGAGATAGACAGGCAGCGTCAGAATCTACATAATGATTAAAGCTCAGGTATACAACGTTAATGAATTTACTGTTTAACAATTATTGATAACTAAGTTATTACAACAAATGTGACCATTTATAAATTTTCCCTCCTAAGATCACCATAATAAGCAAGTGTTCAGAAAGCATTCATTTTTCTCTTGTGGCGATCACGTTGTCTTAATTTGTTGGCAATCTCTGCAACTATCGTGTTTCATTTGCATCTTGAATTGCAACAAYCTTAAATGAATTTTCACAGTTATTTCTTACAGGATTGATTTGTATGGTCTGTGTCTTGATCTATTAATTGACTTCATATATTGCGTATCGCTGAAGCATTTCGGCAGCCACCGACTGAGATAAGCCAACCCACTCAGCGAGTCGTACGAACCAAACGACTTTGAACAATGAAACGGATATTGATTGAGAGGCTTTTCTCTACATTTTTGGGTTTGAAAATTGAAAATTGAAATTTCAAATAATAAAACGTATGTAAGCATTATATAAGCTATTAAGTCAATTGATGAGTGTAGGTTGGATTCAGTGGCATTTTTTTTCCTTTATCAGGCGTACCAACCAAACTACTTTGAAGAATAAAATGGTCATTGAATGAGAGGCTATTCTATACCTTTGAGGTCTGAAAACTAAAATATTGTATGTAAATTCAAATTTCAAATAAGTATTATATCATTGGTTAAGTTAATTTATCAATGTGAGGTTTATTAACTAATTCAATTTTTATAAATATCTTTGTATAGTGAGAAAAATCATATAAACTGTGATTTGATTTATTAATTGACTTCATACATTGTATATCAAGTTACTGTCCCAGTCAAAACACTAGTTTTTATATGAATTTTTTAACAAAGACACACAAGAATTCCATGATGCTTTTGTGTACTCTTGGGATGTTACAAGTAAACAACAGTTTTTATATGAATTTTTGAACAAAGGGAACACAAGAATTCCATGGTGCTCCTATGGACTTTTAGGATGTTACAACTAGTATATTTTTTCTCTTAATAGAGTTTGTGGTTTTATAGTGTATAGATTTATTTATTTTCAGAAGTGTTGTATTATAAAGTAATGATCAGACTGAATATCATTAGAGATTGATTATCATTAGGGAAGTAATCATCTAATTGGTTAGATTGATTATCATTAGGGAAGTAATCATCAAATTGGTTATGTTCATAGGATTTTTTTTCTTACTATGTTTTTTCATAATTTCTCTATTATTTTTTTTTAGACCAAATTCATAAGTTTGAAGATTTACATTCTCTTTTTAAAACTTCCAATCTTTTGATTAATTTGAAAATTATTATAAAAAATTTGTATCAAAATACAAATACTCAAAAAACTTCAAATTCAAATATGATCATTTTAATTGTAATATCTATATCCACTTAAAAAGTAGGCTAAATTAGTGTAAGTCATTCCTTGTGATTATAAGAAAATTCTCCTTTACTTGGAAAAGATGAAATTTATCTTTGTTGAGAAGATCTGCAAAAGATGGAATAAAGATGAAATTTATCTTTGTTGAGAAGATCTACAAAAGATGGAATTTATCTTTGTTGAGAAGATCTGCAAAGTGAGTCATTGCCAATTTTTTAAGCTAATACAAATTCCCATTGGTTAATCGAAAAAGACCATTTATTTTTCTCGGAAAACATGGAGTTGAACACTCTTAACTCGACAAATGACAAATTAGCATTTGCCAAAAATTCGCATAGCATTTATTCCCAATGGTTGAATAAAAGAGAATTCCTTTATTATCATTTCATATGCTAATATATAGTTCAATTAGGGAATTACGAGAGTGGATGTATGGTTGGATTCTCACCATACAGTACAAATTGCGTGTTAAACGATTTATAGAGTTTGATATGGGAGACCTAGGTAATTTTAATGTTAGTGTAATTTACATTTTCCATCCATGGGAATTATTAGTATTAAAGATGTTGCAAAAAGGTGCAAGTGTTGATTCATATGTGATCCTATTTAGGAATGAGTATCTATTGAGTTTTTATATAAACATAATAATTATAGATTTTTATATGTTATGTGGTTGAATATAAATGCATTTTTATGTAATAATATTTTTTTATTATTTATGAACTTATGAAAATATAAGATTGGAAAAAAATGATGCATGGTATATTTTTCTTATTATTGATCTATTAATACCAACAACTTTTATGTTGGTGTGTGTTTGCATTCATGATACTAATTAGAACGCCAAAGAGGATGCTACCAAATGGGCTCATTATTTTTGGAATACAAAATAAATACAACGACAATGTTATGGATTTTTTGAAAGCTTTTAAGTCTTTTTTTCAAGATTTTATTGGAAAATTATAAGTTAGAAGTTGCATCCATAGGATCATTAGTATGTTTACTTTCTTCCTCATGATTCTCTAGAATCTATTTCCTATTTTATGTAATGATTGACGTAAAATTATAGTTTCATGAAATTAGTTTTGGAATTCTGTACTTTTAAAGAAATAACTTAAGTATGAAAATTACAGTCAAATAAAAGGACTAAGGCTAAGGCTCTCGGATGAATATTTTGATATAATTTCCAATGATTTGAATAATTTCCAATGAATTATCTAAAATAGTTGTGGCAAATTAGTACATCTATCTTTCGATGTTTTTAACTTGTTTTATATCTTCACAAGGTAGATATACTAGCAGGAGATCAAAGTGCAAAACTACTTGAAGCATAACATCCCATGGCATAAGAAGTAAGTAATGACACAACTAAGAACTAACATACGTCATGAGAGGAAAGGTTACATAGAGTATGTGGAATATGGAGGTTTAAATAAAGTCATGCTTTCTCCTACACCAGCCAACATACTTACAATCAATGATAAGTTGAATTCACATATCAAAGATTGGGAATCAATATTTTAGGAAGATCTAGTGAGAGGTACAACAATGTTGGATGAGAAAATGATGAGGGCCTAAAATAGATGGTTGATAGTAGAGGCGATACTATACCTATTCCTTGACATAGAACAAAGGTGACCAGATTTGGTTGAGTAGACCAAGTCCATGTTTTAGATCCTGCCATCACACCATTAACTCTATTGATCATAGTTCCTAATTTTAATCTCTTCCAAAATGGAAAATTGAATGTAAACTTTATTATCCATTTAATAAATAAATCTATATATTTATCTATCTAATAAAAAATGAATATATTAGAACACTCCTAACTAAAAACATTAAAAATTGTAACATCCTTCTTCGAGGAAGTCACATAAATGATTAAAAATATCATAATTCCTTATGAGATATTAATTATACAAGAAATAAATATTATCATGCTTATCCTTAGTAGAAGCATGATGCAATAATAACATGGAAATTCAAACAAAACAATACACAGATTTGATGGGAATTGAATCTATGTATTTAACTTCATATGTAAGTTGGAATTCATCTTATATAAGTCCCTCACAAATTTTGGGGCATTGGCTAAATTTGTAATTTACACTCAAACATTTTTTGAATGATTATGCATAAAACACAAACGAAATCACTTGAGCAATTTTGATATTAATATATTAATGAGCCAATACATGAAGGTGTATTATTGAGATGCTCATAGTTTTGGTTGGTCTTGCTAGCTCTTTCTCGATAATAGGCCATCATCTAGTACAATGTGCACTATTTGCATAGTCAAGTAAAATAATTTTTTGTTATTATGAAATTGTTGATAAGGGGCCCAGAAAAAACTAATTGCATTTCCTAGTGAACTTGAAAATCATAATTGTTTTATATATTTGGTTTGTATTTCAATTCCCCTCATATTCTTCTACTATGTTACTCAAAAACACTAATTAGTCAAATATTGAAGAAACTATTATTATGAAAGTTAAATATGTTTCAATTCAATGCTAACAATGTATGCTGAGGTAGGTGTGTAGTGGTTGATTTGGTTGATTTCTTTGTGTTAATATTGACTCATACATAGAGTCGTTGATTAGGTAATTGTTGGGCTTACCTTTAGTGGTTTACGAACCCCCATGGTATTTTCCCATAGTATTCAATGTGAGTCTTTTCATTTCATTGCATGGTTATCTCCATGTCATGCATGTATTTGCAAGGCTATGCATGTCCATGCATGACTTCACATGACTATCTCCACTCCATGCATGTCTTTGGATGGCTATCTTGAGACCATGCATGTATTCGCATGACTATTTTCACTCCATGCATGTCTTTGCATGGCTATTTCTAGGCTATGTATGCATTCACATTGTAATCTAATTCTAGTAAGGAATTAGAGTTGTAATCAATGATACTATTTAATGGCTTGATTTACTCCATTGTAAGAAGCCTCAAGTAGTCTCAAGTGGCTGGTGTTAGCTTATGGCTAGATTGGACAAGTTTATTGATAGATATGTATGGATAAGGTGTTGCTTCTCCTGGTTAAGACTTTCCAAGATAAATATTGTCTCTATGTGCATGATTTCTTGTTGTGTTATTGCTCTCTCATTTTTTAACATGGTATCAAAGGTAGTCTGGTTTTGACTCTGTCATGGTAGGGCCTAGTTACTTATGGAGAACAAAGTACATAACTTTTGTGAGTGGTGATTTATTGTCATTAATTGTTGCATCGAGGTGAATATGACAATTCTCAGTGGGGAGGAGACACCGCCAAAAAGAAGCAACTTCCATAGAAAGAGAAAAATTTGTAATTGAGGACTGACTATTGTTGGTTGGTGTACCTAGATTGGTTGATGTTCGATGATGCAAATCCATATGCTTACCTTGATGGAATCCAATTACATTTTGTGGATCTATTGTAGTGTATGAAGGTTCCACCATAGAGAAAATAACTACCAAATAAGAGCAGTGACGTTGATCCTAAATGATGATGAAATTGGAGGACATGATACCAAAAATTTGAGTAGATTGGTGATAAGGAGTTGTTCGTGGGCTTCCATGGAGCGTTCAATGGCTTCCAATTTTCTTTGGATGACAAATATGGAATCCAAAGATGAACCATGTGAATCTTGAAACCTAAATGGGTGATCCCCTATATGCATGTGGTTTCAGAAGGAGAAACATTTCTTTTGGTGGTGGTAAATGTGTCATAGAATCCTTGTGGCTATTGTACAATGTGGAAAGATTATTGGTCATTTAAGAAATATTAGGGGTTGGATGGTGTGGTAGATCTCGGGTTTGAATTCAGGTTCAATTTTGGGTTTTGTCCATGTGGATGTCAAGGCGAGGGATTCAGAAGGATTCATAGGGCTTCGAGGGTTTGGAAAAACTTGGAGTTGTCGATTTGGTACACATATATGGCACAAAAAATCATGTGTTCAAAAGGAAGGGCATCAATCGAGGTATTATTATCTTGACTAGGAAGAGGTTGTTGATTTTAGACAGGAGGAATTACATTTTATAAGAAAATGCGAAGGAGCCTAGGTGAGTCTTAACATATGGAAGGTGCATCCACGTACTGCACAGAGAAGATATGGAAAGGAGACTATGGATGTTATAGGTTGGAATTATATAATGTGAGCATAAAACATAGTGTCTATGGGCTCAACTAGATTCAAGGTGGTGGTAGAGAGTTTTGTGGGTGAAGAATACAAAGAAGAGAGCATGCTATGAAGAGTCGAGTTGGTTTCTAAGGGTTGAGGTCATAGCAAAAGGAGGGTGAGAGGATAGAGAGATACCTACCAGAATAGAAATAATGAAAATAAATATATTTATTATAATGGAGTTGAAAATAATTATCTCATGTAAATCGACATACTACTATAAATCGTAGTTATGCATGCATACCCCTAGTATATTATCGATAAATTCTAGGCGTAGACCTAAGTGATAGGGAGTACATTCCAGATTCATCGATACCATGGTTATAAAATTTGAGGGGGGTGATGCAAAATCACTTGGATAGTATGGTCAGATTTGGTCATGGGAAACCCCAAGTCAATTTTAAAGGAGGGAATGTTAGGTTAAACTTTACTTAGTTAAAGAGTCAAATTTGTTAGGTGAATAGTGGTGGTTTCAAGAACATGTTTCTAATATCCCATGGATTGCATGTAATGAAATTCTTTAAAGGGATGGAGATGCTTCATTGTAATGCATCGAGGACGTAAGTGGTGAAGGCTCACTTTAATGAGGCTAGGAGGTTGTCCGACTTGGTTGGGTTTGGTCAAGAAACTAATAGATTTATTATTTGTTTTTTTTGGTTAAGGGTTTCTAGGGAAAATATCTAATGTCAATTTATATGCCTTCTTTATTGTTGTCATATTTCTCTCTACCATGTTAAAAATTGAGCGATAAATATCACAACAAGAAATAAGGCATATAAATGGAAATTAGATATTTACCCTAGAAACCCTTAACCAAAAAAACCAGCCAATATATATATTAGTTCCTTGACCAAAGTCAGCCGATTTCGCCAACCTCTTGGTCCTGACCAAGTGATCCTTCACTGCTCACATTTATAGCACATTACAATGGAGCATCACCAACCTTCTAAAGTGAGTGACCTATGGAAGAGATATATGCACACAAATTGAACTGATGGTTCATGGGTTTATGAACCATGGTGAACGACACATGGAAATGGAGCATAGGCAAAAGTGCGTTGAATATGAATTAATCAGTGAATGAGTGCTTTATATCACTATATATGGAGAAAGGAGGGATGTTGGTAAAAAAGTTAGTAGATTCTTTTTGCATCGTTTTCTTATGCATATAGTGGATTGATGTGGAGCATAGGAAGAAGCGCATTGAGGATGAATTACTCGGTGAATGAGTGTTTTTGCACACTACATTTGGAGCATAGAGAGATGATGGTAAAGAATCTATTAGATGCTTCTTACATCATTTGATCGGGCATACAATGGATATACAAGGAGCATAGGAGGAAGTGCATTAAGGAAGAAATACTCGGTGAATGAGTTCTTTGGATCATTATATTTGGAGTAAGGAGGAGTGTTGATAAAGAAGTTTGGTATATTATTCTTTCATATTGTGCTAAGTCATACAATGGAAAGATAAGTACTTGGTCTATGTAGGGATTCTTGAAATAAAATAGGTTGGTGTTTCATAGTATCACGTGCTCGAGCATAACATTGTAATTATGTTTATGGAGTTGGATTTTATCACATATAAATGAGCATATGGTTATAAGACCTATTTAGGGATATGTACCCCCAGTTTGATGGTTCACTGGTATAAAGTTTAGACATAGACCTAGGTGATAACGGGGCATGTTGTATTATAAACTTTGATGGGTAGGTGTTTATTCCAAGTCAATTTTAAAGGGGGGAATGTTGGGTTAATATTGACTCAGTCATAAATTTGTTCATTAGGTCATTGTTGAGTTTACCTTTAGTGGTTTACAGACCCATGGTATTTCCCCATAGTATTTGATGTGAGTATTTTCATGTCATTGCATGGCTATCTCCATGCCATGCATGTTTACACATGGCCATTTTCATTCCATGCATGTATTTGCATGGTTATCTCGAGGATATGCATGCATTCACATTGCAATATAGTTTTGTACTAATTCTAGTAAATTAATTATGGTTGTAATTGGTGAAGCCTATTTAAAGGCTTGGGATACTCCATTGTAAGAAGCCTCAAGTAGTTTCAAGTAGCTAGTGTTGTCCTAACTTGGCCAATTTGGCCAAGTATATTAATATATATCTATGAAGGTGTTGATTCTCTCAATTAAGGGATTTCAAGATAAATATAGGCTCTATGTGCATGATTTCTTGTTGTGCTATCCCTCTCTCATGTTTTAACAGACTTCAAGTCTGTTGCTATTGGAAAATAAATATCTATTAAGTTTTTATTTAAACAAAATAGTTTTGGATTTCTTTATGTTTATCATGAAATGAAATGTAAATACATAGTTATGTGATACATAATTATTTTTGTTTCCTTAATGTTAATGTTGTGTTGTGATATATAAATGTTTTATTAAGTGAAAATATTGTTCCCTTACAAATCTCTTACTTCTAAAAATATAAGATTGGAAAAGTTAACTTTTGTGTAAGTTATGATTTTATTTATTATTTATTCATTATTCCTTGGAAAAGTTAACTTTTGTGTAAGTTATGATTTTATTTATTATTTATTATTTATTCATTATTCCTTACCTCTACTAGGGACTATAGTTTTCACCTCTCGGTAAAAGGATTATTACTTTAGGATAATTCACCCCAATTTTCCCCATATCCTATACCTTAAAGCTTTCTTAATATGTTTTTATATATGTTTTTATTAAATAAAAAATTCTTTTATTAATTTTTCAAAATTTTAATTCTATTTTATTATTGGTTGGTTGGTATATTGTTGATGGGGCTAAATATTCCTAATGGTGTATTTTCTCTTATATATTTTTCATGCAATAAAAACTATTTATTGTATATAAAAAACAAAATAAACCATTAGGAAGATTTGAGGTTTCGACTTAATTCTTTGACATGTTTGTCAAACACTATAGTCTATGTCTACAATCATTTATGTCCTCCTCTTTTGATTTTTCATTTCCACAAACGTCCACTTGGTATTGGTAACGTCCATGCATAAAAAATGATTTGACTTGTGGCATTCAACCCTTTAATCCTTTTATCATACAAATAATTGACATTTGATCCTTTATCCTTTCATCATACAAATAATTGGAATTTGACCCTTTCGTTCTTGAAGCATACAAATAAACAACATGAGCACCAAAAATGATGCCTTAGTTGAAGTAACTACAACTACTCTATGAATAGTTGAAGTGGAAAGATCTATGTATGCCTATTTATGGAATAAATAATCATTCAATTAAAATAGCATAAATCTATAGAAAATGATTAAATCACAATATTATAGAATCGAGCTTACGATCCATTCATAAAGAAAGAAGAAATTATTATTGAGGTAGTTGGACAAAAAAGTGACGTTCAACTGTGATCAAACTTGATCTTCATAACAATACATAGCCTCATAGAACAAACAATTAGCTTCTCTTGATTGAACGCTTACAATAATTTATTTTGGAAAACTATTCATGCATTTTGCATGCATTATTTAATCAAACAATTTATATAAAAAAACTAAACGACAGAAAAGTAAACTGCAAATAGATTACATCATGTCATATGATTGACAAGACTGCATCAATTACCAACATACTACCCCTAGATGTTGAGAGGGCTCAAAATCTAATCTCGAAGTTTCAAAAACTTGACTTTAGCAACTTCTTTAGTGAATGTATGCAAGTTGTTCTTGAGTCTTTATATACGTTAGCTCTACTTCCTTCTTTTGCACCAAATCTTGAATGAAATGATACTTTAAATCAAAATGTTTTGTCCTACTATGATGGACTGGATTCTTAGCCAATTTCATGGCACTTGTGTTATCACCAAATATCACTATAGGATAAATTTGTTTCTCTCCAATTTCTTCTATAACATTTCTAATCCATAATGCTTGTGTATGTGATAAGGTGAATGCAACATACTCTTCTTATGTGGATGAAAGTGAAACTATACTTTACTTCTTTGAGATCCATGTAATCAAACACAAACCAAAAGAGAAACAATTACCAAATCTAGAGATCTGGTAATCCAAAGTACCTCCCCAATCAGAATAACTAAAGCCAAAAATATTAAAACTTTTATAAGTTTAGTAATGAATACCAAAATTTAGAGTTCCTTTCACATACCTCAAAATCCTCTTGGCTACCTTCATATGTATTCCATATGGTTCTATCATGTATCCTGAAACAAGAGAAACTGAATAAGAAATATCAGGTCTTTTGTGGGTTAGAATCATCAAACTTCCAACAATACTTTTGTATGTTTCGTCATCAACTATTTGCACCATCATCTATATAGAAAAAAATCCCATGAGCAGTTGGAGTGGAGTCAGGTTTATGATCTACCATATCAAATTTATTCAACATATCTTTTTCATACTTTGTTTGACAAATGAAAATTTCATCCTCATTTTGATAAACCTCCGTACCCAAAAAATATTGCATTAGACCCAAATATTTCATCTCAAATTCATTCATCATAACAATTTTGAATTCATCCTTCATCTTAGAACTATTACCCTTATATAATAAGTCATCAACATACATACTTACAATAAGAATACAATTATCTTGTTATTTGCAGTAAAGTGTAGGTTCACTTTTACTTCTATTGAAACCACTCTCCTGAAAATATCCATCAATCCTAACATACCATGTTCTTGGTGCTTTCTTTTGGCCATATAAATCCTTCTTCAACTTGTATACTTGATGTTATTTTCCCTGCACTTCAAAACCTTGCGGTTGTTCCAAAAACACTTCTTCTTCTAAGTACCCATTCAAAAAGGAATTTTTCACATCCATGTGATGAATGCTCCATTTCTTCTGAGATGCTAATGAAATCATCATTTTAACAGTCTCTTGTCTTGATACTAGTGAAACTTTTTCTTCATAATCAATTACATGCCTCTGTGTGAATCCTTTAGAACTAATCTTTCCTTGATTCTCTCAATACTCCCATCACTATTGTAGTTAGTCTTGTAGACCCATTTAGTACCAACATTTTTCTTGTCATGTGGAAGTTTTGTAAGCTCCCAAGTATCATTCTTGTTAATAGAATCTATGTCTTCTTCCATTGCTTGCACCTAAACCTCATTAGTACACACATATTCAAAACATGATGGTTCAAAATCAGCCTTGGAACGTAAATCAAAATTTATTGTCTCACCTATTGGATTTTCTTCATGTGCTAGACTTTTACTCCTTTGATAAATGTCACTTAATATTCTTACCTTCCTTGCAGAACTTGAATTTGATGTTGGTCCTGCACTTGGAACTGAAGAATTATATGAGGGGATACATGGTATATTTGTAGCACTTGGGACTAAAATATTAGTGGGCTGCTCATTATCAATATAATCAATAATATCCCTATCCAAAACAGATTTAGACATAACATCATGGCATTTTTTATGACCATAAACTCCACCTTCATCAAAAATCACATCTCTTGACACAAGAATGTTATTAGTGAGGGGATTATACAACTTGTAAGAATTACTTTGTTCACTATATCCAATAAAAATGCATGACTCACTTTTTAGATCTAAGTTTTGTCTCTTTTGATCAACTACATGGGCATAGGCTACACAAACAAAGACTCTGAAATGATCAACATTAGTCTTTTTTTTATACCAGCCTTCATATGCAGTCATCATATCAAGTGAATTTGTGGGATATAGATTGAGAATATACATAGATGTAGCAACTGCATCACCCCAAAAAGAATTTCTTAATCACTAGGCTTGTAACATACTTCTTGTCATTTCCACCATTCTATGATTTTTCCTCCCTGGTAGTTTGTTTTGTTGAGGTGTGTAAGAAATCGTGAGTTGTGTTTTGATGCCATTCATATCACAATAATTATGAAAATATTTTGAAATTTTATTTACTCCACGATTAGTCCTTAAGCACTTGATTTTGTAACCTCTTTCATTTTCCACAATGGATTTAAACCTCTTCAACATATCAAAGGATTCATCCTTAGTCTTCAAAAATAAACCCAAAACTTTCGTGAGTAACCATCAGTAAAAGTAATAAAATATGATGACTTTTTGAAACACTTTCTGTAGTTGGTTATCTATTCTTCTTCCCTTACCTTTTGAGTTATTGACCCAGGATTCATGTCTTTCAGGTTTCCAACAAAGCCTCTAAAACTATGGGCCCTCCTGGTAAACTAGAAGGCAACATAGTACACAGAGTGCACTGCGCAGTCTCACCCGAGATATCTTTAAATGGGTGGTTGTAAGAATCAAGTGTTTACAACATATGATTGAGTATGAGATAGGGGTTTATTATTCAGATCCATATACTATGAATTGTGATTGCAATCTACTATTACTCATGAGTGCGCATTTATCTTTCATAGTTTATTTCCCAAACAACACAATCGTATTCCATAACATTTTTTTAACTCATTCATTAAGCATTACAAGTAACTGCTGAAAGAAAACAAAGATATACATGCATTCATCATATTACGCAGATATTACCATGGTTCACCCCCTCTTGGGCTACGTCCATAAATATTTGGCTCAAGGCTCTTTTATCATGGTAGTTTTGCATCTCCAACACCGTGCACTTACAATTCTCCTAAGATGGGTAAGATCTCTATGAGGAAAACTAAATCACACCAGGCTCCCCAGCCTACGATCTAATCCTCAGATATTCCTACTCTCCTCTGTTCTTAATTAAACAACTTACAAAAAATGTTGATAATCGTATTACATAACGCACCAACTCGTACATAACTATGATGGAATACTACAAAAGATGAACTAGCACAAAAGAGAACGAACTTCTATATGATACATTTGTATATATATTTATCTATATCAGGATCTTCATCCATTTACAATGTGTTCCCAAAACCCTAACCCTACCAACGTTAGGTCTTCCTTCCATTCATGTGTGTTGTTCTTCCTCTAGTTGTCGCTTTCCTTGTGCACATTTTCTTGCCTGTGCACGTGTTTTTCTTCCTCAAGATGTTACTTCAATTTATGCACGCTTTCTTTCCCATGATCATCCTTCTTTCCACGTCGACTTGGTGCCAACAGCCCCCCAACACTGACATATGACTCATCCCGAGTCACCTAGTCGATCTGATCTTCCTCGATCAACTTGGTGATCGTCCAGAACTTTTCCATGAGCTCTGTTGCTTTTATCAGTGCCTGCGTGGTCTTTTCCTTGATGGTGTCCACTACCTGAACTACCACTTTGTCGCTTAGCAATCCTGCACATTCTACCTGGGTCTTTGCTATCTGTGTTTTATCTCCTTATGCCTGTGCAAGTACATTTTCTACTTGTTCCTATACTGGCTCTATTTGAGCCTAACGTTCTTATTTTTGCATTTGCATGGAGATAAGTTTTACCTTCATCTTCTTCATCTCTTGTGTCCCTTTGACTTGTTCTTGGATTGGTATGGTCTTCTGCCTTTTTTTGAGTTCTTGGATAGCTACATTGATCCTTTACTCTTCCTTGTCCCAATGTTGGACCTGTGGATCCTCCTACAACTTTGTCCAAAGTTGCGCTACTTTATCGAACAATTCAGTTGTTGTACTAACCTGTTGTTCTATATCCTGCAGTTGTGTTGTTTCTTCCTGCTTCCTTTGCTCCTTCATTGTTGGTGGAGTAGATGGTGGGAGCTATTCTTGGAGATTCTCGATATCTTTATGATATTGCTCGATAGCCTGCTCGATCTGATCGAATTTTTCTTCTACTGGGAGTTCATTTCCTTGCACGGTGCTTGGGATTTTCTCAAAAATTCCTCCCACTCCTTGTTCCAGTTCATTCTTTCTTTATTTTTCCTTCTGATTTTCAAACGTGGCCTGCTCACAAACTTTTTTGAGCACCTCCTGATTCTTTGTTTGTTGTTGTAGCTCGACTAATTTTTTATGTGCACGAGATTGTACCTCATGGTCGATGCTAACCTGCAATTTGTGT
This sequence comes from Picea glauca, assembly GCA_000966675.3. Lineage (NCBI taxonomy): Eukaryota > Viridiplantae > Streptophyta > Pinopsida > Pinales > Pinaceae > Picea > Picea glauca. Next base: position 321,414 of record JZKD02S2060978.1, on the reverse strand, counting down.
AGTTCCCTTGATGGAATCCACGTCAAGAACAATTAGATGTGGTCTAAATCCTTCAAGGGTGTCTTCCCCATGATTTTATCCATGCGCAACATGATAGGTTTGATGTAGACCATTGTGTTTGAATGTGGCCTTGAGTGGACTAAGTCTCATTCTTCTACCTCCATTCTTTAATTGGTCTATAGTGTCGATGAATATATGCCTTTATTGTTTCTTCCTATTTGTTCTTCCTCGAATTTCTTAAGGAACTGTCCCATTTCTGCTAGCTCTTTTTGCAGTTTATCCCTGTGATGTATTGCATGATTGAAATTTTCTGCTAGGCAATCCTAGACCATTCTGGCGATCATTTCCCCATCATCCTACCTAATCGTATAGTCTGGTGATGCTTGTTGCGCCTTTGATTTCTTGTACGTTCTTGTTGCCTGCACAACTGGTCTCTTATTTTCCCCTGGTTCCTATGTGATGGAATTTGGGGCAGTCTCATGCGCTCTCTCAACCTGTTTTTGTTGTCTATTGGTCGACTATGTATTCTCTTTATTCCCCTTCCAGGTCCCTGTCTGCTTTGAACCTTCATCTTCCTGATTCAGATTGCTTCGACTCGTCCTTGGTTTCTTGGGCACTAGGATTTCCGGAGGTTGTGTTTCCTCTTGTGTTGCCTCTCCTTTTGTTGTATTTCTCGTACTTCCTGGGTAATGGCTGGGATCCTCAATTCATCAGGCCATTCGTTGATGACCATGTCGATATCACCATCTATTATGTAGTAGTGCATCTGTAGCCACTATTTATCTGTATCCTTCTTTGGTTGTATCCACATTTTTTGGCATCTGCCCCGGAAGTTGGCGATGTCCGCATATCACGCGATAGCCTCTAGTGTTATTCTCAATTATCGGTTGATATCTTCCTATATGTCCCATAGGTGTGCTTCTAATATGACTCCATTCTCCTTTTTATGCCTAACATGTGGCCTGGATCTCAGTAATAGGTATCTCTCTCCCGTGGGCTGTGGTCTGGTACAAAAAAATACATACCCTGGTTCTCACCATCCCATGAAGGCTATTAGGGTAATCAGCCATGAGTAATGGAACTTTGTGCCTAGGTTGTGTGCATCCTTGTATTCTTCTAGAAATAAGTTCAATAGATATGGTGCCCAGCTCATATAGGTGCCTTCTATGCACTGAGTTGCAACTGCAATGATTCCTGCTGGTACTTCGTCTTTGCGGAATTTTTTGAGAAATTTGTTGGCTAAGATATTTGTGCTCAATTGTGTAGCTGCATTATTCATTAGTTTGATCATGATGCCTCCCATTCCCCTGGAGGTTCCATATTACTTCTTCATTTCCTCTTCCAACGCTTTCTCCTTGGATTTATCATCCAAAGTTAACGTAGGATCCATACCCTGGATTGGTAATCCCGTTATTTGCGCAATAAGCTCAATAGTTATGGGGATAGGTTTGTCCAACCATATATCCCCTCCATGTGTGACTGCTAACAACTTCTTGATGCATGTTGTCATGTACTGACCTTTGCCAAAATTTGGTAGCTTCAAAAAACCTAAGATTCATGTTCATTCCAACCCAGCTGCTCACTGGTGTGGTTGGTTGATCGTTTCTCCATGTCGGGTTACACCTATGGTTTGTATAAAGACCCTATGTGAAAGTTCCAGGAACTTGGTTTCATCTGATATGTCATGCTCGAAAGACTTGAGCTTCCCGACATGACCCAGTAGTTTTGGTTCTACCTGTACTCTAGCTAGTATGTGTGGTAGAACAATTTCTGCTGCAGGTTTCTTATGGGGTGAGCTTGGTATCTAAAATTTGTCTTCCTACTACGGTGGCTGGTTCGAAGTTCCAACAAATTCTAGTTGTTCCCCCATCAGCCATTCTCACCAAGCCAAGGCATTTGTAGTGGTCTCCTCTATTGGTTGACCTGATATCGTCATTTTCGACTCATCTGGTTTCACTGCTGCTTCCAGATTTTGTGTTGTTTCATTAAGTTCTAGGGCTGCTTCGGTGCTTTCTGGTTACACTTCTTGTTGGGTTTCTGCTTCCGCGTTCTGAGGTACATGTGTCGCTGCTGGCATATCCACTTTCATGGCCTCTTCTTGTGGCTATTGAATCTCTTCCAGTATCAGTGTAGGGTTCAATGGTAGCGTCTCTAGAGATGGTATCTCTTTGATGTCAACGATCTCCGACTATTATTGTTTGTTCTCTTCCAACGATCCTCGTGACCTAGTTTGAACCCTGTTTAGTTTAGTTGTCTGGCCTTCTTGTGCTGGCTTCGATGGTGCCACAGTGGTGACTATTGAACGTTTGTGGATTTATAATAAATTATGTGAGCTCGTTGGTCTCGCTCTGTTCGTTTTGACTGCTATTACTCTCTCTCTGTGCTCCTTTCGTCAATAGACTAGTTGCTCATGTAGCGTACATTTTTCACTACCGAGGTTTTATAACACACAATATAACAATCGGTATACACTTAAGTTGGATTTATATTACACATGCAGTCTAGTATATATACTCCACATGCATTTAACACAATTAAACACACTTAAATCTCAGATTAAAATATATAAATTACTGCTACAATTAAACAAGCCATAGCATTCAACAATAATTCATTTACACAGCGGAAAGCATGATAATATATAAAACACAGTCTTGTGGAAATGTGATAAGACATAATTCAGATACTTATCTTTATCAATGGTGGAATCCACCAACCAAATGCAGGCCTTCCACGAACCTCCCAGCCGTAGACTGCACTGCTCCTCAAC
>JZKD02S2060978.1:273074-315724 GCA_000966675.3 Picea glauca | reverse complement strand
TGTCTTTCAACTCAGTTCTGTACATGCTAATGGCTGTAGCATGTAATTCATGCACTTTTCTGTTGAGTGCATCAGCCACCTTATTGTCTTTCCCTTTGATATGCCTGATATCAAATTCATATTCGCACATAAATTCTAGCCATCTAATTTGCCTGGCATTTAGGGTTGGCTGATCAAATAAATACTTCAAACCATTGTGGTCTGTTCTTAATTCAAATTTCTTACCCATGAGGTAATGTCTCCATTTCTTCAATGCATGGACAACTACTACCAGCTCTAAATCATGAGTGGAATAATTATTTTCATGCTCTTTCATCTTTCGGGATTCATAACAAATTACAGATCCCTCTTGGTTGAGAACTCCTCCCAGCCCTTCCTTACATGCATCCGTGCACACTACGTAATCCTTACTTGGATCATCAATCTTTAGGATTGGAGCACTAGTGAGCAGTTGCTTCAGTTGATGGAAGTTGTTCTCACATTCATCAGTCCACTGGAACTTCTTCTCCTTCTTTTGCAAGGAAGTGATAGCATGAGATATCCTTGAAAATCCGACTATGAACCTCCTATAATAATCGGCCAGACCCATAAAGGATCTAACTTCTGTCACATTTATTGGTGCTAGCCACTCTTGAATGGACTTTACCTTCTCAGGATCAACATCGATCCCCTCTTCAGAAATAATGTGTCCCAGATAATGGATCTGCCTTTGGTAAAACGTGCACTTGCTCATTTTTGCGTAAAACTAGTGTTCTCTCAACACCTGCAACACCATTCTTAGATGTTGTTCATGTTCTTCCTCTGTCTTGGAATACACCAAGATATCATCCAAGAATACTATGATGAACTTGTCCAAATAATTTCTAAACACTCCATTCATTAAGCACATGAAGACAGCAGGCGCGTTGGACAGTCCAAATGGCACCACAATAAATTCATAGTGACTGTACCTTGTTTTGAAGGGAGTCTTGTTGATGTCTTCATCCCTTATTCTCACTTGGTGATATCCAAATCGAAGATCTATTTTTGAAAATATTTTCACATCCTTCAACTGATAAAAAAGATCATAAATCCTTGGCAGAGGATATTTGTTCTTGATAGTGACTTTATTCAACTATCGAAAGTCAATGCACAGCCTCAGCGTTCCATCTTTATTCTTTACAAATAAGACCGGGGCTCCCCACGGTGACACACTAGGGCAAATGTAACCTTTCTTTAGTATCTCTTCAAGCTGCAATTGTAACTCTTTCAGCTCTGGCGTACTCATCCTATAAGGAGCTTTTGAAACTAGAGCTGCTCCAGGCATCAGATTTATATAAAAATCAATGTCCCTCTTCGGAGGTAGTCCAGGAACCTCCTGAAACACGTCCTCAAACTCTTTGAGCACCCTATGGTCTTCCATATTCGAGACCATATTTTGGAATACTTCTTCCACCCAGGCTGCAAATAATTGATAGCCTTTCCGATAACATTTCTTCAGCTACATGGTTGAGATTTCTCTAACAGCCATGGCTCTGGGAATTCCTTGGACTGTTACATGGTTTCCTTTTTCATCCAGACATGTAAATATCTTGTTTTGGAAATCCAGAAGGGCATGGTGTTGATCCAACTAGTCCATCCCAATTAAGAAATCATATGAGCCTAAAGGCAGAATGTTCAATTCATCCCTAGTGCTCATTCCTTTCATGTCCACTAAGCAGAACTTAACAAATTCAGTGACCTTCCTCTTGGTCCCTGTGGCTAACTGCACTAACCAAGACTTCTCATGTTTGCTTCTCGTTATATGCAAACTTTCCACCACTCTAGAATCTACATAACTATGGCTAGCTCCTGAATCAATTAAAATAACAAGTGGTTGGTTGTTGATCATACCTTCCACTTCAATCATGAGTGATTGAAATTCTACTCACTTGTTTTCCAAGGCTACGTAGATCCTTGGCATTCTGTTGCCCATATCCTCCACTGTTTCAGCTTGCTGAACAGTATGGATAGTTCTTGCTTTGTCTTTCCTATGGGGGCAGTCTCTATACCTATGATTCCCTTTACAGCCCCAACACTCCATGGGTGGGGGCCTTGGCATCTGCTCACTCCCTTCAACTTTCCTGGGCTCTTTAAAAGATGATTGTCCCCAAGGACTATTTCTGAAAAGGGAAGGCTTGCTTCCCTTCTGCCTCTGTTCTTTCTTAAACCTTTTCTGGTTATCCCAAGCCTTCCGAAAGGTAGGCTTTTCTCTCTGCTATTCGTATAGGTATTTCTCCCTTCTTATGGTTTCTTCCATGGTCTTAGGATCATCATATTGAATCTTGTCACCAATGGAAGGTGGCATTCCACTCAGATACCTATGAATTTTGACAGCCTCGTCTTTGATGAATGGAACATACTTCAGCAGTTCCAGAAAACTTCGTTCATACTCATCAATGGTCATATTGCCCAACTTGAGTTCGAAGAACTCCTTCATCTTTCTGTCATAATATATTTTAGTCAGATATTTCTTCTCGAAATACCTCTTAAATTCCTTCCATGTGACCTCTTTCTCTCTGATGTGTTGCACCTTCACAAACTGATCCCACCACATGGATGATTTTCCTTTCAGCTGGTACATTGCAATTCTTCCCTATGTACGGGAAGAATAATTCTGCAGTTGAAAGTACTTATTCATGCCGAGTAACTAGGTCTCGGCATCTTCCTCTTTCTTATGTTCTCCATTGAATGTTGGAGGCTTAATTTTATTCATCTCTCCTTTCAATTCCTCCCTTCTATATTTTCGATGTTTTTGGGTAGGGGATGGGCTTGCACTACTATGTGTCTTACTATCAAAACATCTTTGGGAGCGACTATGATGTCGGCTACCGCTCCTTGATCTGCTTCTTCTCCCATGAGTTCCGTGACTCTCCATCCTACCTGAGTCTCCTCCCTTATCAAGTTTCTTCTCTATTCTCTCTAGACTCTGCAAGAATTTTAAGTTTAATTTCCCTTGTCGATCCTTGACTTTCATGAGCTTTTGGCTATCGGCTCGATGCTCCTTGGCCTCTCTTTGCAATACTTCAAGGATTTTCATTATATTTCCTTCCTTATCCATCTCTTTTCCATGCCCATTAGAGTTCGATCATTTGATTCCATGGTTAACATCCTTTCCTTCCTGTTCATCTTCTATTTCATGGGTAGTTTGCACTCTTCCCCACTCCATACTCGACATTGATTAACTGGAGTACTGCCCTCCGTTAACTCTGCACACACACTGTGCAATCAAATTTGAAATTTGTTAGGCCATTTAAACCTTCACAAATGATCCACAATATTTATAACTAATACTAACAAGAACGAAACACATTTCCAATTCACAAGGTTTTCTGAGCTCTGTCTAGCTCTTTGTTTTTCGGATGTTCGAAACTTCAATTTCCGATATTTCAGAACATTCAGGATCTTGAGTTTCAGTACCCAGGATTTCAGGTTTTCGGAACTTCCATCTTCTTGGCTTTTCGAGACTTCAAGTTTAGGGGTTTCGGCCCATGAAGCTTTCAGACCCGCTTTGTTCTCCAAACCCCAACTTCCAAAATTTCGATTCACTCTTCCCTACGGGTCCACAACACAGATGTCGCCCAATACCACGGTGACACGTGGCAAGTTCATGAGGATCCACATCATTTTCAATGACTTCATAGATCCCATTGGCACACGGTACAACTCCACGTGTCCACGTGGCACAGTTCCCAATTGAGGTTTCGGGTATCGGGGTTTCATGATCCCCAACGTCGAGAGTCACTGCCTTCTCCAACTCCCGATTCGTAATGAGCTCCTTTTTCAGGTTTAGCCCCCTTCCGGTTATATCAGGGTCCACATGACCACTACCACAAGACCGAAGTCTTGGCTCTCATTGGGATTTCGGCATTTGTGATGACACAATGCACATGTCCCCAGGACCCGCGATTTCCCGAATCCCGATTTCTGATGGATGACTCTTCTATCGGGACTTTCCTCGATATCCAATGCACCCCCCTTTAGTGTCTTCCACCCACTTGGATAATCTCTTAAATCCATGTGACCGGTTATTATATGGCCACAACAATAAACCCCGTCGGGATTTCAGGGTTTACGATGTCGAAATACCCGTGTCTCCAAGACTCACGATTCCCTGAACTGCGACACGCCTTTTTCCATGGTATCCCTTCGTCTATAGGCTTCGCGCCATATGACTGTTGGGTTGTAACCATGGCCTTATCCCTTATCAGGGTTCGGAGTTTTTCGAGTCGAAATGAAACCGGACCTCTTGTCAACAGTATCCCCGATTTCTCGATGCGCCGATTCTCCATCAAACTGACATTTGTTCCCCACTGATCAGGATTTCGCGGATCGTGATTTCAAAGTGTATGAATCTCTTGTCACCGGGGTTCCCGATTTCCCGATGAAATTCAAACACCGATGGACTTACTCCTTCTCGGGACTTCCCTGATGGCATATCTCTACCTTGTGTCCCCTAATATGAACGGTCCAGATCTTCACACGAAATCGCATATCGCGATTCCATGTGACAAGATCTCTATGTGCTCGAGAACTCCGATTCTCCGATTTTTGACTCTCTCCAGGATTCTGACACGTGTCCTGTTGATACTAATGGCTGAGATACTCCGTCGTAGTTTCGAGACTTAAAAGGTCTCAGTTCTCTCGACCTGTAAAATCCCGATGCCTCCAATATCCTTATGACTCCTCAGAATATGGACACGTGTCCTGCCAAGATCAACAGCTAGGATCCTTTCTCGGAATTTCGAGAACCACAAGGTCTCGATTCTCTGGCTTAACAAAACCCCGATGACTCTAATATCCCGATGACTCTCTGAGACTTCTCCTCTACCCATGAGGACTTAAACCCTCTGCAACTTCTGTCAACTCGGACGGTTGACGGGTAATCCCACAGTGATCCTACGACTAACGATCCTCCCGAGTTTAAACTCCTAGTGTGGCCGTAACCTTCTGTGCAGTATCCAAAGGCTTTAAACCTTGTGCACATTCTCCAGATTTGACGGTTACAAGGGTTCACCTTCCTTCCCGAACAGATCCTACGGTTCTAACACCACTAGCGTGGAGCCCTCTCGTCTTGTGGACTCAAACCACACTTGCTGCAGTTTCATAATGTCACCATACCTCCTAAGCTTTAAAAGAAACTCGTCAAGTATCTCCTTGATGCTTCGGAGCAACCCAGGGTCTGAAATTGGCCATTCTAGACCCAATTTCCCTTCACATTCTTGGTCCAAAGACCGCTCCACTGGCCCATCAAGGCTCAATGTCGAAACCTTGGCTTTGATACCAATTTGTAGTGTACCCTTTTCACTACCGAGGTTTTATAATGCACAATATAACAATCGGTCTACACTTAAGTTGGATTTATATTACACATGCAGTCCAGTATATATACTCCACATGCATTTAACACAATTAAACACACTTAAATCTCAGAGTAAAATATATAAATTACTGCTACAATTAAACAAGCCATAGAATTCAACAGTAATTCATTTACACAGTGGAAAACATGATAATATATACAACACAGTCATGTGGAAATGTGATAAGACATAATTCAAATACTTATCTTTATCAATGGTGGAATCCACCAACCAAATGAAGGCCTTCCACGAACCTCCCAGTCGTAGATCGCACTACTCCTCAACTCAACGGTGGGTCACCCCTGAGCTGGGACCGAGCTCCACCCCAGGGCAAGGAATCCAGACACAGGCTGAGGTTACAGGGAATTCAGCCACACACAACCATCAGGAAGGAATTCTCTCCCAGGAATCTCCCACGCTCACTGGCCACAGACCCTCATTCCCCACATGCCTGTTCCACCCCAGGAGAATGCACCTTCTCTATCACCTGGACAGTCCTTCGGCTGCCAGTCTCCCTTACCTTGGGTTACAGGAATAGACCGGACCGGAAGTCTCCGGGTTCTGTAGCAGCTACAGGGTTCCTTCCAGGAGCTCTCTCCTTCCTCTGTGCACTCTCTCACCTAGAAGAGTCGCTCTGAGGAAAACCAGCCTCACGTAGTCCAGTACTGCGTGGTCACAACAACCCATGGGGAAAACAGACATGACCTATCTAGTAGGTTTAACAATGGCAGATGGTCTCACGGATTGGCTCCACACATAAGCTCAGTGCTCAGACAGAGGATGTTTTGGCCTTTCAGAATTCAACACACACAGGCTATTCCCGAAATCAACATAGACTATTTAATTTCCCATTCCAGAATAGAGGAATACACCAGTTTCCTCAGAGCCAGATACCGTCTTCCTCGAATTGGTTCGGCGATGGAAAATGGGTCTCACGGTCACGGATTCGGGACAAAGAGGTACGAATTATTCAGACAATCACAGGATTTCCATCTCTCAAGGACGCACCCGATATTCTTTGCAGTGTTCGAGTTAATATTACTACTCAGAACCTGTACACGCTTAGGCAATCGGGTGGAATGGAGTGTGAGAGAGCTTCTCACAGCTCGTCCCAGCCTTTTAGTGCATACACCAGGGTTGAAACTTGTCACCCATTGGACTGGATGCATTCATGAGCATGCATTCCTCCCTCCACTTGGGAAATCATGTGGCCTTCCAAAAGGACTTGGGATAAAAACATATGATGCACATGGCTTTTGAAATAATATTAAAATATTATTTACAGGTTTAGGCCGCTAGGCTTAGCCCCTAGGCTCATCGCTCAGCCCCTTTCCCACCTTTGATCCCCTAGTTCCTTGCCCACTCTGTGGATGCTCAGTCCCCCACCACTCATTCATCGTGGTCGGTTTGCACCTGGCAGGTGTTTATATTTTATTGATGTGTTGCATACATACAGATACAAAAATACATTCCCTTGGCCTTCAACCCTTAGGCTCTCTGGCCTAATCAAACACATAAGCCTAGTGGCTTATACAAAACTTGGCTCACCAGCCTATAACACATTTTACAATCTCTTTCAGATCATAGTTTACATTGGGGCTCGGTATTGGGGACACTACAACTCCCATGCTTACGTGTTGTATGGACTTGTCACGAAGCTTCTCCAGGACGCTTCCTCCTTTATGCGTTTAATGCACCATACTATTGGTTCAATGAATCTGCAATGTTTTTTTACTTTCCATTATTTTTTCTTTGCCATCTCCAGTTGGTGCATTTAATGTGATGTCCCAACGGTCCTTGTCATGCTTTAATTCCACCTAGTGTTGTCCTGTCATATTGTTTTTGCCGACTTTCCTTTTCTCGCTTATTTCCCTTTGTATATGATCATTTTCCATACCTTTGCTGAATTGTTATTTTGAACGCCATGTGGTCTTTCTATATTTGGCGTGCTACATGCTTTTTAGTCTTGTTTCTTTTTTGCTCTCTTTTTTATTTTAATTTTTTTTTTTTTTACTCCGCGGTGGGTGGTCGACTATCCTTATACAGCTTCAGTGGGCTCCCATTTATCATTCCTATTATGTATGTGCCTTATAAATCTCGTAAATGTACATCTCCTCCATCTCTGACAAATTTTACCTCGTATGGTCCTAACCAATGCATTCTAAGCTTCCCTGGGTGCTGAAACGATTTGTTGTCATAGAACAATACTAGATCTCCTTCCTTGAACGTTTTCTCCTTGATGTGTCGATCGTGCCAAGATTTGTCTCTTTCTTTCTGCACTTGTTGATGGAATCCTGCCAAGATTCGTTCTTCCTCCATTGACAATAACTGATTCAGTGTCTCTTTTACTGCGCCTCATTCTGTAATTTGTGTGATAGCCGCTACATGTAAGATGGGTATTAAACATTCTAATGGCACTACTACTTCTTGGCCATAGAATAGATTGAATAGTGTGTTCCTTGTCAACATTTTTCATGTGTTCCTATACACCCATAATATTTTTGGTACTTTGAGGTCCTAGTCGTCTCTGTTGACATTAAATATCTTTGTCAGTGCGTTCTCCATAATTTTGTTGAAAGCTTCTATTGTGCCATTTTCCTTTGGATGATCTGGTGTGCTCTTCTAGTGATGAACTTAAAAATCTTCAGTCATCGAGCATATGGTGTTGTTTATGAAGTGTGTTCCTTGTTAACTCATCAAAGCTCTTGGGCACCCAAATCTAGTGATTACTTGTTCAAACAAGAATTGTGTAGTTGTCTCTACACTGCAATATTTTACTATTGCAGCTTCTGCCCATCTTGTTAGGTATTTCATCATGGTGACAATGTATCTTGCCCCTCTTCTTTTGGCTAGTGGGTTAATTGGTCCCACAAAGTCTATTGCCCATTTTCAAATGCCTGTAACATTACTTGTGGTTGTAGTGGCATCTGGTTCCTTCTGTTGGGTTTTCCTACTATTTGACAGACATCGCATCTCTAACAATACTCTTTTGAGTCCCTATGAATCATTGGCTACCATATTCCTACGCGTAGTACCTTGTGCGCGGTAGATTTTCCTGCATAATTCTCTCCTGCGATTCCCTCATGGGATTCTGCTAAAATTCTTGGTCTTTTATGCTCTAACATGTATCTTCGCAAGATGCTTTCTGTGCCTATTTTTTATAGATGTCCTGCAATCAGTTGATAGTTGGTTGCATGAACTACTAGATTATTCTTTTGTGCGATGGTATATTCTTCCAGCACAGTACCTGTAGTCAAGTATTGAATGATATATGTGAAGTATTCATCAACAATCTATACTGAGAATAACTGTGCATACGTAAAGTTGTCTTCTAAATTTGTAGGTTCTTCTACATTTGTGACCGTGGACAGGTGGTCAGGTCCTACATTTATTTTTCCTGGTTTAACTATTACTTCAAAATGAAATTATTGAAATAACAGTAACCATCGATAGATTCTCCACCCCAAAACTGGCTTGTTGACTAGGTATTTCAAGGCTGAGTGATTTGTATTCATCTTAAAGTGTTTTCCCAATAGGTAATGTCTAAACTTCTGCAGTGCATAGACCATGTCTAGGCCTTCTCTTTCTCTCGTGTTATAATTATGTTCTGAGTCTGATAAATTTCTTCTTGCAAACGCTATCAGGTGATCAAAGTCTCCTAATCCTCTCTATGCTAGGATAGATCCCAGTGCTATCGCTGATGCATCTACATGCACATGGAATGTCTTTCCCCAGTCTGGGAATACTAATATCGGGGCAGTAACCATATTTTCCTTCAGGGTATCCAGACCATGTTGAAACTCATCCTTCCATTGATACTTTGTATCCTTCCTTAACAACTTTTCTATTGGTGCTTTGATCTGTGAATACCCTTTGATGAATTTTTTTATTATTCTATGTGTCCTAATGTTTATCTTAGTTGGTGGACTGTTTTTGGTGCTGGTAAGTTAACAATGACTGTGATCTTGGCCGGATCCACTAACAATCCTTGTTTGTATACTATATGGCCCAACAGTATCCCAAATGATGTCCAATTATGCATTTCTTGATGTTCAATGATATCTGGCATTGTCTACATCTCTCTAACATCAGTCGTAAAACTTCCTCATGGTTTTTCAACAGACTATAAACTATCTAGTCATCCAAGTATACTTCAAGAAACCAATGGATGAATTCCTTAAATGTTGTGATGACCACTCTGGAGAATATTGTGGGTGCATTCTTCAGTCCAAATGGCATGACTGTGTATTGATAAGATCCCCATTCCTTCACAGATGTGGTCTTGTGTTTTTCCTCCTATGTTATCTTAATATGATGGTAGCCTGATAATCCATCAATGAGTAAGCTTCATGTCCCCCCACATTCTATAACACTTCATCCATGAACAATGTAGGGAATGGGTCTTGTAGGCATGCATCATTCAACTTCCTCAAGTTGATGCATATCCTGATCCCTCTTGCTTGTTTCTTGTCCTGTACTACCATCAGGCTTATCCATTATGATTCCTCAATTGGTTCGATGATGTTGGCTTCGAGCATCCTATCAATCTCATCTTTAACTTTATGTTTATATATCGGGTTTAGTCTGTAGGGTCATTGTTTAATAGATCTTGCGTCGAATCGAAGTGGTATCTTCATTTCTCCTAATTCCTCGGCTATACCCTTCATATCTGTAAATGTTGTGGGAAAAAGGTCGCTATATCTGTGCAACATTTCTGTGATTCTTTCTATTGTTTTCTTATCCCAATAATCTCCAATGGTGGCTATTTTGGGTTGCTCAGTTGTCCCGATGTTGAATTTATTTACCTTGATTAGCGTGGAAATGACTTCTGATTCTATGGGTGGTCCCTCCACATATATTTTACCTTCTACTTCTTTGATTTGAATATCGCATGGATCATCTTCATATGGTGCATCATCCTATAAATGGTAACATGACAATATTTCCTTGACTATCTGTTTATTCCATTGTTTATCTTCTGTGATAAATTATATTTCTGGTTCTTTGATGAATATTGCTCCTCTGATTCATTTGAGGGCTCCATCTATTTTGGTGTTCTCATGCTCGAATGAGAAAGTGATTGTGAAGTTCTGTTGCAATTTCCTCCATGTTGTATTCCTTTGCGCAATTCCTGGTCTATATACCAGTTCACTGGTATGCCCTCTAAGGTATGTATAAAGTGATGAGGCCATTCCTCTGGTGGTGTCATTTTCCACAACGTTTTTCACTTCACCAAGTGTTCCATTGGTGCCTCTTGTCCTTCATATTTTGGTTGTTTGTTGTATTCGTGTTCTTTACCGAACCTTATGCACAGTAGTCGCTTACATTAATACAAGTCTGTGATGGTCTCTTTATGTGCACCCCACCATCTTGCAGGTGTGGCCTTGATTGCTAAGTCAAGTGATAAAATTCATTGGTTTCTAATACTTCATCTTCATATTGTGTCAAGAATGTTTCCAAACCATTTTGTCTGTGGAAACTGGGTGGTTCTTTGATTTCTATGCCTACCCATCTTACTATGTGGTATATTCTTGCACATCTTCACGTGGATACTTCGTGTAGTCTCTGCTGCCAATTATCTAACCCAGTGTCTGAGTCTGTTTCACACGAAGTAATGCTCCACCAACTGAGATCCCCGCTTGCAGGTGGGTTTACGTAATCCTCCTCACATGCAGTTGTTTTGTACAACTGGTCGATCTCCTCTAAGTCCAAGCAAGTGGGTTCTATTAACCTCTCCCCTTTCGATGGATCTAGCGATGCTATGACCCTGTATTCCCCAGAATCAAATGTCATTTTACTGGTTTTCAAATTGATTATGGCCTTGTTGTCAAACACCCAATCCAAACCAAGCAATGTTGGGTAGCGTTTTGTGTCATATACTATTTCAATGACTTCAAAATATTCTTTAGTGCACACTCCATCTAGATCTAATGTCACTCCTTTCAGTCTACCTATTGGTAGGACTCTATGATGATTTTCTACTTTTAATTGAATGGTTGAGTATCCCAATGTTGGTTCTCCCATGCATTTCCATGTCGTCTTTGGTATCACATTCACTTAGAATACTAGGTCTAGTATAATGTCTCCCATATTGAAATCTCCGATGTTAGAATTTAGTCTAAATTCCCTACTTGTTCTTATTCTTTTGTATAGGTGATTGACGATTTTTGGTTCTAGATTTTATTTCATCTCACTGCTACATTTCTCTAGTATGTTTTGCAATATTTTAATAGATGAAGGATCACTTAATACTTTTATGCATGATTGCAAAAGGCCTTTGATTGTACTTACTTGTCCCTTGGGTTGCATTCCATTGGTATGGTCCAGCGATGGAGGCATCTCATATTATTGGGCTTCCTTGCTTTGTTGCGCAGTCGATGCTATGTCCTCCTTATGAAATTCTTGTCGGGATTCTTTAAATCTATCATTTTCCTTTTGTGGGTTGAAGTGCTTCTTGGGTTCAATGTTCTTCTTTACCCATTGGTTTTGTACTGGTTCCTATCGAATTGCATCATGTCCTGTTCTCGTTTCTCCATGAGTGACTATATTGATGTTTCATCCATTGTCCCTTGCTTCAGCTAAAATCCACTGAACATTTTGATTGTTCTGGTTCCTCGTTTCATGAATATTTACTAGTAGTGTCAAACATTCCTCTATATCATTTTATGATGCACAAAAATACATACAAGTGGCTGGTGGAAGTGGACATTCCTGTGCATAATGTCCTGGTTGTTGACAATTGTGGCATGTGATTGGTCCTCTACCCCATCCAAAAACTCCTATGGCTCGTCCTTTGCTTTTGTATCCCACTCGATCCCCTCTCGGCGCGTTATATTGTGGTGACTAATTATACTACATGGTATTTTACTGTGGATGTGTCGGGTTGTACTGTGGTTGCACGTTATTGTAGGGTTGCTACAAAATATTATACTATTGTTGCGCAATGTTGTATGGAGCTTGATCCTGATTGAACTGTGGCGCTACTTGCCCAGTCATCATTTTGGCCTATACATTGTATGCATATGATGTTCTCTCCCACATCAGCTCCATAGTTCTGCAATCTTTGTCGCCATGGCCCACTGACTTGCAAAAGGTGCAATATGAACTTTTTGGGACTATCTGGTATTTATCCATCATCGTGCAGTGATAAGGGTCATGACCTAGTTTCTTGCATATTTCTCATCATAATCCTCCCTATGGTAACGAATTTGGCATACCTGTTACCATGTACTGCGCAAATGTTGGGCATTCGTTCTTGTGGTATCCTTTCGTCATGCATGTGGTACACCAAACAACTTCTCGTTTGTCCCTGTTCTAATTTTGGTTCAGCTGAAATGTTAAATTCTTCAAATCCTCCTTCAGTTATTCGATAGTTGGGTTCATTTGCTGGTATTGGTTCTCTTCCAGTTGTAAGGTTGCCTGCAGAGCCTCTTCTTGCGTCTAAAACTTCAATTGTCATAAGGAATATTTTAAGTGTGGGAATAGTGAGTTGAAAAATAGGTGTCGATGTTGCATATCAGTCATAAGTTATTTTAGTTTTCCCTTTAGTCACTTGAATCTTTGTTCAATATCCCATACAGACTCTCTTGGTTTCTTTCTTATCTCGATCATCTTATTCATGTACCAATCCTCTGAGATCGACTTCTGGAACTCATTAATCAATAATTTCTTACTATCGTCCATTGTCCTTGTCGTCCCAGGGGCATTGTTTGTGTCTAGATGCATGTACCAGTCTAGTGCGCGGTCTCTTAGCATAGTCAATAGGTGCACGAGTTTGGTATCTTCATTAGTGATCTTCTTTTCTTCCCATATCTTTTCAAAAATGAACAGATGCTTCTCAGGGTCTTTTGTTTCTTCTCCTTGAAATTTTGGCAATCTCATGGTGGGACCGTGTCGTGCCATTCTGAATACAGAACTACTGTCTCCTCTGCACAGTGTAGATACTTGAGTAGTGTTCCATGAACTGTCTCCTCTATTTGTTTCTCCTTGTGTATATGTACTTCCTATTATCGGACTTCCTCTAAACCTCGGTTGCCTAAATGGTGGTGTTCTCTTTTGTGTATTAGTCGCACATGGGTTCATGGGTTCCACACTGACATGAATATTGATAAGATGGATTCCTTATCCTCCTGTTCTTGGGCCTCTCATCTTCCTCTCATATGTTGCACATGGAATTTCCTCAATTTGATTCACAGCCTAGAGATCCTCTACCTCTTCCTCATCACTCACCAAGCCTTCCCTCACAACCATGACTATCTTCTTGGTATTCATCTTGTATTGGTAGGGTACTCCGCTACGCGTCGTTCCCGATGACTCAAAGATCCACTTGAGCTGGTCGTCATCCAACATGATCGGGTCAAATTTTTCCTCCTCCTTATTTCCTTTATCCTTAACTCCTTCTATTTATACTCTCTCTATTAGTGTTTCCCCCCTTCCCCCATACACACAGGGAAGTTTAGCTGTCTGATTCCATTGTCATTACACCTTTGTTATATAGAAGTATCTTTATATAAGTATACAAGGATTGAATGTACCTTCCTCTAGGTCCACATAGAAATTCTTGTTATGCTATGTTGTATGACTTCACTGTGTCAACTACAAATTCTGTGATGAAACCTGCCACAATACTGTCAAGCCAAAATTCTACTCTACGGGTGAATTTGTTGTTCACCTGCTGTAACTGCTCAATCTGTATTGGGGTCCAATATAACTGTTGAACTGAGTTTGTCATGTGGTTATCCTTCAACCTTAGTATCCACTCTTTTAGTAGATGATGAAAATCATCGAAAAAGACTTCGTGTAAATATGTGAATACGTATTTATCTAGATATTTGCGGGGTGTGATTCTAGGGTTTCTATTGTCTTTTTGTGCAAATTATAGCTCTTTGGTTCCCAACCAGCCTTCAATTTCTTCTTTTGTGGGGTTCCAAGGTCTCAACATTCCCTTCCAGTGGCTCATTTCTCTCATCTAATCAGTCCTCTCTCATTCCTTTTAATGCGGCAATAGAACCATTTGTTGGTTATCTATTCTTCTTCCCTTATCTCCTGAGTTATCGACCCAGGGTTCATGTGTTTTAGGTTTCCAACAAAGTCTCTAAAACCATTGTCCCTACTGGTAAACTAGAAAGAAACACAGTACACAGAGTGCACTATGCAGTCTCAACCAAGATAGCTTTAAATGGGTGGCTGTAAGACTCAAGTATTTATAGCCTAGCATTGAGTATGATATAGGGGTTTATTATTCAAATCCATATACTATGAATTGTGATTTCAATCTACTATTACTGATGGGTGCACATTTATCTTTCAAAATTTGTTTCCTGAATAACAAAATCATATTCCATAACAATGTATTAACTGATTCATTAACCATAAAAGGTAACTACTAAAAGAAAACAAAGATACACATGTATTCATAATATTACACAGATATTACCATGTTTCAACCCCTCCTGGGCTATGTCCAAAAATATTTGCCTTGAGCATATTTTATTATGGTAGTTCTGCATCTCCAATGCCACACGCTTACAATTCTCCTTGGATGGGTAAGATCTGTATGAGGTGAACTAGATCACACTAGGCTCCCCAGCCTGCAATCTAATCTTGAGATCTTCCTGCTCTCCTATGTTATTATCTCAATAGCTTACAAAAATGGTCTGTAACTGTATTACATAATGCATCAAATCACACATAACTATGATGGAATACAACAAAAGATGAACTAACAAAAAATCAAACAAACTTCTATATGATGCCTGCGTATCTATATTTATATATATTGGGCTCTTCAACCATTTACAATGTATTACCAAAACTCTAAACCTATCGATGTTAGGTATTCCTCCCATGAGTGTGTGTTGTTCTTCCTCCAGTTGTCGCTTTCCTTGTGCACACTTTCTTGCATGCGCACGTACTTTTTTCCCTCCAACTGTTACTTTAGTTTCTGCACGCTTTCTTTCCCATGATCATCATTGTTTCAACTTTGGCCTGGTACCAACATCTACATAGGACCACAAATGTCTCAGTGAACTAACTGAAGTGGATAATGGGCCCTCCATGCATTTCCTTTTGAAAATTTATCTCTTGCATATTTTCCCTTATCACATCCTTCACAAATATCCTTTTGTTCTTGAACCTTAGGCAAACTATAAACTAATTCTTTTGATGTTATAAGCTTCAGAATATGAAAATTCAAATGTCCATACCTAAGAAGCCACAACCAACTTTTTTCCTGATATGCCATATTTGTAAGATGGTTGTTATGTTCTCCAAACATTAATGCGAACATCCTTTTCTTTGACTTAAACACAACTGTAACCACCCTATTCTCTTTATTCTTATCATAAATTGTACATTCTTGATTTTCAAACACTGCCTTATAACTTTTCTCACACAATTGGCCAACACTCAATAAATTATTCTTTAATTGTGGAGTGTAATAAATGTCTTTAAGACTTTTCATAACTTCTTTAGTATGGAATTCCATAGTTCCTTTTGTAACAACATCCAATGCTTTGTCATCACCTAGCTTGATCTTGGATTTGGAACTCTCATCCATTGTAGAAAAGAGCTCATGATTTCCTGACATGTGGTGAGAACACCCTGAATCTAAATTCCAAATATCTTTAGTGCCATTTTCATCTTTGTCATAAGATAGAAAAAAATAAAATTGAGAGGCCTCATCACCTTATTGAGAATAATTAACACCTTTTTTTATTATTACCTTACTTTAATCTACAATCCCTTTCAAAGTGACCATACCTTTTACAATAATAACACTAAATATTTATTTTATCAAATCTTCCTCTGCCTCTTCATCTGGAACCACCTCTTCCACTTGGATAATTCTGATTTTGAACTCTACCTTGGCTTTGGTTTCTTTTGCTTCTAGTGTTGTCATATTCATTCTTTGTAATTTTCAACTTTGAAGAAAAATATTTCTCACCACTTTCTCCAAATGAATCTATCTATCTTTCTTCATGAGACATAAGATATCCAACTAGGTGATCAAACTGAAGAGTAGACAAATCCTTGCTTTCTTCAATTATTATGGAAGCATGGTTCCACCTTGGTGTTAGAGAACTCAACACCTTTTTAATAAAAACCTCTTTGTCCATAATTTCTTCAAGAGTAGCCATCTTATTGACTACATCTTTTACTTTCACACAATAATCACTTACATTTTCATCTTCTTGCATCTTCAAATTCTCAAATTCTCTTTTCAATGTCTGTAAATTGAAAACGTTGACTTGATTACTTCCTTGGTAATCTTATTGTACATTCTTCGAGGCATCCTCTGCTATCTTTGCACCTACAGTTCTTGGAAACAAGATTTTATCAAGAGAAATTTGAATATGAAATAAAGCTTGAGAATTCTTCTTTCTAGATTTTGTTTTAGCTACTCAATCATTTGCAGTAAGAGTGGTCAAATATTCTACATCTTCATAACCTGTTTCTACAATCTCTCATAGATCTTTCCCTATCAAAAAGGTCATCATCTTGATGCACCAATAATCATAATCACTTCCATTAAGTTATGGGATGGGAAAGGAATTAGAGTTTGACATGATTACCCTAAAACAACAACCAACTATGATACCAAATGAAGGATCTATGCATGCCTATCTGTGGACTAGATAATCATTCAATTAGAACAACATAACACTATAGAAAATGATTAAATCAGAATATAATAGGAGCATGCTTACAATCCATACATAAATAAAGAAGAGATTATTATTGAGGTAGTTGCACAAAAAAGTGACATTCAACAATGATCAATCTTGATCTTCATAACAATACATAGCCTCATAGAACAAACAGTTAGCTTCTCTTGATTGAACACTTACAATAATTTATTTTGGAAAACTACTCATGCATTTTGCATGCATTATTTAGTGAGACAGTCTATATTTAAACACTAAGAGATAGAATAGAAAACTACAAATGGATTTCATCATGTCAGATGATTGACAAGACTACATCAATTACCAACATAAGCAATCACTTTGTTAATGTCTAGTGACATATAAGCATCAAGATATTCCCACGCTAGTTTATTTTGCTAAAAGGCATTAACCTTGATGTGTGTTCTTTCAATCTCAAGAACAATATGTACATTGTATTAGCCTACATGTAATTCTTGTTTTCTTATGTAAAATTATCTCGATTGCGGATTTGTAACAGACTAACCGGGAGGCTTGGTAGATTTGTACGAAACAAAACTAGAGGATTTTACCTAAAACTTTGATCTATGGAGTCTCCACCTTATTGAGAGGCGCCATCATTTGTTAGAGAATTATAACATGAAGGTTATATTTTGTAATACCTGTAATAGGTTTGAAGTTGCTTGCTCTGCTTGTTATATGCTCAATATTTTGTATTTTGTAGGTCACACCTATAATATATTTAGGGTTGTTTACTAGGCTTGTTTTATGGTCAGTATGCAACTCTATGAGGTGATCAAGTTTCTATCATTATACTCAATATATTTAAAAATTATTGCATAAGTAGAAGAAAAACCTGCATAGAGTCAAGTATATATAGAGAGACTTTATATATAGAGAGAAAGAGAACCGCAAAAAAAACAAGAAACTTAGAATCTTTACTCAATAAAACTTAGAAATACTAAACATAACCCTAACCCTTAGTAGAAACACACTGAACACCAACCTATCATATCCACACCTAAAATTTGCATAAGAGGTAGATGTTAGAAAATCATAAAAAACAATTCATATAGACTTGGGATAACCCATACTTTGCTAAGAAGTGCCAATGTGAGTTGACAAGTGCTAAAAAGAGCCCAAGTGCTTTGACTCTTTCAAGGTGCTAATCCTAGGTAGATTATCCAGCAAAATATCATTTCTCTCACCCTTGCAAGGCTAAAGAGAGAAAAAATGAGGACCATATCGTATGTAACTACGAATACAAATGTGGTGGTCCTCATTATTGTTACAGGTTATGAAATTGTCAACGAGGAAATATGATATCGGAACCTAATTTATATTTCCCTATATACTAATTAGAAAAACTGCTTTCACAACCTAATTCGGAATTAGCTAAATACGGTTATTATTCCAAGCTAAAGCCGAATGATCCTCAAAACCATACAATAATGGAAAATTTTCAGCCAAAGTACGACCAATGGTAAAAATTCACCTTTTACCATCACGAACGTGGAGAGAATAATTAAACGATGAAGAAATTCCTTAACAATTAATTGTTTTTTTTGTTGAAGAGGTTGGATATGCGATATCATCATGCTATTTTTTTCAGACAAAAGTGAATAGTATACTTCATGTAAAATGATAGAAGCCACATGCGTTTCATCGATTAATCAAATATTAAAAAAAATTGAATTTATAATTTATTTAGATTAAAAATTTCACATATTAATTAATATTACTTATTTCAAATATATATTTAATATTATAGATCTATTTTATATAACATAATAATTAAATATAATTTTAATTTTTTGGAAAGGTCATAATTTTTAATTTACTTTTTAAATTTCTAGTACATAAAATTTATATTCAACTTTTATGAAGGATATGAATAGCCATAAATTACTAGAGAAGTTTAATAAACAAATCTAGCCCAATGAAATGCCAAAATTGGAGATTCACGTCGATATGGCACAACTTCTTTTATTAGTAATATAGATATTTTCACTATCACAGACATACATATTTTTTTGCTGACATTTATAATAAAGGGTTGTATTCTAACTTCTAACCAATTTTCATTACCATGAATTGTCTATATGGAATGAATAATGGGTACTACATATAGAATCAATCAGTGTATCTATCGTCTCATGCGAATTCTTTTTTTGAGTGTAGATTAACCTCAACGTGCCAAGACTAGGAGTAATATTTTATTTGGCTCGGGGATTGATCTAACAAGGTTGATGTTGCAGGCTAGATGGCTTCCTTTACATTCTACGTTCAAACAGAAGTCGTTCAAGGGAAAAGATCTGAGCTAAATAAGATTTAGCAAATCAAGAAAATCAAGAAACAATCGTACAACTGGCCAAGACAATTGGTAGTGTACAGTGACACATTGTTGAGGTTACAGATATAACTAACACTCCCTCTTAAACTCAACAATTACAAACATCAGTACTAATAATGCCCAAGTGTTGTCTTTGAAAATCAAAATCATATTTTCCTAGTGGCTTTGTAAAAATGTCTGGGAGTTGATCTCGTGAGCCACAAAATTGAAGTGTGATATCACCATTATTGAATAGCTCACATATGAAGTGAAAGCCAGTGTCAATATGCTTTCTTTTCTTTTGAAACAAATGGTTTTTGGATAGATCAATTGCTGAGGTGTTGTCAGTGAAGATATGAGTTGGCTCATTTTCTGTATGCGACATATCATTCAATATTCTTCTTAGACACACAACTTGACATGAAGTTGAGTTAGCAACAACATACTCTACCTCTGCAGAAGATATTGAGACTATGGTTTGCTTTTTTGATGCCCAATAAATCAAGTTTGTGCCCAGGTAAAAAGCATGTCCTGAGGTGTTTTTTCGATCATCTAGGCTTCCTTCAAAATCATTGTCTGTGTAACCAGAGAGATGATGATCATCAGACTGAGTCTACCATAAGCCAAAATTGAGAGTGCCTGCAACCTATCTCAGAATCCTTTTCTCCATCTTTGAGTGAGAATCTTTGGTGGATTCCATGAACCTGGAAACACAACTAGTTGCATACATAATATCAGGCATAGTTGTTGTAAGATACAACAAACTGCCTACTAAAATTTTGTACAAGGTAGAATCCATTGTAGGGCCTTCATATTGCTTGCTCAAGTTTGTGCGTAGGGGTATAGGATTTTATGTTGGATTGTAGTCTTCCATGCAAAATCTTTTGATGATGTTTTCTGCATACTTTTGTTGACAGACAAAAATTTCTTTGGTTGATTGGTGAACCTCAATCCCCAAAAAATATTTCATTGTGCCAAGATCTGTCATCTCAAACTCAGATTGCATGGCATGTTTAAAACTAGTTCACTCAATATTTCCAGTATATATCATGTCATAAACATATAAACATACAATTAGAATTTTACCTTGTTGATCTATTTTGGTGTATAGAGTTGGATCATTTTGGCTTCTGTTGAAACCATTTTTGATCAGGTAAGTGTCAATTCTATTGTACCAAGCTCTTGGAGCTTACTTTAAGACATACAAGGATTTATTCAACAAATATACTTTGGTTGGCTATTCTTTGACTTCAAATCGAGGTGGTTGATCCACATAGACCTCTTCTTCTAAGATACCATTCAGGAAAGTTGACATGACATCCATTTGGTATACTTGTCATTTGTGTTGAGTTGTTATGGCTAAGAGAGTCCTTACAGTGTCCAACCTTGCTACAGGAGAAAACGTGTCACCATAATAAATACATGTTTGTTGTGAGAATCCCTTGGCAACAAGTCTTGCCTTGTGTTTTTCAATTTGCCTCTTTTCATTGAGTTTAGTTTTGTAAACCTACTTGACACCAATAATTTTCTTCTGTCTGGGTAGATGAACAAGATCCCATGTCTTGATCTTTTTAATAGAGTCAATCTCCTGGTTCATGGCTTGAACCCAATGTGGCTCTTTAGCTACCTATTTAAAAGATGTAGGTTGACATGAAATTAATGAAAAAATATTGTGTTGATTAATATCATCCAATTGCTAATGGATTTATCTTAATCTTCGAGCTCTTTGATTTTGAAGTTCAGAGGATAAATTTCTACTTGAAGTAGAGTTTCCCTGAGGACTTGCAGGCTGTTCTTGTACTTGTAATCTTGGAAGGGCAAGTTGATGGGTTTGTTGTCTTGATTTTTTTGTGTTTTTAGGAAGTGGCAGCAATGGATTTTGACTATCCATAGGCTGATTTTCAAGAAATTTGACATCTCTGCTGAGAATTAGTTTCATTGAAATTTTATTGTACAGTTTGTAGGCTTTGAGTGTCTCATTGTAGCCAACAAAGATGAATTTATCACTTTTATCATCAAGTTTCTTCCTCAATTCGAAAGGTATGTGAGCGAATGTTATGCATCCAAATGTCCATAGATGAGAAACAATTAGCTTTGTCCCACTCCATGCTTCTTGAGGGACCTTCATCTTGAGACTGGTGGTTGGATAGTTATTCAGGATATAAACTGAGCATGTTACTGCTTCAACCCAAAATAGATTTGACAAACATTTCTCTCTTAGAAGGCTTCTTACCATGTTCATTATTGTCTGATTTTTTCTTTCAGCCACTCCATTTTATTGTGGAGTATAAATGGTTGTAGTTTGCATTACGATGCCTTGTGATTTTCTAAAATTTGAAAATTTTGTTGAATAATATTCTCCTCCTCCATCCGACCTGAAAACTTTTACGTATTTTGCACTCTGTTTTTCAGCTTCAACTTTGAATTCTTTGATCTTTGCAAAAGTTTCACACTTGTGTCTAAATAAATCGATCCAAATTTTCCAGCTAAACTCATTAATAAACATTAGAAAATAAATGCTACCACTTATTGAATTTTTTTTCATTGGTCCACATAGGCCAGTGTGAACCAAATCTAAGTGTTGTTTGGCTTGAGTGGACGACTCTGGAAAACTAGTTCTCTTATGTTTTCCAAGAATGAAAGACTCACATGGGGGATTTTTCTCTTTCAAGATAGGGAGACCTTTGACGATGGAGCGTTTATGTAGAAGGATTAGACTCTGAAAAGGTAGATGTCCAAATCTTGTATGCCAAACCATAGTTTCATTGCGGGTGGATGCACTTTGTGCATATGATTGGATCAGATTTGCAGTTTTAAGGGCCCAGGGAAACATTCTATTCCTAGACATGTGGATTTTAGAAATCAATTTTCTATTGGGGGTTTTATCATATATCCTACATGATGCTCTTTCAAAAACTAACTTATATCCATGTTCAATTAGTTGTCCTACACTTAACAGATTATGTTTCAAATCTGGAACATGATAGACATTGTCTATGTCTTTCTTTACATTTTGTTAGGTAAGAATAGGTACAATTCCTTTTCCTTGAACTTGGACTAAGGAATAATTTCCAAGCGTAATATAAGATGAAATTGAAGAATCAATGCATGAAATTAAATCTTTGTTACCTGTCGTGTGATTGTTGCATCCATTGTATGGCAATGAGAGATCTTTATGTTTTTCTTCAATCTTGTGGCATGAGAGAAACATACCATCTGAGGTTTCTCCTTAATTATTTGAGACATGTGATCTTCCTGAGGGTTGATATTCTTTCTTATTTCGGCATTCAGATCCATAGTTCCCATACTTTTTTCAGTAACATCATTGTATGTTTTATTTGTAATTTGATCTTCTCCCTCTGCCTCTTTGAGGCTGGAAATTTTGATTCTTGTTCTGTTGTCTGTGACCTTGGAAATTCTGATTTTGGTTTTGTTGTTTGTGACATTCACTTGAGTGATGGTTACCTGGAATTCTCCCTCTTCCTTGGTGACCTTTGCCTCTGCCTCTTCCTCTCCCTCTGTTGAAGGAGAATTGAGTCTTCAAGGCATTCACTATTGACTCATCTTCAATATGTAGTCTAGTATCATGTGTCAATAAAGAGCCGATTAATTCATCTGTTGAAAAATTTGACAAATCCTTGGATTCAAGGATGGTTGTAAAAACCATTTCAAATTTATTTGGTATACTTATGAGGGATTTCTCAACAATTCTTTGAGCAGGGATGAATTCACCAATCAACCTGATCTAGTTTACAATTTCCATGACTCTGGTCATAAACTGATCAACATTTTTAGACTATATCATTTTTAAAGTCTCAAAATGTGTCCTGAAGGTCTCTAGTTTGATTATTTTGACCCTGTCATTTCCTTGGTAAATTGATTTAAGAATGTCACAGGCCTATTTTGAAGTAACAACACCTATGATTTTTGAGAAAATCTAGTCACCCACTAAGTTTTGAATGCATAATTTTTCCTTATTCTCTCTATTCCACTGTGTTTCCTGAGAAGTTCTCTGTTGGTTGGTCATGGCAGCAAGGCCTCTTGGACCTAGTTCCACGTAGCAAGATCCAATGGATCCCAACACTCTTCTTCTTGTAAGAAGGATCTCATTCTAAGAGACTAAAACTCATAGTTCTTTCTAAGAAGAATTGGTCCTTGTGTTGGTCCTAAGTTGCTAGAGGTGTCCATCTTGAAACAAAAAAAAATATGTTAGATATTTGCATGCTTACATGTTTCCTGTGCATAAAACCAAGTTCGTGAAATCCGTTGTGTGACTTCGGGCCAAATATCATCGGGTAGACCACTTCTTTAAGTTTGATATGGTTGGATCTGACTATCTAAGTGCGAGATCTATGAAGTCATAGGTCTGAGCTATGTTCTTTAACAACTTTAGCCCCTCAAATGGAGAAATTAGGATTTCTGAGTTAACTCGAGAGCCAAAAAAAAATTGAGGTTTAGCTTCTCATGTGACCAGGGGATGAAAACAAGGCGCTTCGGGTCTATGGGCTTCGGGTGTTTCGACACTTAGGGTCTCAATTTCTCTAAACAATCGAATGGCCGAATATCAGAATTATTTCAAAGATTGACAGTCCTCATTGATTTGAGATCAACGGTCAACAATTACTTTGGGACTTCGAGCCTTTAGGTGATACTGCTACAAAGATCAATGGTTCTTGTTGATTTGAGATCAACTGTCCACAATTACTTCGGGAGTTTGGGCTTTGGGCCTTTTCAATGCATAGTTCTTACAATACTCTGGAGTGTCTTATCTCCGAAGTGAGAGATCTTCCTCCACATGTCCTCTTGATTTGGACGACTGAGATTTACTTCGAGACTTCGGTCTTTGGAAGTTTTCTTCTTCTTTCTCTCACAATCCTCCAAAGTGTCAGTTTTCTGAAGTGTTAGATCTTCCTGCACATGGCCTCTTGATTTGGATGGTCAAGATTTACTTCGAAACTTCGAGCTTTGAGTGTTCCTAGGTGCACAACACCACATACCTCCTTAGTGTTCACCTTCTGAAGTGTCATATCTGTCGACGCGTGTACTCATACTTCAATGTCTTAGGTTTACTTTGGGTATTTATCGCTCTAGTGCTTCACTCTGCAAAACCTTCCAGAGTGCTAAGTTTCTGAAGTGAGATATCTGGCACTGCATGTCCTCGTTGATGGATGGTTCATACGAACTCTTAGCTTTGAGAATTCAAGAGTTCTGTCTTTTCGCATGCATATTTCTTCCAAAGAGACTATCCGCAGGAGTGCAGGATCTCCTGCCACGTGTCCACTTTGATCAACAGTCTGGATCTACTCCGGCTCTTCGGAGCTTCAGTATTTCTAGTGTCCTTTACTCACTTAGCTTCTTCTTGCTTCTTCCCAGAGTACGATATCGCCTAACAAGTGTCCCTTTCTTGAAGATACACGGACACGAGTGATTGCGGAGACTCAACTCCCTCATTCTTTAATTTCCTTGTCGATCTCTCCAAAGTGAATATGTTCATCTGTACTGGGATCGATATCCATCATTGATCTATTGATATAGAAAGATCAACAATCTTGAGTGACTGTGGGATCACAAATTTCTCATGCTTTAGTTTCCTTCCCGATCCCCTCAATGCAAAT
The DNA here is from genome assembly GCA_000966675.3 of Picea glauca. NCBI lineage: Eukaryota > Viridiplantae > Streptophyta > Pinopsida > Pinales > Pinaceae > Picea > Picea glauca. The sequence goes on along the minus strand of JZKD02S2060978.1, from coordinate 290,730 downwards.
ATGGTCGTTTGTAGCGGGATCGATATCCACCATTGATCTGTTGATCTAGAAATATCAACAATCCTAAGCCATTGTGGGCTCACAACTTTCTCGTGCTTTAATTTCCTTCTCAATCCCCGCAATGCGAAGATGATAATTTATAGGGGGATTGATATCCATCGTTGATCTATTGATCTAGAAAGATCAACAAACTTGAGAAATTACGGGCTCACAACTTGTTCAATCTTTAATTTCTTTCACGATCCCTGCAATGTGAAGATGTTCATTCATAGAGGGATCGATATCCGTCGTTGATCTGTTGATCTAGCAATATAAACGATCCTAAGGGATTGCAGGATCACAACTTGCATAAACTTTAATTATCTTCCCAATCCTTGAAATTCCTCCCCACCGTCGATCTCTCTCCAATGAGATATGATGGTTGTGAATTAATATTTTCTTGATCTGATGATTGATCTTTCTCTCGCTCAAATCTTACGGCTAAAAAAAAAAAAATTCTACTTATCTATGGGCTCGTCATTTATGATCTTAATTAAAGGCTTAGATATGTTCCTGTGTCCAATATTACGACTGAAGTAGCTTATCCTTTGTTTCTTCTACAAACTTCCTCCTGAAGAAGGAATTTCACGAATATTTCATGAATTATTTTAAATGCTCACAAATCTTTAATTGTTTCTTCCTTTTGTAGCTTTGTTTCCTGGTGATTTTTGTCTCCAACGATATTTTGAGCATACCTCGAACTACGAACTTTTCTCCAAGCTCTATGAAGAATCTTGCATCTCTTGCTCTCGTCTATGAGACAATGTAATCTCTGTGCTCTTCTTCCTTGGATCAGGCTTCTCTCTAGACACTATGAATAGGCTTATGTCCTAAGCTCTGATACCATGACAGAATGAGAATAAAAGAAGATAATATAGAGAAGATGAAATTCGAAAGCATGAATGAGAAGAGCAAAATTCATTAAGGGAAAAGAGCAAAGCTAAATAAGTTTCAGCAAATCATTAAAATCAAGAAACAATCGTACAACTAGAGGTGTAGAGTTACATACTCTTGAGGTTACATATATAATTAACATAAACAACCGAATGTGTTGCAAACTGTTGCTAAAGGGGGAGACCTACCTATTGAATTTCATGCTTGACCGCTTCTATATTTAGATCTATAGTTATATGTGTATGTATGCATGTAGGGAGATAATATCTCATCATTGTTTCTCAACTTCTCAGCTCCAGGGTGACCTAGAAATAAATAAGGAATAACATTCAGGTATACATAATCAAGGACAAGATAATTACTCTCGATCTATAGTTATATATGTATGTAGTGTGCAGGGAGGTAATATATCAACATTGTTTCTCAATATCTCAGCTCTAAGGTGACCTAGAAATAAATAAGGAGCAACATTCAGGGAGATAATATCTCAACATTGTTTCTGAACATCTCATCTCATCTCATCTCCAAGGTGACCCAGAATGAAATAAGGAGAAACAGTCAGGTATGAACAAATGGGAATAGGGTAAGTGATGCTAATATATAGTTATCTATGTATGTATGCGCAGAAGGAGGTAATATCTTAGCATTGTTTCTCAATATGTCAGCTCCAAGGTGACTTAGAAATAAAGGAGGAGAATTTAAGTACAAAGAAACTAGAACAAGATAAGTGCTAGTGTTGAATATTTTCATCAAAGATTCGTCCATATAGATCGATCGATCCCTACCCGTGACTTTATTTGAAGAATTGTTTTCAATAATAATAATAATGAATATTAGCTTTGAAGAATTATTTTCAATAATAATGAATATTAATGTGAATATGTAAAGAATTAAAATCAAACCACTAAATCACTAACATTAATTAATGTTTAATTAGACAAGGATTAGTTTCTTTACATATATTTCCTTTGTTAATATTAAATTTTTAACTCTTTAAAAGATTAAAGAAGATTCTACAAAATGAGTCCCTTGTTAATATTAAATTCTCAACTTGTTAAAACATTAAGGAAGATGTTACAAAATGAATTTTGTAGTATTTGTTGTTTTAAAAATATATAAGAAATACAATTATAATCCACATTTCCAATCAAATAGTAACTTTTAACTTTTTAAATGACCATGAACCCTACTCTCATCATAAACCTTTAACCCCAAATATAAACTTTGCCATGCACAAGAGCATCATTGAAGAGAATTATGATAATCAAAGGCAAATTCTCTTTGACAAAAGTAAAGTTGAGCTTTTTTTAAAGGATTTAAATAGTGAATTACATATTCTAACTTATATGGACAACATTGAAGACTTCTATCATAATTTTACAACTACCCTTTCCACTTCTATTAACATGTTCTCTTTGGAGGTGTCTTGTAAAAAGAATAATAGAACAACCAACCCTCGATATGATAAAGAATGTAAAATTGTCTGGAAAACCAATAGGGGTGCTTCTAATGAGTCCTTAAAACTCTATAAGATCATTATGTACAAATCCCTAATTAAAAGGAAATAAAGGTACTATATCAATAAAAGTCTTTCACAACTATCTAACCTGTATCCTAAGAATTTTTGGAAGCAAATTCTAATCTGCAATACTAAAGAAAACAATATGATTCCCTTAAGGGGTGAAATTTCTACCTTAAAAGTCTTTACGAGTTCCCTAATTCCATGGAAACCATTCCTATTTTTCCTATAGTGGATGAAGTTTTCTCTTTGGATGACATAGAGTTCGAGGTTAAACAACTTGGAAATGGGAAAGATAGGGACATTGAAGGACAACAAGTTGAAAATTTTAAAATCAAAGGGCCTATCCCCATCCCTCACATACACATGCTCTTCAATTTACCAATCATGTAGGGATTTCCTAAACCATGGATGCAAATTCTCATTGTTCCTATTTTTAAAAATGGGGATTAAAACATTCCCTCTAATTATAGGACCATTATGATTAGCACAATTTTAGCCAAGCTTTATGGAATTATTTTGGAAAATAAGATTAGTCTTTGGATAGAAATTCATGGTAAAAGAGATAAAGGCTAAGATAAGTTATTCAACAGTGGACCATCTTGTTACCTTTAGGACCATTGTAGAGGAGTTCCACAATACTAAAACCAATCTTTTTTATGTTTTGTTGACTTTAGAAAATATTTTGACATGATTCCCAGGAAAAACCATTGAAATAGGTTGGGAGAGATAAAAATTCCTTTCAAGTTGAGGGTTTCTGCAATAAGGATATATGATAATGTTATTTCCAATTTGAATAACATTGAGGGTTGGTAGGAAGTTATTAACTTCAATATTGGTGTCAAGCAAGGTTGTCCATTGTCCCTTACCCTTTTTGGCATATACATTGACAAGTTAGAATATTGCTTAGAAGAAGAAGGTTGGGTTGACCCTAGTCTCAGTAGTTTAGTCCTCAATATTATTATTTAGGCTGATGATATAGTTCTTATGTCAAGGATTCCCCATGATATTGAAAACCAACTAAAAATCCTCGATGATTTTTTCTCCAATATGGGTATGATTGTTAATAGTGACCAAACTAAGGTCATGATCATTAAATATAATAAGATCACTTATGATACCTTCGTATATGACAAAAAAAACTTGGAGGAAGTAAATTAATACAAATATATTGGAATTGATATTTACCATAAGATCAACTAGAATCATAGCATTGAGAAAATAATTATTGAGAGATGAAAATATTATTATGGGCTTGAAAACAATTCCAAATCAGTCAATATTTAGATATGAGATGAGAATAAACTCCTATTTGAGTCTCTTTTTACCCATGTTATTCTTTATGGATGTGAAGTATAGGAATGTAGTATCTCTTGTGAATCCTAGAGAAATATAGAGCAGATACAAACTAATTTTATAACCTATAATCTCAAAATTAAAGGAAATATACCCTATCCCATACTCCTCTTAGAGGCAAGCCTTTCCCCCATTGAGAGCATGGATGTGACTAGATACCTAATGTATAATAACAAGTTAAACAACATGCAATATAAGAGGATTCCAAAAATTGCTTCAAAATCCAGTCGTAACCACCATCAACTCAAGAAAGGATGGCATAAAGATGCTCAGTCTTGGCTAAGCTATTGGGAAATCATGGATGACACCATTTTGGAGAATAAGGATGCTATTAAAAATATCATCAAATAAAAATTTAAGGAGAAAATGTGGTGTGATAAAGAGCTAGAGTAAATAATAAAATTAAGTTATTATAAGGATGTAATCAATTTTAATTTAGAAGATCAAAATTATCTCTCTGTTTTGACGAGTGTAAAGAAAAAAATCATGAGCTCCACAGTCAAACTAGTATTGGTCAATTCCTAAGATGCCATGGGATGAAAGAGTGTGTCCTCTTTATGACACTAAGAGGGTTAAAAATGAAAAAAACTTTCTCTTAGATTGTCTAGCCAATACCTAGAATAGATTTCAATTTCAAAATATTTGTCACACTAACCACCTTCCTAACCTTTTAGCTCAAAAAAACTATGGTGATCTTGCAAAGATTCTATTAATGCTTTTTTAGCACAAAAACAAAATTCTAAAAGATTGCAAGTAATTTGTTACCCTCTTAAGGTACGATAAACCGATTTTGTCTCAATGGACATTAATCATCATCATCATCATTAATTTAAAAATTAAATTATATATATATATATATATATATATATATATTTCAAAATACATTGTTTTAAGAACATTTTTAATTATTTAATTTCCTAAAAATATATATTTAATTTAATTGATGTAACAATATTGTTACATAAATTCAATCTTTATGGATTAAATAATACTATAACTTTTTAAAAACAAAGTTTTATGAAAATTGTCTTCTCATTTTTCCTTATCTAAATCTAAATATATAATTTTTATTTTAGATATGAACTATATTTCGTTTTAAAAATAACATTCAATATTATAATATTTTAAATTTATTATGAGTTTATTTAAATATTTTTTCTTTTTAGGATGGTAAGGAGGGTAAATCCTATAAGTTTCATGGTATAATATAATAGTTATGAGCTCAACTAATTTAGATGGGAAAGATAACAATTATTCCTCTCAACCACCCAAACTAAACCCAACTCAGATTTTATTTAAATATATTTGATATTGAAATTTAATTCTTCTCTTCAAAATAGATGTAATACCATATACAATATTTACCAATAAATTTCAAAAAACCGTTTCCCTTTTGTGGAAGAACATGTGGCTAACATATGGCATTGTGTAGATGATCTGGATTATTTTTGGCACAAAATGAGAGCGAAGATAAATAAAGAAATGCACAGAGATATCGTGGATATCCAATAATATAACAGAAATGTATCAGAGATGCAACCATAAACCCAGAGATATAATAATACACGATTTCTATTAATGAAATAAATGTACAGAGACAGTAAAAATACAGAGTGAAAGACTTGCTAGAATGGTGGCATCTTATCTCTGAGAAGAGATGTGACGGCTACTCGCATTCGCAAGAATATGATTACAATGAGGCTCTAAAGGACCTTTTACAATAAACAGGAATTCCAAAAACCATAGACATCCGAAAACCTAACAATAGGAGATGAAGTGTCAAAAGTCATGTGGGAACCGTTTGGGTAAGTTAGTACATCAACTTCTCGGGGCCATAACTTTTGCATAAGATCTTTGTTTTAGTAATATGATAGCCCATTGGAAAGGTATCGTCCAGGAGATTCATGTTGGAAGAAATATAAATGAATTTTCCATATTTATCCCCATTTTCCAAAAAAAGTCGTTTAGGGCCTCAAAATGGTCCTGGAAGTTAAAAACTACTAAAAATAGTAAATTATCAAAATTGCCAGAAAATTGTTTTGAGCGAGTTGGAAAAGTTGGGTGGCCATTGATATCCACCTAGATCAATCCTCCCTCTTTAGGAAGCAATGGTATTCATTGCGTTGAGTGCCTGGGGGAAAGGAAAAAACATTTGCTGAATCTGAATCTTGGTGAGCTACTTGCATTGTTGGAGACGTCGTGTTGCTTAGTTTGTGGAAGTTTTTCATGAACCTGTTGAGGCTGAGGTTGTTGAACAAGTCGAGCTACACAAGAGGATGGTGTGAAAAATAAATCTATGCAGTTTTTTGCAACCTTGTCGACCTTCTTATGTTGGATATAAGGTGCTTGGGGTAACGTTGGAGTGGTTGGAGTGTCCTTTTGTTCCCCTTTTGAACAGAATGTGAAGAAGATGAATTTTTCTGTATGAGATAGTACATTGCGACACTATTTAGATTGAACAATATTCAAAACTACCTCTCATATTTTGTAGAGATGACCCCCTAGAGAATCAATGACACTACGGGGTCAAGACTCATAAACTACATGGTGTCTCCACATATATGGCTAGCCCAAGAGAACATCACAGACATCCAGTGGGGAAACATCACATAATACCTCATCCTTGAAGGGTTGGATGTCGTATGATAATTGACACTGCTGGCTTACACGAAGATCTCGTCCTTGGCGAAGCCACCTAATGTTGTATGGCTGCAGTTGTAGTGTTGTCGAAAATACCAACTGTTTGATGACCTCTACTGAGATGAGGTTCTTCTTGATTCCGCTATCAATAATAAAATGCAGCGGGGTCCCCTTCACCCACATTTGTGAATGAAAAAGGTGCTCCCCCTCTTCAGGATCTATTGGTTCTTGTGGTTGAATTGTTGTGGTCGTGACAATAGAAGTGGGGTCTACATGAATGATATGTCCTTTACCAGTATTTTCATAATCATATTCTAAATCAAGGTTCGGCTCCTTGTCTTTGATATCGGCCACCAATGACTATTTTCAGTGACATTCATCGGTGTTGTGACAAGGGATTTTGTGGAAATCGCACCATTTTCTCATGTCCTTCTTTGTCTTCCCATGACCCTTCTTTTTGTGTGGCTTGGAATGGTTTTCGAGATACTGTTTGTTAGGGCCATCTTTTTCATACTTTGGCTATTATGGATTTGCAGACCCAAACTCCCGTTTGTTCTTATGCTTAAAATTTTGCTCGATTTTAACAACATGTTGATAAGAAGCACCGAGTGATGAGATATCTAGAAAATCCATTTCATTTTGGATGTATCTGTGTAGATCCCCATGGTATTTTAGAACCAAATGTCATTCAGAGTCTTTGATACCCAACTTTGTGTGCAAGGTATGGAAGGTATTGGTGAAATCTGGAACCTCTTGGCCCCTCTCTTGTCGTAGTGTGGTCCATCTCATGTACTGGTCCTCATAGTTGCCAACATGGTAATAATGTTCCTTTACCACAACTACAAAAGAATCCCAAGTGGGATCGACCCCATATATTCCATTCTCCTCTGTGGAAATTTTCTCCCAATAAGTTTCCCACCAACTTTTGACATGGGGGAGAGATTTAAGGAGTACGAAGGTGTTCTTTTCCCTATCAAAAAAATTATGAACAAAGAAATAACCTTCTAACAGATTAACCATTTGTCTAGGGCATCTGCATCTATCTGACCTTCAAATACACGAATATAAAAATTAACATGTACCTTAAAAGGAGAGGTGATTCCAAAATGTTTGATGAAGATGCACCTGCTTCTATTAGAAAATGTTGAAGGATGGGGGGAAAATTATCCATCATTTCGTCCCTCTATCGCGTGAGAGCTTGCTCAAGCAACAGATTAATAGAATCGTTTGCTCCATCATTTTTCTTTTATTCCACCATCGATGGTTTCTTGGGCATGCAAGAGAGATTTTATTCAAGAGATACAAGATCGAGACCCAACTTGCTATACTCGGACATCGTCGGAGACATGCACTAAATTTTTTTATCAAGAGAAACCTGCTCTGATACCACTGATCCAGATTATTTTCAGGACTAAATGAGAGTGGAGATATAATAAATAAATTCACAGAGATATCGCAAATATCCAATAATGTAACAGAAATGTATCAGAGATGCAACCATAAAGCCAGAGATATAGTAATAAATAATTTTTATTAATGAAATAAATGTACAAACACTGTAAAAATACAAAGTGTAAGACTCACTAGAATGGTGGTAGCTTATCTGTGAGAAGAGATGTGACAGCTACTCGGTTTCGCAAGAAGATTATTACAATGAGGCTCCAAAGGCATTTTTCAATAAACAGGAATGCCCAAAACCCTAGACATCCAAAAACCTAAACCTAGGAGATGAAGTGCCAAAAGTCATGTGGGCCATGTTTGGGTAAGTTAGTACATCAACTTCTCAAGGTCGTAACTTTTGCATATGATCTTTGTTTTAGGCGCAAGATATCCCATTGGAAAGGTATCATCGAGGAGATTCATTTTGGAGGAAATATGGAAGAAACTTCGATATTTATCCCCATTTTCCTGAAAACATCGTTTAGGGCCTCAAAAAGGCCCCAAAAGTTAAAAACTTCTATAAATAGTAAATTACCAAAATTACTAAAAAATTGGTTTGAGCTAGTTGGAAAATGTGGGTGGCCACCAATATCCACCTGGATCAGTAGAAATTAACATAAATTAATACAAGGCTCTTACTTTATTTACAATATATATATATATATATATATATATATATATATATATATATATATATATATATATATATATATATATATATATATATATATCGTTTTATCTTTGTGTACTATGTAAGTATTTTAAAAATAAATGTAAACTATCTTCCTATATAAAAACCTAAATCTTAAATGTACCAACTATTTTGATATATAACAACCTAAATATTAAATGATATTAGGTGATCAAAAACATTCCTATGATTAAGAAAGAGTGTATATCTAGGAAAAAATAAATATCCTCCATGAGTTTATAATCTTGAGAGCCTATTGTCATTGGATTCTCTCTAAAGAAAAGGTTGTGGTCCTACGGTTCTTTAGTTAGTTGTTGTAAGCATTTATCTTAATGAAATATTTTCAATATTACAGTGGTTATACTTCTTAAATGTTTTCATCTCTCTTCTTTGTTCTTCTAAGCTCTATGAATTGAGGTGATGTTCTTTGTATTGTTTGTAGTAAAATTAAGAATGCTCATATACATTTATGCATGAGGAAATGAATGTAGAAAGTGGTTTAATTAAGGATATTACATTCCATAAGGATTTTACTCTCTTTGTTCTACCCAAAGGTTATCTTTTTTTGAAATTATTTGGTTCATATCATAGAAAAATAACTCCCACATGAGATGCCATAAACCTCTCAGAAATATCTACAGACAATACATCTTCTTTCACTTCTTTAAGAAACAAACAAGCATCTTCCTTAACCACATCTATTTCTTTAAACTCTAGTCTTATTTCCGTTTCAAAACATAGTTCCATAGAGAAGTGGGAACTACCTCCTATCAAACCACAACAATTTTATAAACTAAAATGGTGGAATTATCTCTTACACTCCTTTATAAAACTCTATTCTCTAAATATTCCCTTGACCTTTGATGATTAATTGATCCATATGAACCTACTTGGAAAAAATCTAATTGATTCGGATAAAAAAGAAGTATCTCTTTATGCACATTTTGTGGCAGTCAAGTTTGGTCCAAATCCATTGTTTAGACAATATATTCCAGTATCTTCTCACTATTGTGTCATAGAAACACATCGCAACAAATTTTGTGATTCTCTTATTGGAAGATTCCAAGATCCCTTGTCATATGAACCTGCATTAGCTATTGTTTATCCAAAATATGCAGTGGCCTTAGATGATCCTAATATATATCATGTTCCTAAAGCCTATATTCTCCTGTTAGGCTTCGATATGAACTCCCATTCTCAAATAATCCAACTCAAATGTATGGTCATTGTACAATTTAGCAATGACACATTACCCCCTATGCAGAAAAAAGTACTTACCAGTTTACGCCTTCAAACCACGCCTTCAAACCATGGTGGAAAAATATACATCCAAAAATTCCCATCCAATAAAATTCAATTGGATAGGTATATCCTATCCTACTTCATGTGAAAAAAATTCAATGGGTTAAGACAATATTTTCTTCAACAAATCTTGATACAAAAAAATATAAAAAAATGCATCCCTATTCATATGACTTAGAGATATCTATAATTTATAACCCTTGAGATGCATAAGACCCATAAATAAATTCCTCACACTTGTGCTCGATTATCATAATCTAGGAAAATAGAAGAAAATAAGGATATTAACCACAATGGTGGTTATTCAGAATGTCTATCCTATCAATAAAAAATGAATAATATTAATGGATGAAGATCACTCAAAGCACCAAGTGTAGATATAATGATGATGTTCTCTTTAGCCAGAGAAGGAAGTGGGACAACAAAAAGAAATCCCGCGGGTGAAGAATCTTTCTTTCCTTGAAAAAATCTCCCACCCATAGGTTTTGGATAGTTCTCTAAAAACCCAAGTACAAAGAGATAATACATAGATGAAAAATCATTTTCCCCAAATGACATAGTCAATGATGAATGTAAATTAATGAATTGGGAAATTTTCCAGGTGTTATCAGATAAATCGGTAGGTGCAGACACTAACTGATCTCCCTAGATCCACCTAGATATAGAACAAAACACACCAGAACATGGCGCTTTTCTTAAGTTTTAGATATTGAATTACTAACAAAAGAGGGATGGGTGACATACCATTTAGATGTTGCTTCCTCTTGCCATCACCATCCTAGCTCCATTCCAATGCTCATATAATGATGAACCTGCAAAAGAACACAACCATCCAAAGTGATAGCAATAGCATGCACTCAATATAAACCTATGTATGTGATCAAGGAATCATACAATAAAATACAACAAGATTTATATGAAAGAATCATATTACTGTATCATATTGAATGTGAAAGAGAGATTACAACCGTGGCCTTGATGTCATAAGATCCCTTCCAATTGTTTTTTGTTCCCCACACACTTCAATTCCAAGAATTCTAAGAGCACAGATCTGATAATATTCATGATCTATCTTGACAAAGGCAAAACTCAAAGACACTCTAACCAAGCTAATAATTCCAAGCCAAATCCAACTTAGCCCTTCTCCATGAGAGCTCCTCTCCTTTTATAAGCTGAAGAGGATAAGGTGAGGAGGTTAGGATGATCCCATTAAATCATGAAAGTGAGTAATATCCAAACCATTCAGATGCCACCTCACCATGGAAGTTTCTTTGTCTAGAAGACTCGAGAAAACGCTCATTTTTCCCACGTGTAAGGATTCTCGCACCCTGCCTATAGAGCAGACTGTGAAATCCTCATGACCTAGCTATGATGCAGCCTGTGAGAATCATGCATTCTCGCACCCTATCTATAATGCATCCTGTGAACTTCCTTTTTTATAGGGTTTTTACAAAGGAAAATGCAACTTCTTTTCTCAGGAAAAGTTCTTCTCCCTTCTCTCTTCGGGAACTCAGGCTATTGACCCCTCTAAAGGAAACAGATAGGTTTACATCATTAATGGTCATAGGGATGAATAGAATAATGTGTAACAGAGATCCCCCCAAAGTATGAAGTTAGAACAGAGTGATAACTAGAATACTTTGTCGAGTGTGTGTAGGGAACAAGGAACAGTTGGTCGAAAACCTACCAAGAAACAAGGAAATATAGTACAATAATATATCATCACTGAGGTAGGCATTCCCATACTCATAATACAAATGACTCAAAGCATAAATGTCGACATGCGAAGATCCATGTCAAGTAAGATAGGTCATGGCCACCAAACATACACTGTGGATCCATGCCAATATGACTCAAATCTGAACATAGCCACCAAAAATACATTGTGGATCTATGTGCTAAATAATCAAATTTGAACATATCCACCAGACATACACTATGGATCTATGCACCAATACAATCTGAATATACTCCAACGCAACCTGAATCTGACAAAAAAGATCTAGGGTCTTCATATCCACCACTCTATAGTACGAATCTAACCATGCAAATACATGTGCTAGAGTCGAACATGGTAGAAACCACTTGATTACCAATCAATGATGAGAAACATTAACAAGTGCAAGGGAAACCACCATTACTGTCAATGACTCCCAAGGTACACTAGTACAATCCAATGGATGCGAATTAATGAGATGAAGTCAAACACTCAGCGGAATCTCCTGATCAGGGGTCAATAATGAAAACCCATTGTCAAAAGAGAGGAAACCTGCCATTGAGGCATGCAAGTTCCAAGGTATCAATTAGTTTCTAAGTCTAATTCCTGGATAATGAGTTGAAGTCGACAGGAAAAAAGTCATCACAGGAGGGCCTTAATATATCCCACATCAATGACATGAAACATGTAACAAGATTTGAAGTGGACCAGAGTAAAAAGTGATTCAAGACTGACTCAAGGATGTTCGATGCAATAGAAGGATTAAGGACTACACAAATGGCCAATCCAATAGAAGTCTTTCAGGGTTGAACTTTTCTTTGAACATATTGACAACACGACAAATGTCTTGGAAAAAATGACTCAACAACAGGGATCACAGGCCAATTTGTAATATTATAAAGGAGTATGATCAAGATACAACTGGATTTTCCAACTTAGACACAAAGAAAGTGAAAGGGTGTCATGCTCAAAAGTGATTCTTCCATAGAATACAGGTTTAGATACATTTCTTTCCCAATTCCTCCCCCCCCCACCATTTTTGGCGAGTACCTCTTTATTTTTATGCAATCTTGAGGAGGATAGCATATGCTTGTAATGTAAGCTTATCCTTCAGATGAGTCCTTTAGAATATGTTTAACGAACCCTAGGAAGGAGTGGCTCAGTTTCATATGGGCCTTTCAATGTTTGTTTTATGAGTCCAAAGAAAGAAAACTTAGGGGTTTTTCATGTTTTGAGAGTCTGAAAAACACTTAAAGAGAACTCTCCTAGTTCCTTTTTCGTAAATTAGTTTGACGAGACTGAAAAAGTGATAAACTATCGGTCACCGAATGTTTTCTTCAAATACTTTTATGAGCATGAAAAGAACAAGATCGCTCAGCAATATTTTCATGTTTAGAGAGTTTGAAAAGAGATTAAAAGGAACTCCAGGGGTTGCTTTTTCATATAACCTTTACGAGTCTGAATAAGTGATAAAATTATACTTGGTTACATTCTCATTGATTTACGAGCATGAGAAAGAACAAAGACTAAGCTTGGTAGCTTATTCTCATGTATTTAAGAGAATGAGAAAGAACAAAGACTAAGCTCGGGATTGTTTTCATTTTTATGCAAGATTTAAAACAAAACAAAACTATGCTTGGACCTGGTTTCATTTTTACACAAGCTTGAACCATAGAAAACTATGCTTGGACTTCCCAACGCATAACACATGGATGGTTGGTACTTAGCCCCCAAATTAAGAAACTAGCGACTCTACTTCAACATAAAGTCCAGAGGCTGAAAGTATTGCCCCCCAAGCTTCATTTCATACAACGACAACGACAGAGGAAATGAAACTTCAAATACTAGATGAAGGACTTGACTCAAACAAAGAGGGGAAAACTATTTCGTTTTTTAACGAGCTTGACATAGAAACAAGAACTATGCTCGTAACCTCTAATTCATTTTTTAACGAGGTTTCCACAAAGATGAAAAAAAATATCCTCATAAGTGGTTTCATTTTTTAATGAGCTTGAAATCAAAAAACCATGCTCAAAGACCTTTGTTTCATTTTTTAACGAGGTTTCCTCAGAGATGCAAAAACTATCCTCAGAGTCTTCTTGATCATGGATTCCAAGAGGACAATGCTCCGGAAGAAGACCATGTCAAGGGACAAAACTCAGTCATGGTTTCTAATAGGTCTTCGTTGGAAGGAAGAAACACACTCTAGAAGGACACCATGTCGAGGGTCACGATAGGAGTAAAGAAATCAGGCTCTAACAACCTTATCGAAGAGATCACCATGTCAACTCCTATATCTAAGTCATAAGAAGTTGAAGCCATGGGCGACAATGCCACATAATTGACCTGTGGTAGGGGCGATACCATATGCATATAAGAACCATTCAGGGAGGCAATCCAGGCAGGGTCAATGAATGAAAGTTGATCAACAATCATAACCTGTCCATCATGAGGGAAAGATATCACACGGAAAAGATTAGACACAATAGCTTTCATGGCATAGGCATAATCTCGCCCAAGGAGTAAAGAAAAATCCAAGGGGTCTTGTACTAACATGACGTCAATAAACACAGTTTTCCCTCCCAAAGTTATAGGAAACTAAGGAAGGGTCCCTAAAGGTTGACTAGTTCTTCTGTTAAAAGCTAACAGATTCTGCATAACCGGTGCAAGTGGAGGACAACCCAAAGCTCGCCAAGAAAAATAGGACAAAATACTAATGGATGCATCTTCATCTATCAGTTTCTAAGGAATGTCTCGACCAAAAACCTATACTGTAATCTAGAAAGGAAAGTGAGAGGGAAGATGAGGTCCATTTAGCCCACCCCAATCAAAATGGATGGCCTCATAACTTGGAGGGGGTTCCACGGGAGAAGGAGAAATATCCCCCAGCATGGTATATTATGTATCAATGAGAAAAAAATGGAAAGTATTGGGTTTACTCTCTAGTGGGAGAGTAGGATTGACCGATGGAGAGATCAGATCGACCACTTGGGTTTCATTCTTCAAGGGGAGAATGGGGTCGACAGGTGGAAACGGATCGACCACTTCAGTTTCACTCTCTAACGGGAGAGTGGGATCGACCGATGATGGGATCGGATCAACCACTTTGTTAACACTCTATAAAGGGAGAGTGGGATCAACCTACGATGGGATCATATCAACCGCTTTGTTAACACTCTCTAAAGGGAGAGTGGGATCGACTGACGATGGGATCAGATCAACCACTTTGTTAGCACTCTCTAAAGGGAGAGTGGGATCAACTGAGGATGGGATCAGATCGACCACTTTGTCAACTGTTTCAATTAAGGAAGTGACCAGATTGACCACTTGATCAACTAGACTGACCAACGGGGGAACCATATTGATCAATCCATCAACTACAGGTGGGTTGAGAGAAAGCTTGCGATAAGCAGCTGGAAGTTGAGGCTGTGAAACAGTCATGTTTTCTAGCAATTTCGAGGATTTTTCCATACGAGGTAAAATATGAGTTAGATGACACCCTTTGCATAACATACATGGGAACTTGGATCTACTTTTATTCTTCCCAACTATATCGTGACTAGTCGACGAGAAGTCATCGGCATGTTGTTTAGAGGCTAACGACATGGGTTGGCGAGGATGTGTAGACCATGCTTCTATAACCTTGGATAGACCAGGGCAATCCTTAAGAAGATGGATACCCTTACAAATCCTGCAAGGGTACTTGGGCTTACGATTTGTTTGGGTGACCTTGAAATCATCAACACTCCCAGCATGATTAATAGTAACTGGTTGTTTCCCAACATGTTTGACCGTGGTTGCAAGTTTCAATCCTTGCTTATTTTTCTTCTTCTTATTCTTTCATTTATTTTTTTCTTATCCACCAAGTTACCATCTTGAGCTCTTTCACTCAGCGAAGAAGGTGAAATGGAAGAATACCTTGCAAGTGAAGAAGGTGAAGAAGATATTTTTGGTGAAGATGTTGAAGGATCAACATGAGGTTGATGTTCTTGAGGGGAAGTGCTTGTTAATTAAGAACTAACTGCATTCAGGATTACCTGAGTGGAAAACAACCATACTGGTAACCCAATTGTGAGACCTGGAAGGCTCAAAGTAGCAATATGAGGAGGACCAATGTTTTCATTAGAAGAAAAAACAAAAGGTTCCCTGGGAAAAGGAGTTCCTTCATTTGTCATTCCAGGAACTGATGCCATAAAAATAAAGATACAATCTAGAGTCCACTAGGGAAAACAAACAGCATAGGTTAAAAGTCTAGTAAGAAAGCAAGCAAACAAAATCTTCTCACAAGGGGCACACTAATTGGTGATGAAATCCAACATCGCAAGAACAAAGTAAGAAGGGGTTGAGATAGAGCGAGAAAAAAAGTTACGTTGATGACCTGCTTAACGGACTTACACCCTGGTGCAAGCTCCCACATATAATCGTGGGTATACCCTCCAAGGAGCCCGAGTGAGTTTGGCCAATGTTGATTCTAGGTACCGTGAAGACTTTCCCCTCCACAGTCACCTTGGGTAAATACCCTAAAGATATAGGCCACTAAGGTTACCAATCACTACAGTGATGCCTGGGAAAATAGTCAATAGTTCAATCCACGTGGAAGGGCAGGGTATCTAGCCCAAAATCAACTTGAAAGGCTTCTACTCATCATTGTGGGTATACCTCTCAAGCGACCCCCATAATACACGTAATCTCTACACCAAGACCAACAAAGCAGGGTGAGTAACTTTGTCAGTCTCAATGAGACCTCGTGATTGACCCTTGTGTTAGAAGGGCTTCCCACGACAAAATATAGTAAGTGGATTTAACTCTCCCTATCACAAGATACTATGTTTGTTTGTAGCTTTGGAAAGTTATCTTTCACACGTATTCCAAATCTCTACAACTAATCTAATGTAGGTTTGCTACTGGAAAAAATAAAAATGTCTAATCAATTTTTATAAGCACTTTATTTTATGGCTGTTGTTACTCAAAAGGAAAATGACATGGACAATATGGTGTTTTGACCGACTCAAAAGTTATGCAAAGAGATGAAGATGTAATCTTTTCATTTTGATGAAAGCTATGGTACAAGAAGGAGAAAACATTTATCATTCTTAGATGCACAATGTCCCAAAATCTTAAAACTCATCAATATCAATATTCTCAAGAAATAAGCAAAAAACACTATACATCAATACACGATTCATGGCCCCCCCGAGCCATGAGGGGGAAATTTTTTCATAATTTAAGATCAAAAAATTCCAAGAATCATGCAATTCCGCTACTTTAAATGCAAGGATGCCCCCAATTCAAGATAAAGCAGGAAATTAAATCTTTTTGTTTCAAAATTTTCACTAAAAGAAATAATGAACTTTGTTAAAACAAAGAAACCAAAACTAAAAGTTTTCTTTTAAAGTGAACTATTCAGAATAAATTTGATCTTTCCCTAAACAATTCTAAAGAAAACACACACTTTGTAATTGAAAGACACTCAAAGAAAGATATTAATCCTTCAAAACCAAACAAATCAAAGATGGTTAAAAGAAACTCAAAGAATGTCAAGAAGACTGTAAACAGATCAATATAGGCTCCAAAATCTCAATCCAGTTGATCAAAGCAAAAATGGGTCATCAAAACATGACAAGATCCAATCCAAAAAAAAAAGTACAAACAAGTTTGTAGCCTAGAAGTAGAGTACAGTGAAAGAGTTAGGTATTCTCTCAAGCTAGACACTAGTAGGGTGTGAGAAGTTTGCACTGGATCTCACAGCAGGGTGCAAAAATCAATGGTTTTCGCAGGCTGTAGAGAGGTACAGTGCGAGAATGTCTGTAATCAAAGAAAAATTTGAAGAAGGACAGGGAATCTAAGTGAACTTATAGATCCAGAGAGTCTGGATGGATGTCCCACAGACTTAGAAACTAGAAAACAAGCAATCAAAGAAAGGGAAACTAGATTAACTAGGAAACAATATGTTCCCCAGCATGGTCGCCAATTTTGTTATCGGATAAATTGCAGGGATGGTTTTAGGGGCTAAATTTCGCTCATGGGATAATTTTCCATGGTTTTTCCAAAGACAATA
>JZKD02S2060978.1:250484-263068 GCA_000966675.3 Picea glauca | reverse complement strand
TATTTGTATTATAAATTGATATTAATATATATAGAGAGAGAGAGAAATTTAAGGGTTAAATTTTTCCACTTGGTTATTAGTTTTTTCTAAAATGATTTGGTTATTACGATATATTATTAAACAACAATTATCACAAAAAAGTTACAACATAATAATTGGATTATTGTGGATCAACTTCAAATTTACAACAACTCTAAAAATTGTGTCAAATTTCCATAGTAATATTATAATACTCTCTAGGGTGGGTAGTCTTATTTATCCCCAAGGAGATACAATAGATTCCTAAGATTTGGGAACGGGGAATGTATCTAATAATTGTTGAAGCTTATTCTTTATGGAAAGGTATTTCCATTGCCAAAGAACGAGATGTCACCAAAGTTGTGACTTTGGGGATTCTATGATGGTTGTTCAAGCAATCATCAAGAAATCTTAGACCGAAAAAAATGTCTTCAACAACATTATCTTCCACACCCTCTTTCTTATTGAAGTTTTAAAAAAAATTAGTATTTTCTATATTAAACAGAACTAAACTGACTTTCATACCATTGGGACAAGGTAAGGCTTAATTTGGAGGCTATCACTATACAATTAAATGGGATTATGGGGGTGTTGTCCATCATATAGTCTAGGACCTCCTCCTTAAATTGTGTTGAAATGTGGTAACTAGAGTAGATCGCCATTTGTTATGTACTCTTGCTCACACACTTGCAGATGTATGATGTTGGGATGGCTATTCAATTTGTTTCATACTAGTTTGGCCTTTTATGTGAGCCTTACATGGTAATGGCTTGCTCTTCTTTGGTATCCTGGGGATTTCTTTGTTTTCAACTTATGTTGGGGTGTTGGTTCTTCAGGATTAGTTCTGATTTTTGGGCAGTGGTGGTGAGCGTTTGATGTTGGCTTTGTTGGGGTTCATGTCTAGCTATAACTTGGGGTTTAGTAATTCACCTTTTAGGTCTGGTAATGTTCATTATTTCCTCTGAGTGGATGCTTTCAAGTCTATTGAATTTCATTTTTTTATTGCATTTTATAAATAAGAAATTGGAGACCCTTCACCAAGAACTTGGTGGTGGAATTTTTTTGGTTGTTGGCTATTGAACATAGAAATGGAACCTAACTAGAGAGAAATTAAAAGAATCACGCGACAACATAAGGAAATATCTCAATCTAACAACTCTGCACTCCAGTTAATCTCAATTAAGTTGGGGGAAATGGATAAATATATGTTCCTCCCCTGGAATATCCTAGAAATTTAGACAAAGTAAATCAATGAAATGGAACTTGACATAAAAAAAATTAAATATATTATTATTTCTCATCATTCGGCCTCTTCCTCAACCAACCAAGGTGTAGTTGTATCCCCTCATGAAGGTAACACAATCAATGGCATTGAGGATATTGACACAAATCCTATGGACATTGAAGACAAAACACTCCAATAGGGGAGGGTTTCAAACATTCAGAACTTTGTTTCCTCATATCAATGAATGTATATCAAAACTCTTTTTATTTTAGGAAAATTTGTTAAAAAAATTATTAGTGTGATTGTGAAGTTGATATCGACAAAGCTCCATCCTTTGTATTTTTTGTTTTAGAACTATGTGTAGGAATTAAGATAATTTTTTCACTATGTATGACAGTTGTTTTCCTCAACACAAACCTCTTTTTCTATATATAAAGTTCAATTTCCTTTTAAAAGATATTATAATACTCTAGACACAATGCTTTAATCTTTGTCTATGTTGGTTGTATTCAAAATGCATTTCAATTACAAATCATAAACTTAAGACATAGTTACATGTCACAACCATTTTAGACTTTACTATGATCATTCTTTTTACCCATTTTCATGTTTCATCCTTGACAAGATAGCAAGCCAAAATAGTAAAATTGAAATCAATTGAATTTGGTAAAATGTGAATTGAAAGAGAATAAGAATGATAAATTATTGGCTAAATAGAATGCATACCAAAATTTTATCATATGGCAACAAGAAAAAGAAAATAACAATAAAAAACTAGAAGACACGGTGACATACAAGATGGGTTATAAACATGCTCTAACCAACCTTGCAAACTTCTTTAATATGTATGTTACCCCTCAAATTGTATAATAAACAATCTTCACACAAGAGATGATTGATGATTGTATGCATGCATCATGCTTATGTCATATCCCCAATTTGTATAACAAGACTAATATTGGAATTCTCACTAATCCAAAAATTTTCAATGGTACTTGTGGAATTTTAATTATAAAAAATGAAAAACAAATATATGCTTACATCGAGAGTAATTATCAATTAATTTAACATCCCCATACTTAATGTAGTTCTTATTCTAGTTCCAATCTCCACTGTTACCTAACAAATTTCATACTATATCAAAGCTGCTTGAAAGACCATTGGAAAAATATTGTGTCTACCTAACAATGGTCTTTCATTAAAAATGACATGCCATTCCATACCTTTATATCAATCAATGATTTGATTAATCACGATTTCATTTGTTTTATTAGTTGAACACCATTTAGTTATAAATATGATCCACATGGATATCGGTGGCCACCCACCTTTTCCAACTGGCTCAAAATAGTTTTCTAACAATTTTGGCAATTTACTATTTTTAGCAGTTTTAACTTCCGGGGCCATTTTGAGGGCCTAAATGAAGGTTTTTCGGGATCGATCTCCTCAATGATATCCAAAGGCATGATTGAGCCCCCAAAATTAATCTCCTCGATGAGACTATCACACACCTAAAATGAAGATCGTATGCAAAAGTTACGACCCTGAGAAGTTGATGTACTAGCTTACCCAAACGAGGCCCACATGACTTTTGGCGCTTCATCTCCTAGGGTTAGGTTTTTGGATGTCTAGGGTTTTAGGCATTCTTGATTATTGTAAAAAAATGCCTTCAGAGCCTCATTGTAACCTTATTCTTATGAATGCACATTGTCATCGCATCTCTTCTCAGAGATAAGTCGCCACCATTCCAGCAAGCTTGTTTCCGCTACATTTTACAGTTTCAACTTATTTCGTTATTAAATAGAAAACCACTTTTACTGTATCTCTGTTATTTTGTTTTAAGAACCTGTTAATAATCCATATTCATTTCATTTTTCTGTTGTGTGAGGGCTTCCTCAATCAACAATTTGAAAAGACCTCCTGTCCGATAAAATTTCTTTTCTCCTTCCATGGGAGGTCTCTTGGGCATGCGAGAGCTTCTGTCCTCAAGAGAAACAAGCTCGAGACGCAACTCTTTGTACTCCAACCTCATTGGGTACATGCATTAAGACGATAAGGAGAAGACTGCTCTTATACCACTGATCCATATTTTATGAGAAAAATGAAATGAATACAGATTATTAACAGGTGCTTAACAAAAAATAACAGAGATACTATAAAACTGGTTTTCTATTCAATAACGAAATAAGGTGAAACTATAAAATGCAATGGAAACAAGCTTGCTAGAATGGTGGTGGACTTATATGGATTTTATGAGAAGAACGAAATGAATACAAATTATTAACAATTGCTTAACAAAAAATAACAAAGATACAGTAAAATTGGTTTTCTATTCAATAACGAAATAAGCTGAAACTGTAAAATGTAGCGTAAACAAGCTTGTTGGAATAGTGGTGGCTTATCTCTGAGAAGAGATGTGATGGAAGCGTGCATTCACAAGAACGTTACAATGAGTCTTTGAAGGACATTTTTTACAATAATAAAGAATTACAAAATCCCTAGACATCCAAAAACCTAACCCTAGGAGATGAAGCACCAAAAGTCATGTGGGCCCCATTTGGGTAAGTTAGTACATCAACTTCCTGGGGTCGTAACTTTTGCATACGATCTTTGTTTTAGGTGTGTGATAGCTCATTGGAAAGGTATCATCGAGTAGATTAGTTTTGGGGGAGAGATCATGCCTTTGTTTATCACTAAGGATATCAATACCGAAAAACCTTCATTCAGGCCCTCAAAATGGCCCCAAAAGTTAAAACTACTAAAAATAGTAAATTGCCAAAATTGTCAGAAAACTATTTAGAGCCAGTTGGAAAAGGTAGGTGGCCACCGATATCAATATGGATATAGTGCTCAAGTATCATGCTGGTCTGTATAGATACATCCATACCGAAATGGAATTTCTGGACGTGTCATCCCTGGGTGCAGCCTACCGATATGCCATCAAAATTGAGAAAAAGCTCAAACAAAAGACGCGACAATTTGGGCATGGGAACCCCACACAAAAAAATCCAGGAAAGGGTAGCCCCAAACCACCGAACAAAGGACAGAGAAAATATGGATAGTATCAGGACAACCAGTCCAAACCACAAGCAAAGAAGGACATCAGAAAGACAAAGAAAGATATCAGTAAGTGGTGTGACTTCCATAAGAGCCCTTGGAATAACACTGCTGACTGTCGCTCAAAGAAGTCCATGGTGGCCAAAGTGAAAGCCTATGAATTAGACATGGATTCTGACTCTGAGCCAGAACCAGAAAGGGGAAGACAAATCATTGATGTGGACCCCAGTTCCACCATTGCTACCACCAAGCTACAGCCTAGTGAACCAGACGAGCTAGGAGAAGGAAAGTGCCTCTTCCATTCACAAATGTGGGTAAAAGGCACCTTGCTACACTCCCTCGTCGATAGAGGTAGATAGAAGAAACTCATCTCAGAAGAGGCCATCAAGCAGCTAGCCCGACCAACAATGTTGCACCCACAACCCTACACCATTGGATGGCTCCGCCAAGGAAGAAATATTTGGGTTATCCAACAATGTCGACTGTCATATGGCATCAATCCCTTCAAAGATGAGGTATTGTGTTTTTTTTTTCCTCTCGAAGTTTTTGATTTTCTTTTGGTCCAACCTTATTTATGAAAACGTCATGTTGTTTATGAGTCTAGGCCTCGTAGTGTTATTATTACTTTGAACAAGAAATTGTACAAGATACATGAGGCAGTCCCACCTAGTGCTATTTCCTTGATCTCTACGAAGAATTATAGGAAGGTCATATCTTAGATAGGGAAGTTTGTCTTCTTCATGATTTGTTCCCAGAATAAGTGAAAGATCACAGCCACATCCAGTGCAGCCGATCTCTCCACACAGTAGAAGAAAGTAGATAAGGTCATGTAAGAATACTCAGATATCTTCTCCTCACCTACAAGGGTACCTCTGCACTGCCAGGTCAAGCACCCCATCGATTTGACCCTCGTCGCATTGCTGCCCAATGGGCTAGTCTATCATTTCTCTTTGTTATAGAATGAGTAGATCAACCGATAGAGACAAGAACTACTCCACAAGGGGCACATCCACCCGATCTCATCACCTTGAAGGAGCCCAATCATGCTGGTACAAAATAAAGATGGCACTTGGAGAATCTATATTGATTACCAGGCTCTAAATAGAATCATAGTAAGAAATCGATACCTGATTCCCTGAATTGATGACCTCCTTGATCAACTCACGGTGGCCAAATAATTCAGTAAGATTGATCTAAAGTCTAGCTACCACCAAGTCCCGATAGAACAAACAAATGTATGGAAGACTGCATTCAAGTGAAAGGAAGTCCTTTTTGAATGGTTGGTCATGCCCTTTGGCTTGAAAAATGCTCCAGCCACTTTCATGAGGATGATGGATGATATCATGTGACCATTCACCAATACTTTTGTAGTGGTGTATCTAGATGACATTCGAATTTACAACAAGACATGGGCTGAACACTTGCAACATATTTAGCAGGTTCTGCACACCCTGTGGCAGCACAAGCTATACACCAACTTGGAAAAATGCTCCTTTGGCATGGAAATGGTCCATTACCTGGGCTACATCATTGATCATCATGGTGTACATGTGGATCTAGACAAGATCCAAGTCATCCATGACTGGCCATCCCCAACAAGACTCACTGAGCTTCAGAGCTTCTTGGGCCTTGCCAATTTCTATCGCAGGTTCATGTTGGGATTCTCCCATATTGAATGGGCCCTCAACCAAATAAACAGGTGTGGTGGTAAGGATAAATTTTCGTGGGGCCAGTCCCAAAAACAAGAATTCGATGATTTGAAGTAGCTCTTGTGCTCAACACCACTACTTTCACTACTATACCTCCAACATCCCTTTGAGATCAAGAAAGATGCTTCAGACTATGTTGTGGGCATCATTCTCACTCATCACAGCCATCTCATGGCCTATCATAGTGAGACAATGTCAGATATTTTCTGTAAGTACCCTACTTACGACAAAGAAATTTACTCCATTGTGAAATCATGCCGCCTGTGGAGACATTACATTCTTGAGAAGGAGACAGTCATCCACACTGATCATAAGACATTGCAGTTCGTGAAGACATAGGGAAAATTGCAGAATCACTTCCATCAAAAGTGGTCCACATACTTGCAGTAATTCCACCTCAACATCAAGAATAAAATAGGAAGCACCAATTGCGTTGCTGATTGCCTCAGAAAACCACCAGTTGTGGCACTCACCACGGTGCTAGAATCTTGCGGCTGTGAGACATCTAGATGGCCCCGACTCTATGAGACAGACCTTGACTTCGCCACCACCTACCAAATGTTGGGTGCAAATGTAGTTGTCGATAATTTCCATCTTCAAGATGGGTTGTTGTGTTGTCTGTGCCATATCTGTGTTCCATCAAGTGAGCCAGCGAAGATGACCTGGGAAGCCCCCTATAGTCGAGTGGAAGGACACTTCGGCATCGAAAAGATATTGGCGATGCTATAGAAACATTTCTACTGGTCAAAACTTCGACAGGAGGTCAGCAAGTATATTAGGCCATGCACTACCTATGCTATTTACAAACCGACCACTAAGAAACGAGGCCTGTACACCCCTTTTCCTACTCTTGAAAGGACATGGGAATCCATCTCAATGGAATACATGTCGGTCCTCTCATCCACCAAGTGGGGAAATGACTATGTTTTTGTGGTTGTTGATCGCTTTTCTAAGATGGCGATTCTGGTTTCCTGCAAGAAGAGAATCACAATAGAGGCCACTGCCAAGCTCTTCTTTGAACGAGTGTGGGTACATTTTGGAATCCCACAAACCATTTTCTCAAATTGGGATAATCGATTTCTCAGCACATTCTGGTCGAGCCTCTGGTCACTGTTGGACACCAAGCTCACCAAATCCATGACCTTCCACCCCTAGACAGATGGCCAAACTGAGGTTGTAAATCGAATGATTGTACATATCCTTTGCATGTATAATTCAAAGCACCCTCGCACATGAGATGATAGCCTTCCCTATGTCTAGTATAGCTACAAACGAGCCCTGCATATCTCAACTGGCCACAACCCCTTTCAAGTGGGGTTGGGATTCCAAAAATTGTGTCCCGTAGATGTTGCACTTCCCCTTGCGGTCACCTCGACCAACTAATCTCCTGCTCCAACTAAGGTTGACAAATCCACCCGGTTCATTGAGCGGATCCAGCACATCCGCCAACAGGTTCAGGATATCCTACAGAATTCCAATGACAAGTACAAACAGTGCCATGATCAATATCGAGTGCTACATAATTTTTAGGTGGATGACAAAGTTTGGTTGCACTTACAAAAGGAACGCCTTACAAGACCCCATCGAAAGATTTTCCCACTCCGTTATGGGTCGTACACTATCACCAAGGTCATGGGGGATAATAGTTTTGAGCTCAACCTTCCTCCTTTCCTTGGCTTGCTCCCAGTGTTCAACGTGGATCTCCTTTGCCCTTATTTCCCACCATTATTGGACACCTCGGAAGTAGCAGAACAACTGACACTAATAGAGCTCAACCCCGAATGCATATAACATGCATCCAATGATCAAATTGTGGATATATAGAGCAAGGGAAATCGACAACAAAGGATCCAACTTTATCAAGTCGTCAATGCAGGGCAGCTCCTGCACCAAGGCAAGTGGCTCACCTGGGGCCAAATTCAACAGAAATTTCTTCATCTGATAGGGGACCTCAACGCAATGGAGAAAATTTCTTACTAAGGAGGGAGGATTGATCCATATGGATATCAATGGCCACCCACCTTTTCCAACTGGCTCAACATAGTTTTGTGACAATTTTGGCAATTTACTATTTTTAACAGTTTTAACTTCTAGGGCCATTTTGAGGGCCTAAATGAAGGTTTTTTTGGATTGAGCTCCTCAATGATAATTAAATGCATGACTGAGCCCCCAAAATTAATCTCCTCAACGATACCTTTCCAATAGGCTATCAAACACCTAAAATGGATATCATATGCAAAAGTTACGACCCCAGGAAGTTGATGTACTAACTTACCCAAATGGGGCCCACATGACTTTTGGCGCTTCATCTCCTAGGGTTAGATTTTTGGATGTCTAGGGTTTTTGGAATTCTTTATTATTGTAAAAAAAATGCCTTCAGAGCCTCAATGTAACCTTCTTCTTGCGAATGTGCACTGTCGTCACATCTCTTCTCAGAAATAAGCCACCACCATTCTAGCAAGCTTGTTTCTGCTACATTTTACAGTTTCAACTTATTTCGTTATTGAATAGAAAACCACTTTTACTGTATCTCTGTTATTTTGTGTTAAGAACCTGTTAATTTGTATTCATTTCGTTATGCTCATAAAATCCGGATCAAGCTGCTACCATTCCAGGAAGCTTGTTTCCACTACATTTTACAGTTTCAACTTATTTCGTTATTTAATAGAAAACCATTTTACTATATCTCTATTATTTTGTGTTTAGCACTTGTTAATAATATGTATTCATTCCGTTCTGCTCATAAAATCTAGATCAAACTATGACTGTATTAATGAAATAGTAGTATAAGAGTGACCAATTATTTACTAACTCTATTAGCCAATCATAATTTATTTTTGGCATACATTATTTTAGGCAATCCTTAAATCAATACAATATTCTTCCTTGGACTCACATAGTTTACTTGTTATTATCACCAATTGATCTGAAAAGATATTTTAATGACAATGGTTGAGTTTTAAAGCATGTTTTGTTTTACCATTTAGGAAATTAATGAAAGAGGAATAATTAATGAGGAAACATATCAGCCATAAAACAATATACATATCTGGAAATAAGCAAGAAGAGAAACAAACCATAAACAACAAAGTTGATAATGGATTTTGGTGATCTCGCCTACATCTATGGGCCTTTATGTCAGTGGGTGAGGCTTTCTTATTTCTGTTTGAAGCTTCAAATGTACATCATAAAAGTGCCAATGGATTACAACAATGATTTATTTGTGTTCTTGTAGATCTCAAGATCCCATCAAAACTGACGGCACTAAAAATAGATGAATGAAGCTTCTAGAAATGGCCCACAAAGTTTCTCTTCTCAACAACTTAACTGCATAAAAATGGTTTTTCCTCAACAATTCATCATCATTTTCCTGATCTGAACCTCCCCTCACTTTATGGCTTCAAAAACCTATGGTTTATATAGACTTGAATTTGGCAACAAAATCCCAACTTCCCCCCAAGATCTAGCCTCAAAAAGGACCCAAGATCCTTCAAAAAGGACTAAATCTCCCAAAATTAGTGAAACATCCATTAAAATATTTATTATAAAGTTTAAAAACCCACTTTTGGGAAAATATAGGGTGCAACCCCGATTTCTTGGGCTCTTAGTCATGTGGACACCCTCCATGTGGCCCTGGACTGGTGCACTAGTCCTTAGCCCCTTTGATCCCAACCCTTGGTCACAGATGTGGCCATATGGTCTGGTTCTTATGCCTCCACACGCCTATACAGTTTTATCCCCCCTAGTCATAAGCCATCGATCTAGCGCCTTAGTCGGCGGGCTAGCTCGGCCGACCGAGCACTAACCATAAATATACACTATCAGTTTTGAGGTTCTAGTCATATGTTGTATACATGGGATCGGGGGCTAGCTCCAAACAATATCTGCATCAAATGGTTAAAGCATGGACCATATTGCATCGTTCATGTGGTATGTCGTATGGTTTGCGTCAAGGGTTGGGGCCTAGCCCCAACCCTTTTCTTTGTTGTTTGACTACATATTGCAACATATATATTTATGAAACCATATAGTTGTTAAGAACCACAAATAGGCAGGCTGGTAGCCTGACCCTGTGAAACCTTTTGCCCAGACTAGAGGTCACGAGTTCGACTCCCCTATATTACATACATTTTTCCACAAACAAATTAGCCAATGGAGGGGTGCCACTTGGCAACCCATGACTCGGCCACATGGCACCACATTATTCTCCCAAATAAAAAGCCAAGTTTCAAACTCATATTCGTCCTCCTGTACCAGCCCAGTTAGCGCCACTATACCTACCACATCACTGTACGATCATATGGCCTATACAATCATCTTCCATGTCATCATTGTATGGATTGTACAGTCAACATTTTTTTTGCATGTTTGACAAAACAAACACACTGGGATATCTTTCTCATATGGTGTCTGTTTGAGCCCGTTCAAATTGCGTTAGGTTTGTATCGATGATTCCTATGTACACACACGTTTTGAAGAGATTCTAATCAATTTGATTTTTAGGCCTTCCTGGATGCATTTTGGCTCATGGATCTATTTTGCATCACCAATCCAACTTTAGTCCAAGAATAACAAGACATCCTATTGCAAGTTCTATTTCTGCAATGTAACAGGACTAGGAAACATTAAGTTCATGGAGAAGAATTCAATACCATCAGTTGTTAGATAGTCCACAACCTTTGCAACCCAAGCTCTAATAGTGGTAAAATAGTTGTTTGGTTTGGTGTGGTTCCAATATGGATCACCTATGTAAGTAAATAATAAGTAGTAGGCCGGTCTCCTATTTACTTACATAAGAAAATTGACTTGCGAATTTGGTTGCACTTGTAGGAAGTACATATTTTTAACGTGGTCTCTATAATATTCCCATAAACAATCCTAGCTATATATGCAAGGAATCTCACCCCTAGGACATATAGGACATTTCTTGACAACTTGATCTCAAACTTTCAAATGTATTCTACATATAATGTATATAGTGTCATCAATGTGAACCAACAATATATATATTGAAGGTCATCCATTTTCATTGAGGGATTGGGTGAAACGAATATAGTCACTAGAAGAGACTTGTCTAAACCCAAATCTAAGATACGCTTTGAGTTTGCTTAGCTTAAATGTATATCACAAAGTACAAAAAAATGACCAAAGGATTAAATGTTGAATATTTAAATGGAGATGTGCAACATTGAGGTTTGTAACCTCAATGTGATAGAATACCCATGTTTTGATGGACATGTGCAAAATCTTGTGATAATAAAACTCATAGTATTTAGAAAAAGCTCTAAAATTTCACCTTAATGTGAAGCTAACCTAAAATTATTCACGTGGGTAAAGACATTAAGTGGGATTTCCATAATTACCTTCTATTCAATCATATAAGTAAAGTAGAACTCAACACAAACCATATAGGTATGGTAACATCAAGATCTATAGTAAAACTCTTTGAGGCAAAGAGATCTTGAAATTGAACTGCAAATGCCCTGTATGTAATCCAGATTCCAATGTATAATACATTAATGTTCCTGTTTCAAAGATAGATTGCTCTTGTTTAAATTGTTGAAATTGAAAGTTTGCTTGGATTTCTTAAAAGCTTTTTCTAGCACATATTTTCACTTGGAAACACTATAGCAATTCTACATGACTCTAATCTTCCTCGACACCATACACACCCTAACTTTATGTTTACAAAGTTAATGTCATACCTAACTTCTAGATGTATGTACAAAAGTTTTAATCACACAATAGGTCTCTACTCTTATTAAATGCCCTCTTTCACACATATATACCATAGTTTCTCATTTCAAACGTATATTCTCATATTGAAAGGTGTAGATTCACATCTTTGTGGCTACAATGCCCCCTCTAAGTAAATATTCATTCAACCATAAGACAATCAATCCAATGAAAAGAAAAATCTTACTAAAATGCTTTTGCAAATGCAAACAATCCAAATGAAAACACCACATCTATTTTAACATGAATCAATATATAGTTAATGTCTTTAGAAGTCGTGCATCATCCTTCTTTAGACTTGCTTTCTTGAACATAAGAGAGGTGACCCTCGGGCATGTCCATTTATTACAATCCATTTTGGATTTCCAACACTAAATACTTATCAAAACTAAATACTTATCAAAAACAAGTTTAAATGGATTGAGGGTATGTTTGAAGTTGATGTTACCTTGTAAAAATAAAATGAATCATAGCTCTTACATACTATTACATTAAGATTGGTGCAATCTGTCGTTTAAGATAGTTCGAATATATAGTGAGTTTTCAAATGTGACAAGATAGTAATTTAAAGAATTTTTTATTTTTTTTTCAAATCTCTTATATGTTAAAAAGTGTATTTGCCACGTTGATTAATTAGCAAGTGATTCATGGTATTTGCCACGTTGATTAATTAGGAAGTGATTCATGGTAAGTGAAAATTACTTACATTTAATAAATGTTAAATATTGTGTTTGCTGCGTTGATTAATTAGCAAGTGATTTAGCCACGTTTTGGACATACCGCCACCACTGAGCCGTTTCTCTTCCCGTCGGTTCATGTTTCCCGAGGTTTAAAGAATA
>JZKD02S2060978.1:222632-243116 GCA_000966675.3 Picea glauca | reverse complement strand
AACAAAAATCTATAAAGAACATATCGATGAGGTTCAGAATGTATATTGTGAAATTGGTAAATATCCCTATATCTTTCCATTGTAAGATTTCTTCAAGTTTATGTCCTAGTAGTAACGAAGAAAATGCTTATATGTCTCATGTACCATATGTTAATACAATAGGAAAGTTGATGATTGTGATGAAATGTTCAGGACTATATATTTGACATGAAGTTGGTGTTGTGAGTAGACACATGGAAAATCCAAAGAATTGGAAATGGTTGCTTCGGTACCTTAGAGGCACAAGTATCACCTATAATAGTTACAGTCATTTTTTATATGATTATGATTCAGGAGATTTGGACAAGAAGAAAGATACCTCGGGTTATGTCTCACAAGAATGCAAAGATTTATTGGGTAAGTTTGGACAAGTACAAGATAAAGTGTTTTGTGGTGGTCAAAGCATTGTGCATTTGGCTAACTTTCCAGTGTATCAAAATGGAAAAATGCATCATTTTGTAAGACAAGTTACTAATGAAGGTGGAGTGGTCCATATTGGAGAGAATTTTACATACATATTTACCAAATTAGTACTGTAAAAGAAGTTGCGGTTGTGTGTGGCTTTTCTTGGCTTGAAAAAGAGTTGATTAATGGGTTTGGGCAAGGTATTAGGTAAATTGTTGTCAAGGTGGAGATTGTTAAAATGTGACAACAATTGATTGAAAGAAAATGTAAAAACTAAAATATTCTTATGTAAATATTTGGTTATGTTAGTTTATTAAAATGGTGGAAGCTTGTATAACGAGTGGTAGTTCTTGTAAGTATGTAACGGTTCAATATATGTCTATTGAGCCCAATACATGTATCAAGTTGTAAGCCTGATTGTAAGCCTAACTTGAATAATAAAGTGATCTGGATTTATGAGCAGAACGAAATTAAAACACATATTTATAATATTAACAGAGAGATACAATGAATAACAACAGAGATACAGTAAAAATGGACTTATATTAAATAAGAAATATGTTGAAACTATAAAATGCAGACTGAAACAAACTTGCTAGAATGGTTGAAGCTTATCTCTGAGAACATATGTGACGACTACGCTCAATCGCAAGAAGATGACTACAATGAGGCTTTGAAGGAATTTTTAAAATAAACATGAAATCCAAAACCTTAGACATCCAAAATCCTAACCCTAGGATATGAAGCCCCAAAATTCATGTGGGCCACGTTGGGGTTAGTTAGTACTTCAACTTTTCAGGGTCATAAATTTTGCATACTATCTTCGTTTAGGATGCATGATAGATATTTGGAAAGGTATTGAAGAGGATATTAATTGACGGGGATCAATCATAAACTTTGCTATCATTAACGTTCCCGATCATGAAAAAGCATTGTTTAGGCCATCAAAATGGCCTCGGAAGTTCAAAAACCAAAAAATGGATAAACATAGTAAGTTTCCAAAGAAATTTTTTGAGCCAGTTGGACAAGGTAGGTGGCCACCAATATCATATTGGTTCAAACCTCCCCCCTTAGGAAGCAATGGTATCCATTGCGTTGAGTTCCCCCATCAGATGAGGAAACTCTTTCTGAATTTGGCCCCGAGTGAGTCAGTTTCCTTGCTGCGGGAGTTGCCTTTCTTTACAAACCCAAGAAAGTTGGATCCTCTTTTGGAGACTTCCCTTGACCTATGTGTCCATGATTTTATCATTGGATTCCTATTCCATGCAATCAGGGTTGAGCTCTATTGGTGTCAATTGTTCTTTTATCTCCTAGATGTCCAATAATGGTGGAAAATAAGGCCGAGGGAGGTCCACATTGAATACTAGGTGCAATCCAAGGAATGGACAAAGGTTGAGCTCAAAACAATTGTCACCTAAAACCTTGTTGATTGTGTAGGATCCATATTGGAGTGGGCGAATCTTTCAATGAGGCCTTGTAAGAAATTATTTCTACAAGTGCAACCAAAATTTGTCTCCCACCTGAAACTGGTGTGGCACCTGGTGTTGATCATGGAGCTGCTTGTACTTGGTATTAAATTTCTATAAAATATATTGAAACTATTGGAGGATGTGTTGGATTTGCTCAATGAACTGGGTGGATTTTTCATCTCCAATTGAAGCATGCAATGAGTCTTCCTGGGTTGTTGTAGGGGGTAGTGCAACCTCCATAGGACCCAATGGTTGAAATCTCAACCCCACCTGAAAGGGGTTGTGGTTGGTTAAGCTATGTATGGCTCTATTGTAGCTATGTTGAACATAGGGAATACTCTCATCCCAGGTGCGGGGGTGTATGGAATTGTACACATGTAGGATGTGCACAATCATTTGGTTGATGACTTCAGTTTTTCTATCCATATGCAGGTGGAAGAAAGTGGACTTGGTGAGCTTGGTGTCCAACAATGACTAGAGGCTCGACCAAAATGAGTTGAGAAACAAACTATATCAATCTAAGATAATGGTTTTCGGGATCCCAGAGTGGACTCACATTCGTTCAAAGAAGATCTTGGCAGTAGCCTCTGTTGTGATTCTCTTCTTGTAGGTTGAAATAATGTCCATCTTGGAAAATCGATCAACAAGCACAAAAACACAATCATTTCCCTACTTGGTGGACCAAAGGCCTGACATATAGTCCAATGAGATGGATTCCCAGGGCTTGTCAGGAGTAGGCAGAGGAGTGTAAAGGGCTTGTTTCTTAATGGTCAGATTGGAAATAGCGTAGGAAGTGTAAGACCATATATACTTGCTGACATCCTGTCGAAGTTTCGACCAGTAGAAATTTCGCTGCAACACTGCCACTATCTTTTCCATGTCAAAGTTTCCTCCCACCCAACTATAGTGGCATTCCCAAATAATATTTTCTTTCTCTCTTCATGGAACATGTAGATGGCCCATATGGCACAACAACCCATCCTGAATATGGAAATTGGTGACAGTTGTGTTTGCGCCCAACATCTGGTAGGTGTTGGCGAAGTCAGGATTTGTCTCAAAGAGGTGGGGCCATCCATATGTCTCATGGTGGCAATAATCGAACAATGGTGTGAGTTTCACAACTATAGTTAGGTTGAGCAAATCAACAAATTGGTGATCCATGTGGATATCGGTGGCCACCTACCTTTTCCAACTCGCTCAAAACAATTTTCTGGCAATTTTGACAATTTACTATTTTTAGTAGTTTTTAACTTTTGCGGCCATTTTGAGGGCCTAAATGAAGGTTTTTAGATATTGAGCCCCCAAAATGAATCTCATCGAAGATACCTTTCAAACGAGCTATCGTGTGCCCCAAACATAGATTGTATTCCAAAGTTACACCCCCAGGAAGTTGATACACCAAACTACCCAAAAGGGGGTCCACAAAATTGTTGGCTTTTCATTTTTCAGGGTTAGAGTTTTGGAATTTCTTTATGAAAAAAAATTCTTTGGAGCCTCATTGTAAAATCATCTTCTCACGGATGTGAGTATCTATCACATCTCTTCTTATAGATAAGATGTTTCCATTCTAGCGAGTCTTTCCCTCTGTATTTTTATAGTCTTTTTACATTTTCGGTCATTAATAAAAAATTGTGTATTACTGTAACTTTGTGTTTATTGTTGCATATATGATACATTTTTTTCATATTATTGGATATACAAGATATCTCTGTACATTGATTTATTATATCCCTGCTCTCATTTCGTGCCAAAAATAATCTGGATCAGTGGCATCAAAGGAGGTTGTTCTTGATCATTTTTTTCAGTGCATGTCCCCGACGAGGTCCGAGTATAGAAGTTTGGGTCTCTAGCTTGTCTCTCTTGAAGACAACTTTTCTCGCACACCCAAGAAACCCTCCATGGTGGAAGAAAATAAAAATGATGGAGCAGACAATTCTATCAATATGTTGGCACTTGAGCAAGCTCTCACGTGACAGAGAGACGAAATGATGAAGAATTTTTCCCACATCCTTCAATGCCCGCCAATAGCAACAAGCGCATCTTAATCAAACAACCACTTTGGAAAAACATATTCTTTCAAGGTACATGTTAATTTTGATATTCCGGTATTTGAAGGTCAGATAGATGCGGATGCTCTAGAAAAATGGTTAAATCTACTAGAAGGTTATTTTGTTGTTCACCATTTTTCTGACAGGGAAAATATCACCTTCTCAGTCGTTAAATATCTCCCCCATGTCAACCATTGGTGGGAAACTTACTGGGAGCAAAGTTCCACAGAAGAGTCCAGAATATATGGGGCCGATCCCACTTGCGATTTTTTTTAGATGTGATAAAGGAACAGTATTACCCTGTTGGAAACTATGAGGACCAGTATATGAGATGGACCACACTGCGGAAAGAGAGGGGAAAAGAAGATTCAGAGTTCACCAATACCTTCCATACAAATCTAGAGTGTTGGGATCCACTGGATCTTGGCTATGTGTAACTAGATCCAACAGACCTAGCTACCATGAACAATCAAGAGAGAGTTGCTCAGGTAGAACAAAGGAAAAGAGATAATAAGGCAAATTTTTGGATTCAGAACTTAGTGGATGACTCGATATTCTAAAAAATAACAGTTGTTGTTACTTCAAAACAATCCTGGGATGTCCTACAAACAACATACCAGGGAAATGACAAGGTCAAAACAGTTAAGTTGTAGACCTTGAGGACGCATTTTGAGACTTTAAAAATGACAGAGTCTGAAAACATTGATATATTTATGAGCAGAGTCATGGGAATTGTAAGCCAGATCAAGTTGACTAGTGAAGACATCCCTGATCAAAGGATTCTTGTGAAAGTACTCAGAAGTATTCCAAAGAAATTCTAAATGGTTGTTACAATCATCCTTTAATCCAATGATATGTTAAATATTTCAACAGATGAACTAATGGGCTCTTTGTTGACACATGAGACTAGACTACATCTAGAAGATGAGTCAATAGCCAACACTTTCAAGACTCAATTCTATTTTAGGAGAGGGAGAGGTAAAGGCAGAGGCAGAGGTCACTGAGGAGCAGGGAGAAGTCAAAGTAACAATCACTCAAGTGAAGGTGACGCGCATCAAAAGAAAAATAAATGACAAAGAAAGCATACAATGAGGGAGGAGATCAAATGACAAAGAAAACATACAATTCTATTACTGAAAAAAGTATGGGCACTATGAATCTGTATTCCGGAACAATAAATCAGATCAACCCTCAGGCAAAGAACATGTCTCAAATCATGAAGGAGAAAACTCAGATGAGATTTTTCTCTCATGCCATAAGACTGAAGAACAACACAAAGACCTCTGGTTTCTAGATAGTGGATGCAATAATCACATGATAGGTAACAAAGATTTACTTTCATGTATTGATTCTTCTATTTCATCTAATATTTCCCTTGGAGATGACTCTTTAGTCAAAGTTCAAGGAAAAATAACTTTCCATATTCTAACTAAACAAAATGTAAAGAAGGACATAAACAATGTCTATCGCGTTCCATATATGAAACATAATCTCTTAAGTGTAAGACAACTAGTTGAAAATGGCTATAAGGTACTTTTTGAAGGAGCATCATGTATGATATATGACAAAACCCCCAAGAGAAAATTGATTTTTGAAATCCACATGACTAGGAATAAAATGTTTCCCTTGACCTTTAGAATTGAAAATTTAACTCGATCTTGTGCACAAAGTTCATTCATCCCAAATGAAACTATGGTTTGGCATTAAAGATTTGGACATATCCCCTTTCAGAGTCTAAGACTTTTACAGAAGCACTCCATGGTCAAAGATCTACCTATCTTCAAAGAGAAAAATCCCCCATGTGAGTCTTGCATTCTTTGAAAACATTAGAGAATAAGCTTTCCATTGTCCTCCACTAAAGCCAAAAAACACTTAGAGATGGTATAGAGTGACCTATGTGGACCAATGCAAACAATGTCAATAGGTGGTATCTTTTATTTCCTAAGATTTATTGATGACTTTAGCGGGAAAATATGGATCTATTTCCTGAGATACAAATCTGAAAGCTTTGCAAAGTTCAAAGAGTTCAAAGTTGAAGATGAAAAAACATAGTGGGAAATATGTAAAGAATCTTACGTTAAATGGAGGAGGAGAATATTGTTCAACAAAATTTGAAATTTTTTGCAAATCACAAGGCATAATCATGCAAATCACATTCAGGTATACTCCACAACAAAATGGAGTGGTTGAGAGGAAAAATCATACTATAATGATCATGGCAAGGAGCCTTCTTAGAGAGAAATGTCTG
Source organism: Picea glauca (assembly GCA_000966675.3). Taxonomy (NCBI): domain Eukaryota; kingdom Viridiplantae; phylum Streptophyta; class Pinopsida; order Pinales; family Pinaceae; genus Picea; species Picea glauca. Next base: position 236,907 of record JZKD02S2060978.1, on the reverse strand, counting down.
TCAAATCTATTTTTGGATGATGCAGTAACCTACTCAGTTTATCTCCTAAATATATCCCCAACCTCTAGTGTTAAGATGAAGTTCCCTCAAGAAGCATGGAGTGGGAAAAAACAAAATGTGGTTGATCTTAGGACTTTTGGATGCATTGCATTTGCTCACATACCTTTCGAATTGAGGAAGAAACTTGATGATCGAAGTGAGAAATGCATTTTTTTTTCTACAGTGAGACATCCAAAGCCTACAAACTTTACAATCTTATTTCAAAGAAACTAATTCTCACCAGAGATGTAAAATTTCTTGAAAATCAGTTTTGGGTTCCCCCTAAAATTCACCCTATGGACAGTCAAAATACATTTCTGCCACTTCCTGAAAACACAGAAAAATCAGTACAACAAACACATGAGCCTGTCCTTCCAAGATTGCAGGTACAAGGACAGCCTCAAACTGCTCAGGACAACTCTTCTTCAAGAAGAAATTCATCCTCTAAATTTCAAAATTAGCAAACTCAAATCTTGAGAGAAATCCATCGGCAGTTGGATGATGTTGATCAACGAAATATTTTTGCATTAATGTCATGTCAACCTACATATTTTAAAGAGGCGTCTAAAGATCCACATTGGGTTCAAGCCATGAACCAAGAGATTGACTACATTGAGAAGAACAATATGTGGGATCTTGTTGATCTTCCCAGACATAAGATAAGTATTGGTGTCAAGTGGGTTTACAAAACTAAACTCAATGAAAAGGGGTAGATTGAAAAACAAAAAGAAAGGCTTGTTGCCAAAGGATTCACACAGCAACCAGGCATTGATTATGGTGGAACGTTTTCTCCAGTAGCAAGGTTGGACATTGTAAGGACTCTCTTAGCCATAGCAACTAAACACAAATTGCAAGTATACCAGATGGATTTCAGGTTATCTTTCCTGAATGGTGTCTTAGAAGAAGAGGTCTATGTGGATCAACCATGTAGATTTGAAGTCAAAGAGTAGTTAGCCAAAGTGTATGGGTTGAAGAAAGTCTTGTATGGTTTAAAGCAAGCTCCAATATCTTGGTGCAATGGAATTGACACTTACCTAATCAAGAGTGGTTTCAGCAGAAGCCAAAATGAGCCAACTTGATACAACAAAATAGATTAGCAAGGTAAAATTTTGATTGTATGTTTATATGTTGATGACATGATATATACTGGAAATCTTGAGTCAAGCAGTTTTAAACATGTCATCCAATCTGAGTTTAATATGACAGATCTTGGTATCATGAAATATTTTTTGGGGATTGAGGTTTACCAATACACCAAAGGGATTTTTTTTCTGTCAGCAAAAGTATGCAACAAACATCATCAAAAGATTATGCATGGAATACTACAATCCATCATAAACTCCTATACCACTAGGCACAAAATTGAGCAATCAAGATGAAGGCCCTACAATGGATTCTAGCTTGTACAAAATTTTAGTAGGAAGTTTGTTTTATCTTACAACAACTAGGCATGATATTATGTATGCAACCGGTTTTTTTTCGAGGTTCATGGAATATCCTAAAGATTTTCATAGGAAGATGGCGAAAAGGATTTTGAGATATGTTGTTGGCACTCTAAATTTTGGTTTATGGTACACTAAGTCTGAAGATAATCATTTTTCTGGTTACACTGACAGTGATTTTGCAGGAAGCCTAGATGATCGGAAAATCACCTCAGGGTATACTTTTCACCTCGGCATGAATATGATTTCTTGGGCATCAAATAAGCATCCCATTGTCTCAATATCTTCTACAGAGGAAGAGTATGTAGCTTCTACCTCAACTTCTTGTCAAGATGTGTGGCTGCAAATACTATTGAATGACATGTCATATACATAAAAGGTGTCAACTCCTAACTTCTGTGACAATACTTCAACAATTGCTTTATCCAAAAAACATGTTTTTCATAAGAAAAGAAAGCAAATTGACTCTCTCTTTCACTTCATATGCGAGATAGTCATTAATGGTGAAATCACCCTTCAATTGTGTGGCTCACGAGATCAACTCGCAGACATCTTTACAAAGCCATTGGGCAAAACCATTTTCTATTTTCAGAAAAAACACTTGGGAATTATCTGTGTTGTTGTTTGTAACTGTTGAGTTTAAGAGGGAGTGTTAGTTAGTTATAACCTCAACAACATATGATTGTACACTGCCAGTTGTTCTGGCCAGCTATACCAGTCATTAGGACTTCTTCTTTCATTCTTGATTCAGTTGTTATGTTTCTCACCTATAAGGTTTATCCTAACATCTAATATGAATGCGCTATGCACATTCTTGTTCGCAACCTGTCTTATTTGTATTATCTTCTTCATTGGTTATTTTGTCACAGTAGAGCTGTCGCGCTCAAGGGAAGAGAAGCCGAAGAGAGTTTCGTCTATTTCAAAGGATATTGCAATAAGGCACAAGAACTATATCTCCTCTCTTTTTTTTCTTCTATTCCATGGAATCCTTGGCATTTGATGATTATCGTTTCACCCAATATCACATTCTATATTAAAAAATGGATCGTTGATACAGTAATCATTTATTTCTTTTACATGTATTAATTTTTATGGTGGACCTCCTTCCCATACCCTGTCACTACTGCTGAAACTTTCCTGCAATATTTAACAATGGTGAATCGACCTCTGATATCAGTGCTATTGACTATGCTTTCCCGAATAATGAGGCAACAAAGAATTCCCCCCTATGGAGAAACATACTTCGGTAGACCTGTATATTGCTACAGCAATGGACGCCTATCTATCGATTTCTTTGGTATGTTGATTACAATTTACATTTTTTCTTTATACATGGTAGATAAGAAGGATTTTTTTAATTTTACGGTCACTGTCTAGATTATATTGATAATTATATGATAATGTTGTTTGATTTTGATACAACAGCGACGATGATATTGTCATTTTTGAGTCCATACTTGCAGACTGTGGGCTCTAATTATGGGCATGGAGCCAACTTTGAAGCCTGTGGTGCAACTGCAAATGACATCAATTCCTTCATTGCTCCAATTTCCCTACTTGGTATGATTAATGAGTTCAAGATCTTCAAGCAACAAGTCATGGCCACCATCTATGCAGAAGGTAATTAATGAATTTTCCATGGCTAACTTATTATAACTCTAATAAACGCGAAGGTATGGTCATGTTGGAACCTAATGTAGATGGAAAATTTTGGTCGGTATCATTTTTGTTTCATGGTTGCAGGTGCTCAAAGGTACCTTCCAAGTGAATATGCATTTCATAAGGGAATTTACATGATACAAATATGAGGCAATGAATTCAGCTATGCATACAAGAACCTCAATTAGAGCCCACACTCTGCAAGTATGGACTCAGAAACGACAATCCCAACGTCATTTTTGTATCAAAATCAAACAACATTATCATTAAATTATCAATATAATCTAGACACTCACCTTAAAATTAAAAAAATGTTTTTTCCTACCATGTATAAGGAAAAAATGAAAACTGTAATCCAAATATCGAAGAAATCAATAGACAAGCATCCATCACTATAGTGATATACAAGTCTACCAAAGTATGTTTCTCCATAGGGGAGATTCTCTTCTTCCTCATTATTCGGGAAAGCATAGTGAATAGTACCAGTATCGGAGGTCGAGTGCCCGAAGTTAAATATTGCAGGAAAGTTGCAGCGACAAGGTATGGGCAACAGGGCCACAATCACAATTAATGCATGTAAATGCAATAATCGATTACTATAGAAACAATCCATTGCTGAAGATAGAATCTTAGATTGGGCACAACAATAATGATCAAATGGAAAGGCTTCCAACGGAATAGAAGAAAAAAAAGAGAAGATATCTAGTTCTTGCACCTTTCATCTATTTGAAAGGATGCCCAGGAAATTGTACAAGATGTTAGATTATTTCACGGTGAGCCTAAATTTCTTAAAAAGTGAGTATAGTCATTGTGTTTACTTTGAAAGTTTGGAAAATGGTACATTCATTTTCTTAGCATTATATGTTGATATTATTGTTGCAAGACAACACATGTTTAATATTACAAGGTTAAAGGCTCAGTTGGCCACGATGTTTCAAATGAAATATCTAGGAGCTACAAAGCAAATCTTGGGAATATAAGTACACAGAGATGTGAAAAATGGTAAGTTGTGGTTATCACAACAAAAAAATATAAAGAACATATTGATGAGGTTCAGAATGTATATTGTGAAACTGGTAAATATCCCTATATCTTTCCATTGTAAGATTTCTTCAAGTTTATGTCCTAGTAGTAAGGAAGAAAACGATTATATGTCTCATGTACCATATGCTAATACAATAGGAAAGTTGATGATTGCGATGAAATGTTCAGGACTATATATTTCACATGAAGTTGGTGTTGTGAGTGTACACATGGAAAATCCAGAGAATTGGAAATGGTTGCTTCGGTACCTTAGAGGCACAAGTATCACCTATAATAGTTGCAGTGATTTATTCTATGATTATGATTTAGGAGATTTGGACAAGAAGAAAGATACCTCAGGTTATGTCTCGCAAGAATGAAAGGATTTATTGTGTAATTTTGGACAAGTACAAGATAAAGTGTTTTATGGTGGTCAAAGCATTGTGCATTTGACTAACTTTCCAGTGTATCAAAATGGAAAAATGCATCATTTTGAAAGACAAGCTACTAATGAAGGTGGAGTGGTCCATATTGGAGAAAATTTTACATACATGCTCACCAAACTAGTACTGTTAAAGAAGTTGCGGTAGTGTGTGGCTTCTCTTGGCTTGAAAAAGAGTTGATTAATGGGTTTTGGCAAGCTATTAGGTAAATTGTTGTCAAGGTGGAGATTGTTAAAATGTGACAATAATCAATTAAAAGAAAATGTAAAAATACAAAGTTACTTATGTAATTATTTGGCTATGTTAGTTTATGAAAATGGTGGAAGTTTTTATAACGGGTGGTAGTTATTGTAAGTATGTAATGGTTCAATATACATTTATGTCTATGAAGCCCGATACATGTATCAAGTTGTAAGCCTGATTGTAAGCCTAACTTGAATCATAACGTGATCTAGATTTATGAGCAGAATGAAATGAAAACACATATTTATAATATTAACAGAGAGACACAATGAATAATAACAGAGATACAGTAAAAATGGACTTATATTAAATAAGAAATATGTTGAAACTATAAAATGCAAACTCGAACAAACTTGCTAGAATGGTGGAAGCTTATCTCTTAGAACAGATGTGACGGCTACGTTTAATCACAAGAAGATGAGTACAATGAGGCGCTGAAGGAATTTTTAAAATAAACATGAAATCCAAAACCCTAGACATCCAAAACCCTAACCCTAGGAGATGAAGCCATAAAAGTCATGTGGGCCATGTTGGGGTTAGTTAGTACATCAACTTCTCTGGTTCATAAATTTTGCATACGATTTTCGTTTAGGGTGCATGATAGATAGTTGGAAAGGTATTGAGGAGGATATTCATTGAGGGGGATCAATCAGAACCTTTGGCTATCATTAAGGTTCCTGATTATGAAAAAGCATCATTTAGGCCATCAAAATGGCCTCAGAAGTTGGACAAGGTAGGTGGCGACCAATATCATCTTGGTTCATTCCTACCCCCTTAGGAAGCAATGGTATCCATTGCGTTGAGTTCCCCCATCAAATAAGGAAACTCTTTCTGAATTTGGCCCCGAGTGAGCCACTTTCCTTGGTGCAGGAGTTGCCTTGCTTTGACAACCCGAGAAAGTTGGATCCTCTGCTGGAGACTTCCCTTGACCTATGTGTCCATGATTTGATCATTGGATTCCTATTTGATGCAGTCAGGGTTGATCTTTGTTGGTGTCAACTATTCTTCTATCTCCTAGGTGTCCAATAATGGTGGAAAATAAAGTCGAAGGAGGTCCACATTGAATACTAGGTGCAAGTCAAGGAATGGGGGAAGGTTGAGCTCAAAATAAATGTCACCTAAAACCTTGTTGATGGTGTAGGATCCATATTGGAGTGGGTGAATCTTCCGATGACACCTTGTAAGGAATTATTTCTACAAGTGCTACCAAAAATTCTATCCCACCTGAAACTAGTGTGGCACTCGGTGTTGATCATGGAGTTGTTGGTACTTGGTATTGAACTTCTGTAAAATATCCTGAAACTATTGGAGGATGTGTTGGATTCGCTCAATGAACCAGGTGACTTTGTCATCTCCAGTTGAAGCATACAATGAGCCTGCCTGGGTTGCCGCAAGGGGTAGAGCAACCTCCATGGGACCCAATGGTTGAAATCCCAACCCCACCTGAAAGGGGTTGTGGTTGGTTAAGTTATATATGTATCTGTTGTAGCTATGTTGAACATAGGGAATACTCTCATCCCAGGTGCGGGGGTTCTTGGAATTGTACATGCGTAGGATGTGCACAATCATCTTGTTGATGACCTTGGTTTGTCCATCCATTTGCGGGTGGAAGCAAGTGGGCTTGGTGAGCTTGGTTTCCAATAGTGACCAGAGGCTTGACCAAAATGAGTTGAGAAACAAACTATCTCGATCTAAGATAATGGTTTTTTGGATCCCAAAGTTGACCCACACTCATTCAAAGAATAGCTTGGTAGTAGCCTCTGTTGTGATTCTCTTCTTGTAGGAAGCCATAATGTCCATCTTGGAAAATCGATCAACAACCACAAAAACACAATCATTTCCCTGCTTGGTGGACCAAAGTGCTGACATATAGTCCAATGAAATGGATTCCTAGGGCCTGTCAGGAGTAGGAAGAGGATTGTAAAGGCCTTGTTTCTTAATGGTCAGATTGGAAATAGCAGAGGAAGTGGAAGACCATATATACTTCCTGACATCCTGTCGAAGTTTCGACCAGTAGAAATGTCGTTGCAACCCTGCCACTATCTTTTCCATGTCGAAGTGTATTTCCACCCAACTGTAGTGGGATTCCCAAATAATATTTTCTCGCTCTCTTGATGGAACATGTATATGGCCCATATGGCACAACAACCCATCCTGAATATTTAAATTAGTGACAGTTGTGTTTGCGCCCAACATCTGGTAGGTGTTGGCGAAGTCAGGATCTGTCTCAAAGAGGTGGGGCCATCCATAGGTCTCATGGCGGCAATAATAGAGCACTGTTGTGAGTTCTGAAACTATATTTTGGTTGAGGCAATCAATGACTCAGTGATCCATGTGGATATCGGTGGCCACCCACCTTTTCCAACTCGCTCAAAACAATTTTCTACCAATTTTGTCAATTTACTATTTTTAACAGTTTTTAACTTTCAGGGCCATTTTGAGGGCCTAAATGAAGGTTTTTAGAGATTGAGCCCCCAAAATGAATCTCATCGATGATACCTTTCGAACGATATATCATGCGCCCCAAACAGATATTGTATTCCAAAGTTTCACCCACGGGAAGTTGATACGCCAAACTACCCAAAAGGGGATCCACAAAATTGTTGGCTTTTCATCTTTCGGGGTTAGGGTTTTGGAATTTCTTTATGAAAAAAATGCCTTTGGGACCTCATTGTAAAATCATCTTCTCACGGATGAGAGTATCTATCACATCTCTTCTTAGAGATAAGATGCCTTCTCTATTTTTATAGTCTTTTTACATTTTCGGTCATGAATAGAAAATTGTGTATTATTGTAACTATGTGTTTATTGTTGAATATATGATACATTTTTGTTATATTATTTGATATCCAAGATATCTATGTACATTGATTTTTTATATCCCTTCTCTCATTTCGCACCGAAAATAATCTGGATCAATGGCATCAAAGGAGGTTTTTCTTGATAGTTTTCTTCAGTGGAGGTCCCCGACGAGGTCCGAGTATAGAAGTTTGGGTCTCTAGATTGTCTCTCTTGAAGACAATTTCTCTCACACACCCAAGAAACCCTCCATGTTGGAAGAAAATAGAAATGATGGAGCAGACAATTCTATCAATATGTGGCTTGAGCAATCTCTCATGTGACAGAGGAACGAAATGAAGGAGAATTTTTCCCACATCCTTCAATGCCTATCGATAGCAACATACACATATTAATTAAACAACCACTTTGTAAAAACCTCACCTTTCAAGGTATAGGTTAATTTTGATATTCTTGTATTTGAAGGTCAGATAGATGAAGATGCTCTAGAAAAATGGTTAAATCCACTAGAAGGTTATTTCGTTGTTCACCATTTTTTCGACAGGGAAAATATCACCTTCTCACTCCTTAAATATTTCCCCCATGTCAACCATTGGTGGGAAACTTATTGGTAGAAAAGTTCCACATAAGAGTCCAGAAGATATGGGGCCGATCCCACTTGCGAATTTTTTTTGGATGCGATAAAGGTACAGTATTACCCTGTTGGAAACTATGAGGACCAGTATATGAGATGGACTACACTATGGAAAGAGAGGGGAAAAGAAGTTTTGGAGTTCACCAATGCCTTCCATACCTTGCGCACCAAGATGGGTATCAAATAATCTGAATGACATTTGGTTCTATAATACCGTGGGGCTCTACACAGATACATACAAACTGAAATGGATTTTCTGGACATATCATCACTCGATGTTGCTTATCGATATGTTGTTAAAATTGAGTAGAAATTTAATCACCAAAACAAATGGGAGTTAATATCTGAAAATATGCAACAACCAAAGTATGAGAAAGACAAACCTAACAAACAACTTCCTGGAAACCAGTCTAAGCCACAAGAAAAGAAGGGTCATGGAAAGATGAAGGACACCATAAAATGGTGTAATTTCCACAAAATCCCCTGGAACAACATCAATGAATGTCACTCAAAATGGTCATTAGTTTCCAAGATCAAATACAAGGAGTCGAACCCTGATTCAAAAAATGATTATGAAAATACTGGTAAAAGACAGATCATCGATGTAGACCCCACTGCTATTGTCACAACCATAACAATTCAACCAAAAGAACCAAAAGATCCTGAAGAGGGGAACTCATTTTTCATTCACAGATGTGGGTGAAGGGGACCCCGTTGCATTTTATTATTGATAGAGGAAGCCATAAGAACCTCATCTCAGTAGAAGTCGTCAAATAGTTCAGATTGTCGACAACACCACACCCACAACCATACAACATTGGGTGGAATTTCCATGGACGATATCGTTGTATTAGCCATCATTTTCGATTTTCATACGACATCCAAACCTTCAACGATGAGGTATTATGTGATCTTTCCCCACTGGATGTCTATGATGATCTCTTCGGCCAGCTATATATGTGAAACGACATGTTGTTTATGAGTCTCGACCCCGCAGTGTCATTGGTTCTCTCGTGAGTCATCTCTACAAAATACCAGAGGTAGTTCCAACTACTGTTCATACTGCAAAGTTTAGCTTCTTCATAATCTGTTCAAAAGGTGAACAGAAGGATACTGCAACCACTACAACATCAACCCAAGAACCTTCTATCCAACAGAACATGGTAAAAAAGAATGCAACAAATCAAAAAGATTCCTTATGCACACATATATCTCATGTATCCAAACTAGTTAAAAAATTCCAACCCTTCAAGCCATCGGTTCGTGGAAACCTTCAAAAAGCTAAGCAACGCAACTTCTCCAACAAGGAAAGCAGTTCATTAAGATGTAGATTCAACAACCTCTTTTTCCTCTCCCCCGTGCACTCAACTCAATGGAGACCATTTATTCCTAAGTATGGAGTATTGATCCAAGTGGATATCAGTGGACACCCTCCTTTTCTAACTAACTCAAAACAATTTTTTGACAATTTTGAGAATTTACTATTTTTAGCAATTTTTAACTTTCGGTGCCATTTTGAGGGCCTAAATGAAGTTTTATTTGGGATAGAGCATACAAATGATATCCTAAGTCTCTAATTGAGCCCCCAAAATGAATATACTCAACTATACCTTTCCAACGAGCTATCTTGCGCCCCAAACGAAGATCGTATGTCAAAGTTATGCCTCCAAGAAGTTGATACACCAAACTACCCATAACGAGATCCAAAAAACTGTTGGCTTTTCATCTTTTGGGGTTAGGGTTTTGGATTTTATTTATGATAAAAAGGCCTTGGGATCCTCATTGTAAAATCATCTTCTCACGGATGTGAGTATCTGTCAAATCTATTCTCAGAGATAAGCTGCCACGATTCTAGCGAGTCTTTCACTCTATATTTTTATAGTCTTTGTACATTTTCACTCATTAATAGAAAATTGTGTATTACGATATCTATGTTTTTATGGTTGCATCTATGGTACATTTATGTTATATTACTGGATATCCAAGACATCTATGTACATTGATTTATTATATCTCTTCTCTCATTTCATGCCGAAAATAATTCGGATCACTCGGTTGGTACTTCCTGTTGAATACTTGATGTTGAGGTGGAACTATTGCAAATATATAGACCACTTCTGATGGTGATCATTCTAAAATTTTCCTTATGTCTACATGAGCTGCAACATCTTATGATAAGTGTGGATGACTGTCTCGTTCCAGAAAATGTAATGCCTCCACTGGCGGTAGGATTTCACAATGGAGTACATTTATTTTTCATAAGTAGGGTACTTACTAATGACATCTAATAGTGTCTCAGAATGATAGGCCATGGGGTGGCCATGTTGAGTGATGACTGCACCCACATCATAGTATAAAGTATCTGTCTCGATCTAAAAAGGATATTTTAGTTTAGGTGATGAAAGCATTGGGGCAGAGCATAAGTGCTACTTTAGATCATCGAATCCTTTATGTTGTGACAGGCCCCACACAAATTTTTCCTTACCACCACCTATGGTTATTTGGCTGAGGGCCCATGAAATATGGGAGAATCCTAAAAAAAACCAGTGATAGAAATTGGAAAGGCCTAAGAATATCTAAATCTTAGTGAACGTGGTTGGGGCTGGCCAATCACGGATGACTTGGATCTTGGATGGATCCACATGCACACCATATGCATCAACAATGTTGCCTAGGTAGTGGACTCTATCCATGCCGAAGGAGTAATTTTCCAAGTTTGCATTTAGCTTGTGCTTCCACAGAGTGTGAAGAACCTACTGAATGTGTTACAAGTGTTTTGCCCAAGTCTTGTTGTAGATGAGGATGGAATCCATGTACACCACTACAAGAATTGGTGAAAGACCGCAAGATATCGTTCATCTGCCTCATGAAATTTGTTGGGGAATTTGTCAAACCAAAGGGCATGACCAACCATTCAAAAATACCTTCTTTTTACTTGAAGGCAGTCTTCCATACATCTGTCTTCTCTATTGGGACCTAATGGTAGCCAGAATTCAAATCAATCTTACTAAAGTATTTGGCTTTCTTGATCTAATCAAGGAGATCATCGATTCGAGGAATAGAGTACCAGTTCTCGACTGTGATTTTATTTAGGGCCCAATAATCAATGCAGAGTCACCAAGTCCCATCTTTCTTCTGCACAAGCACGATTGGGTTTCCACAAGGCGATGGTATGGGTCAGATGTACCCCTTGTGGATTAGTTATTGTATATGACGATGGATCACCTCATTTTCTAACAAAGAGTGATGATATACTAGTCCACTGGGTAGTGGTGCGCTAGGGGTCAGATCGATGGAATGCTTGACCTGACAGTCCATAGGTACCCCAATAGGTGAGGATAACATGTCGTTGTATTCTCTCATGACCTTGTCCACTTGATTCTTCTTCATGGAGAGGTCAGTCGTGGAGGCCATGAATGTGGTTTCATTCTTTCACTCACTCCAAGAGTAAATCGCAAAGAAGACAAGCTTCTCGGTCTGAGAGATGACCTTCCTACATTTGTTGGCAGACATCATAGAAATGGCACTAGGTGGGACTACCTCGGGTCTCCTATACAATTTCCTGTTCAAAGTAATAATAACACTGTGAGGTCTATACTCATATACAACATGATGTTTCCATAAATAAGATTCGCCCAAAATAACATCACAAAATCCAAGGGGAGAAACATCACACAATAACTCATCTTTGAATGGCTTGATGTTGTACGACATGAGGCACTGTTGGTTAACACGAAGATTGCTCCCTTGGAGAAGCCATCCAATGGTGTAAGCTTGTGGTTGCAGCATTGTCGGTAGGGATAGATGCTTGATGACCTTCACTTATATGAGTTTCTTCTGGCTACCTCTATAAACAATGAAGTGCAGCTGAGTGCCTTTCACCCACATATATGAATGAAAGAGGTGCTCGCCTTCATCTAGCTCATCAAGTTCACCGAGATGGATCTTGGTGGTAGCAACGTTGGCACTGGGTTCCACGTAAATGATCCCTCTTCCATTTTCTGGTTCTGACTCAGAGTCGTAATCTACATCCGATTTAGAGTATTTCACCTCTACTATTAATGACTTCTTTGAGCGGAAATCAACAATGTTATGCCAGTGGATCTTATGGAAGTCACACCACTTCCTGACATCTTTCTTCGGATTTTCGTTGTCCTTCTTTTATTTTGGCTTCGACTTGTTGGCCTGAGGCTGTCCATCTTAGTTATTTCCTTTTTTTTATGGGTTGGAGCTGCCCTTTCCCTATGGGTTTTTTTTTGAGGTTCATGGAATATACTAATGATTTTCACAGAAAGATGGCAAAAACGATTTTGAGATATGTTGTTAGCACTCTAAATTTTGGTTTATGGTACACTCAGTATGAAGATAATCATCTTTCTGGTTACACTGACAGTGATTTTGCAGGAAGCCTAGATGATCAAAAAATCACCTCAGGGTATGCTTTTCACCTGGGCATGAATCTGATTTCTTGGGCATCAAATAAGCAACCCATTGTCTCAATATCTTCTGCAGAGAAAGAGTATGTAGCTTCTACCTCAACTTCTTGTCAAGATGTGTGGCTGCAAAGACTATTGAATGACATGTCACATACAAAACATGAGTCAACTCCTATCTTCTATGACAATACTTCAGCAATTGCTTTATCCAAAAACCATGTTCTTCATAAGAAAAGAAAGCACATTGACTCTCGCTTTCACTTCATATGCGAGCTAGTCAATAATGGTGAAATCACCCTTCAATTTTCTGGCTCACGATATTAGCTCGCAAACATCTTTACAAAGCCATTGGGAAAAACCATTTTTTATTTTTAGAGACAACACTTGGGAATTATTAGTGTTTTTGTTTGTAACTATTGATTTTAAGAGGGAGTGTTAGTTAGTTATAACCTCAACAACATATGACTGTACATTGCCAGTTGTTCTGGCCAGCTATAGTAGTCATTAGGATTTCTTCTTTTGTTCTTGATTTAGTTGTTATGTTTATCACCTATAAGGTTTATCCTAACATATAATATGAATGCGCTATGCACATTCTTGTTCCCAACCTATCTTCTTTGTATTATCTTCTTCATTTTCTATTTTTTGACAGTAGAGTTGTCGTGCTCAAGGGAAGAGGAGCCGAAGAGGGTTTCATCTATTTCAAAGGATATTGCAGTAAGGCGCAAGAACTATATATCTTTTTTTTTTTCTTCTTCTATTACATTGGAAGCTCTGGCATTTGGTGGTTATTGTTTCACCCAATATCGCATTCTATATTAAAAAATGGATCGTTGATACAGTAATCGTTTATTTCTTTTACATGCATTAATTTTTACGGTGGACCTCCTTCCCATACCCTGTCACTGCCACTGAAACATTCTTGCACTATTTAACTTTGGGGACTCGACCTCTGATATCGGTGCTATTGAATATTCTTTCCCGAATAATGAGGTATCAGAGAATCCCCCCTATGGAGAAACATACTTCGATAGACCTTTATATCGCTACAACAATGGATGCCTATCTATTGATTTGTTCAGTATGTTGATTACAATTTACATTTTTACTTTATACATGGTAGATAAGAAGGATTTTTTAATTTTAAGGTCATTGTCTAGATTATATTGATAATTTTATAATAATGTTGTTTGATTTTGATAAAACAACGATGATGGGATTGTTTTTTTTGAGTCCATACTTGTAGATCGTTGGCTCTAATTATGGGCATGGAGCCAACTTTGTAGCTTCTGATGCAACTGCAAATGACATCAATTCCTTCATTGCTCTAATTTCCCTACTTGGTATGATTAATGAGTTCAAGATATTCAAGCAGCAAGTCATGGCCACCATCTATGCACATGGTAATTAAGGAATTTTCCATTGCTAACTTATTATAACTCTAATAAACGTGAAGGTATGGTCATGTTGGAACCTAATGTAGATGGAAAATTTTGGTCGGTATCATTTTTCTTTCATTGCTGCAGGTGCTCAAAGGTACCTTCCAAGTGCATATGC